>SJYA01000955.1:103231-204128 GCA_006410615.1 Neotragus moschatus
GTACCAGGACCATTGCTATGGTCTGAATGATTGTGTTCCTTTTAAAATTCATATATTGACATCCTAAACCTCAAAGATCTACTAGAAGATGGAGGTTTTGGCAAGTGGTTAAGTCATGAAAGCAGAGTGCTCATGCATGAGATTAGTGCCCTGTAAAAGAGGCTACAGGAAGCTCCTTGCCTTTCTGCCATGTGAGATTATAGTGAAAAGATGGCCATCTAGGAAGTGAAACTTTACCAGACACCAAGTCTGTCAGTGCCATAATTTTGGATTTCCCAGCCTCTGGAACTGTGAGTAACAAATATTTTGTGTTTATAAGCCATTCAGTTTATGGTATTTTGTTGTAGCAGCCTGTACAAACTAAGACAACTATTCAGTGGGGGAAGGAATAATCTTTTTATATGGTGCTGGAATAACTGGATGTCAATATGCAAAAGGAGAAAATTGGACCCTTACCTTTCACCATTTACAAAAATTAAATAAAAATGAATCAAAGATTTATACATAAGAGGTAAAAATTATACACCTTTAGGAAGAAAACATGGATATACCCTTATAATTCTAGACTTAATGTTTCATTAAATATGACACTGAAAGTAAGCAACAAAAGAAAAATAGATAAATTTAATTTCCTAAAAATTAAAAAGTTTTGTAAGTGATATCATCAAGAAAGTAAAAGGACAACTTACACAATGGTAGAAAATACTTAGAAGTCATAGAGGTCTTCTAAGTGTGTTCCAACCAGAATATGTGAAAATGTTTACTACTCAGTAGCAACAGATAACCCAATTAAAACTGGGCAAAAAGAAGATATGTCAATACTAATGACCAAAGTGTATATGAAAATATGCTCAACATCATTATCAATTATAGAAATGCAAAACAAAATCACAATGAGACAGCACTTTATGCATGGTAGGATGGATATAATCACGTATACAGTGCTTCCCTGATAGCTGAGTTGGTTAAGAATCCACCTGCAATGCAGGAGATCCTGGTTTGATTCCTGGGTCGGGGAGATCCACTGGAGAAGGTATAGGCTACCCACTCCAGTATTCTTGGGCTTCCCTTGTGGCTTAGTTGATCAAGAATCTGCCTGCAAAGTGGGAGACCTGGGTTCGATCCCTGGGTTGGGAAGATCCCTTGGAGAAGGGAAAGGCTACCCATTCCAGTATTCTAGCCTGGAAAAATCCATGGACTGTATAGTCCATGGAGTCACAAAGAGTGGGACACGACTGAGCAAACTTCACTTTCACTTTCACTATAGACAACAAAAAGTGTAGGTAACAATGTAAAGAAATTGGAAGCCTCCTATATGGTTTATGGGAATTTAAAATGTTACATCAGCTTTGGAAACAATTTGACAGTTATTACATGATCCAGGAATTCCCTCATTATATAGGCAAAAGAAGTGAAAACAAGTATTCAACCAAAAATTTCTCCATGAATGTTCACAGCAGCATTATTCATTATTCAGAAAGACTAGAAATAACTCAAATGCATATAAGCAGAAGAATGAAAAAATAAATGATGGTAGAAATATACATATATAACAGAATCTTATTCACACTTAGAGAAGGAGTTATAAATAACTGCTATAATATGGATGAACCTTAAATGTTACTGAGTGAAAATGACAATCATAAAGGACCACATATTATATGATCATAACTACATGATATTCCATCTATTGCCAGGGTAGTTACATCTATAGGTAGTTGATTAGTTCTTGGCTAAGCATGGGGGATGGGTAAATAGGGGTGGTGATAGCTATAAGGTATTTTGTAGTGACAAACTATTTTAAAGCTAATGGAGGTGACAGTTACATGCATCTATTAAATATTAAAAATCTTTGAATTGTATACTTTAAATCAGTTAATTGTATCACATCTGAATTATATCTCAATCAACTGCTAAAAACTGACAAAAGAAAAAATAAATGAGGCACTAATGTAAGCTACAACACCGAAGAACTGAAAACATTTGAATGGAGGCAGATAGAGAAGGCCACATATTGTATGACTCTATTTATAGGAAATGTCAAGGTAGACCAATCCACAGAAATAAAAAGTAGAATGGTGATTTCTAGGGTCTAGGGAGAGAGGGAATGGGGAATGACTCCTTTAAATACTTTCCTTTTTGGCATCATAAAAGTGTTCTATAGTTAAATAATGGTGATTGGCTGTACAACCTAGTGTGTACACTAAAGACTATTGAATCGTACACTTGAAGAGGTAGATTTTATGGTATACTAATTATATTATGATCAAAAAAGTAAATAGGAAAAGAATAGAGAAACAATAAAGATATAAGATGAATAGAAAACAAATGTCAAAAGCAATATCAATACAAATATACATTTACTAAACCCTCTAATCAATGATAAAAGTTATTAGACTGCATAGAAGTTTTAAAAAGAAGAAAGACTAAATTCTTTGCTGCTAACATGAGGTATATATTATTTTTTCATTATTCTAGAGTTTAATTTCTCTAATAGTTTGGACCCAATTGCACACACTATCCAGAAATTAACAGAGACAAAAAGACCTGAAGACCAACTTAAAAGACGAGAAATGCTTTACACACAGTTTTTATACTCAATAAGACTAATAATATTATAATAGCTACTGCTTTTTGACTTCTTACAGTGGTCCAGGCATTCTGCTAAGCACTTTGCATAAATTATCTTCACAACAATGTATAAACTGAGATTTACATTGTTACACATCTAGTAAGACTCACAACTAAAATCTGATCTGACTCCAGAGTACTGTGGTACTCTTATCCAGAGTATATAGCTCTACAGTCTTTCATATGAGATACTGAAACCCCAATGGCACTGAACAAAGTGTTGAGGAGCTGGAATATTTTCAGCCAGTAGCCAATATGACTTAAACTGATGTGACACTCCTTAGAAGCTTTATTAGTCTTCACAGATATAAGAATGCATTTGACTGCAAGTTGCTCTTTTGGATGACATTACACAAAGTAATACTTCCTCAAAATCAGAAATATGCAGAATTCAACATACATTTGACTGCAAATATTCCAGAGAAGAGATTATGGACCTCTATATGCAAATGTTACTTTTAAAAATATTTCAGAAGTTGCTGGATCAAACTTGGGAAAATGTTCACTACAGCAGTATGTACAATAGTCAGGACATGGAGGAAATCCAAATGTCCGATGATAGATAAATGGATAAAGAAGATATGATACAACATGAGATATATTTTAATTACAAACACACATATAGGTTGAAAGTAAAGAATTGAAATATATACTACATGAAATGGTATACATAAAACATTCTAGTAGATATTAAGTTCAGATACCATATAATAGTATGATTACTATCAGAGGCAAAGAGGGAGATTGAAAAACTATAAATGGTTTAATATAGAAGGATGATTTCTCAAGAGGCAGGTCAGGTGGTCTGGTATTCCCATCTATCTCAGAATTTTCCACAGTTTATTGTGNCAAGCCAGGCTTCAGCAATACGTGAACTGTGAACTTCCTGATGTTCAAGCTCGTTTTAGAAAAGGCAGACAAACCAGAGATCAAATTGCCAACATCTGCTAGGCCACGGAAAAAGCAAGAGAGTTCCAGAAAAACATCTAATTCTGCTTTATTGACTACGCAAAGCCTTTGACTGTGTGGATCACAAGAAACTGTGGAAAATTCTGAAGCACATGGTAATACCAGACCCCCTGACTTGCCTCTTGAGAAATCTGTATGCAGGCCAGGAAGCAACAGTCAGAACTGGACATGGAACAACAGACNAATTGCCAACATCTGCTAGGCCACGGAAAAAGCAAGAGAGTTCCAGAAAAACATCTAATTCTGCTTTATTGACTACGCAAAGCCTTTGACTGTGTGGATCACAAGAAACTGTGGAAAATTCTGAAGCACATGGTAATACCAGACCCCCTGACTTGCCTCTTGAGAAATCTGTATGCAGGCCAGGAAGCAACAGTCAGAACTGGACATGGAACAACAGACTAGTTCCAAATAGGAAAAGGAGTACGTCAAGGCTGTATATTGTCACCCTGCTTATTTAACTTATATGCAGAATACATCATGAGAAATGCTGGACTGGAAGAAACACAAGCTGGAATCAAGATTGCTGGGAGAAATATCAATAACCTCAGATATGCAGATGACACCACCCTTATGGCAGAAAGTGAAGAGGAACTAAAGAGCCTCTTGATGAAATTGAAAGAGGAGAGTGAAAAAGTTGGCTTAAAGCTCAGCATTCAGAAAACGAAGATAATGGCATCCAGTCCAATCACTTCATGGGAAATAGATGGGGAAACAGTGTCAGACATTTTATTTTGGGGGGCTCCAAAATCACTGCAGATGGTGACTGCAGCCATGATATTAAAAAACACTTACTCCTTGGGAGAAAAGTTATGACCAACCTAGATAGCATATTCAAAAGCAGAGACTACTTTGCCGATTAAGGTCCACCTAGCCAAGGCTATGGTTTTTCCTGTGGTCATGTATGGATGTGAGAGTTGGACTGTGAAGAAGGCTGAGCACTGAAAAACTGATGTTTTTGAACTGTGGTGTTGGAGAAGCCTCTTGAGATTCTTTTGGACTGTGAGGAGATCCAACCAGTCCATTTTGAAGGAGATCAGCCCTGGGTGTTCTATGGTAGGAATGATGCTAAGCTGAAACTCCAGTACTTTGGGCACCTCATGTGAACAGCTGACTCACTGGAAAAGATTTTGATGCTGGGAGGGACTGGGGGCAGGAGGAGAAGGGGACGACAGATGATGAGATGGCTGGATGGCATCCCTGACTTGATGGACTTGAATCTGAGTGAACTCCAGGAGTTAGTGATGGACAGGGAGGCTTGGGGTCTGCGATTCACGGGGTCACAATGAGTCGGACACTACTGAGCAAGTGAACTGAACTGAACTGATAATGATCAAGGTAAAATAAACCCAAGTAAGATGGTTCATGTTATGAGAGGGCATCAGAGTGCAGACACATTGAAACCATAATCCCAGAAAACTAACCAATCTGATCACATGGACCACAGGCTTATCTAACTCAATGAAACTAAGCCATACGTTGTGTGGCCACTCAAGATGGGAGTGTCATGGTGGAGAGGTCTGACAGAATGTGCTCCACTGGAGAAGGGAATGGCATACCACTTTAGTATTCTGGCTATGAGAACCCCATGAACAGTATGAAAAGGCAAAATGATAGGAAACTGAAAGGGGAACTCCCTGGTTGGTAGGTGTCCAGTATGTTTCTGGAGATCAGTGGAAAAATAACTCCAGAAAGAATGAAGGGATGGAGCCAAAGCGAAAACAAGACCCAGTTGTGGATGTGACTGGTGATAGAAGCAAGTTCCAATTCTATAAAGAGCAATATTGCATAGGAACCTAAACTGTTAGGTCCATGAATCAAGGCAAATTGGAAGTGGTCAAACAGGAGATGGCAAGAGTGAACATCGACATGCTAGGAACCAACAAACTAAAATGGACTGAAATGGATGAATTTAACTCAGATGACCATTATATCTACTACTGTGAGCAGGAATCCCTTAGAAGAAATGGAGTAGCCATCATGGTCAACAAAAGAGTCCAAAATGCAGTACTGGGATGCAATCTCACAAACGACAGAATGATCTCTGTTAGTTTCCAAGGCAAATCATTCAATATCACGATAATCCAAGCCTATGCCCCAACCAGTAATGCTGAAGAAGCTGAAGTTAAACGGTTCTAGGAAGACCTATAAGACCTTTAGAACTAACACCCAACTATATGTATACACACATGTGTTTATTCTATATATATATTTATATTTTTCTACAATATTCTATGATTATTGCTACTGCTACTGCTAATTCATTTCAGTCGTGTCTGACTCTGTGTGACACCATAGATGGCAGCCCACCAGGCTCCCTTTTCTCTGGGATTCTCCAGGCAAGAGCACTGAAGTCAGTTGCCATTTCCTTCTCCAATGCATGAAAGTGAAAAGTGAAAGTGAAGTTGCTCAGTCGTGTCCAACTCTTAGCAACCCCATGGACTGCAGCCTACTAAGCTCCTCCGTCCATGGGATTTTCCAAGCAAGAGTTACTGGAGTAGGGTGCTATGATTATTAGAAGTATCCATATATCTTTTGTATAGCTTTGTTTATCACAAAGATTTATATCTAATTATATAATTCCTATATTCATCACAAATTTATAATTGATATGATCCTCTGTAAGCAAATGTAGACAAAGTAGGTAGATGATAAAATGTTCCAAGCAATTTAATTTACATGGATCTTAATGCACAAATGAAGGTGCATGAACTAGGTTTCTATGGACTTAGTATGATGTTCTTTAAGTAGCCTTTCTTATTGGTTTATTTCTTTGATGAGATGTCCTGATATATTTTTGGGCCTCCCAGGTGGCTCAGTATAAAGAATATACCTGCAGTGCAGGAGATGGAGGCCAATCCTTGAGATACCCTGAGAAGAGCATGGCACCCTACCCCAGTGTTCTTGCCTGGATAACCCTATGGACAGAGGGACCTGGTGGACTACAGTCCATGGGGTCACAAAGAGTCAGACAGGATTAAAGCATCTGGTATACTGGAGTCCAGGAATTTTACACAGCTTTTTTAGCATAATCTTATACGGCCTGTTACTTGGCAATTCTGCCTATAAATGGATTTCATTTTGTGGGTATTCCTCTTGAAAACCTTTCTCAGTTTTGCCATTTCTACCACTGATATATGCAGATGTATCACATAATTTGTTCCAATTTCATTCTTTTTGATCATACAAATTTAATTATCCAACTCAAGACAAATAACAATTATTACTGTAATTATACATGTTCTCACAGTATTATACTTATGTTTAATATTGTACTGCTATTTGTGAAATGTAGAAACATTGAACCATGTTGGAACACTTCCCAGCCTTAATAATATAATCCAATAATGTATAATATTCTTTGTAAGAACCTAAAACTCTACGTTTAAAAAAATAATTTCTTGTATTACATTCTGGTGTCATTAAGTTTTGTCTGAAAATTTATTTATTTCACTTTATTCTCTTTTATACAATTTTACAAGCTTATACTACATTTATAGTTATTTAAAAAATATTGGTTATATTCCCTGTGCTGTACAATACATCCTTGCAAGCCTATCTAGGCCTTCCCAGGTGGTGAAATTATAAAGAATACACTTGTCAATGCAGGAGATTCAAGAAGAAACACAGGTTAGGTCCCTGGATCAGGAAGACCCCCTGGAGCCAGAAATGGCAACCCACTCCATTATCCTTGCCTGGAAAATTCCATGAACAGAGGAGGCTGGCTTGGTCTCAAAAAATCAGTGCAGACAGTGACTTCAGCCATGAAATTAAAAGACCCTTTCTCCTTGGAAGGAAAGCTATGATAAACCTAGACAGCATATTAAAAAGCAGAGACATCACTTTGCCAACAAAGGTCCCTCTGGTCAAAGCTATGGTTTTTCCAGTAGTCATGTATGGATGTAAGAGTTGGACCACAAAGAAGGCTGAGTAACAAAGAATTGAAGCTTTTGAACTTTGCACTGGAAAAGACTCTCCAAAGTCCCTTGGACAGCAAGGAGATCAAATCAGTCAATCCTAAAGGAAATCAACCCTGAATATTCATTTGAAGAATTGATGCTGAAGCTGAAGCTCCAATACATTGGCCAACTGATGCACAGAGCCAACTCATTGGAAAAGACCCTAATGTTGGGAAAGACTGAAATCAGGAAATGAAGGGGAAGATAGAGGATGAGATGGCTGGATGGCATCGTCAACTCAGTGAACATGAGTTTGAGCAAACTCCGGGAGATAGTAAGACTTGGTGTGCTGCAGTCCATGGGATCAAAAGAGACAAGAACTGGCAACTGAAGAACAATAACAAGTCATGCTGTCTCCTCTTCTATTTGGAAGATGATCTTAAAAAATCTACTTGGCCATGTTTATGCTCTAGAGCATTTGAGTAGATTCTTTGCTTTTTTTTTTTTTTTTGGTAGGGTATTTTTACAGAATTTTAAATTGATTTCTGCAGGAGACTCAAGACATTCAGAGTTTATATTATATATACATATGTGGTGGTAGTTTAGTCGCTAAGTCATATCCAACTCTTGTGACCACATGGACTATAGCCCTCTAGTTTCCTCCATCAAAGGGATTCTCTAGACAAGAATATTGGAGTGGGTTGCCATTTCCTTCTCCAGGGGATCTTCCCAACCCAGGAATAGAACCCAGGTCTCCTGCATTGCAGGCACATTCTTTACTGACTGAGCTACATGTATGCATAACTCCTAAAATCACATTGTAGCTATTTCTTTAGAAAGTTGGCAAGTTTTGCTTTCCTTGCTTTTATCCTGATTGTTCTTCACTGAACTTAATGAATATCTGTTGCTGTTGTTCAGTCGTCCAGTCATGTCCAACTCTTTGAGACCTCATGACTGCAGCATGCCAGGCCTCCCTATCCCTCACCATCTCCTGAAGTTTGTCCAGGTTCATGTCCATTGCATCAGTGATGCTATCCATCCATCTCATCCTCTGATGTCCTCTTCTCCTTTTGCCCGGAATCTTCTCCATTATCAGGGACTTTTCTAATGAGTCAGTTGATCCATTCAGATGACCAAAACACGGAGTTTCAACACCATTCATTCCAATGGCTACTCAGGATTGATTTCCCTTAACATTGTCTGGTTTGCTTTCCTTACTGTCCAAGGGACTCCCAAGAGTCTTCTCCAGCACCACAGTTTAAAGGCATCAGGTCTCCAGTGCTCTGCCTTATTTATAGTCCAGCTCTCACAACCATAAGTGACCAATGGGATGACCATAGCCTTGACTATATGGATATTTGTCAGCAAAGTAATAGCTCTTTTTTTCAACACACTGTCTAGATTTGTCACAGCTTTCCTGCCAAGAAGCAGATGTCTTCAGATTTAAGGGTTGCAGTCACCATACTATGATTTTAGAACCCAAGAAGAGGAAATCTGTCACTATGTCCACCTTTTTCCCCTTTATTTCCCAAGAAGTAAGATAATCATGATGGTATGATCACTCACCTAGAACTAGACATCCTGAAATGTGAAGTCAAGTGGGCCATAAAGCATCACTATGAACAAAGCTAGTGGAGGTGATGGAATTCTAGTCGAGCTATTTCAAATCCTGAAAGACGATGCTGTGAAAGTGCTGCACTCAATATGCCAGAAAATTTGGAAAACTCAGTAGTGGCCACAGGACTACAAAAGGTCAGCTTTCATTCCAATCCCAAAGAAAGGCAATGTCAAAGAATGCTCAACCGCACAGTTGTACTCATCTCACATGCTAGTAAAATAATGCTCAAATTTCTCCAAGCCAGGCTTCAGCAATATGTGAACTGTAAACTTCCAGATGTTCAAGCTGGTTTTAGAAAAGGCAGAGTAACCAGAGATCAAATTGCCAACATCTACTGGATCATAGAAAAAAACAAGAGAGTTCCAGAAAAACCTCTATTTCTGCTTTATTGACTATGACAAAGCCTTTGACTGTGTGGATCACAATAAACTGTGGAAAATTCTGAGAGAGATGGGAATACCAGGCCACCTGACCTGCCTCTTGAGAAACCCATATGCAGGTCAGAAAGCAACAGTTAGAACTGGACATGGAACAACAGACTGGTTCCAAATAGGAAAAGGAGTACGTCAACGCTGTATATTGTCACACTGCTTATTTCACTTATATGTACAGTACATCATGAGAAAAGCTGGGCTGAAAGAAGCAAAAGCTGGAATCAAGATTGCCAGGAGAAATATCAATAACCTCAGATATACAGATCACCACCCTTATGGCAGAAAGTGAAGAGGAACTAAAAGGCCTCTTGATGTAAGTGAAAGAAGAGAGTGGAAAAGTTAGCTTAATGCTCAACATTCAGAAAACGAAGATCATGGCATCTGGTCCCATCACTTCATGGGAAATAGATGGGGAAACAGTGGCTGCCTTTATTTTTTGGGGCTCCAAAATCACTGCAGATGGTGATTGCAGCCAAGAAATTAAAAGACGCTTACTCCTTGGGAGAAAAGTTATGACCAACCTAGATAGCATATTGAAAAGCAGAGACATTATTTTGCAAACAAAGATCTGTCTAGTCAAGGCTATGGTTTTTCCAGTGGTCATGTATGGATGTGAAAGTTGGACTGTGAAAAAGACTGAGCACCAAAGAATTGATGATTTTGAACTGTGGTGTTGGAGAAGACTCTTGAGAGTCCCTTGGACTGCAAGGAGATCCAATCAGTCCATTCTGAAGGAGATCAGCCCTGGGTGTTCTTTGGAAGGAATGATGCTAAAGCTGAAGCTCCAGTACTTTGGATACCTCATGTAAAGAGTTGACTCATTGGAAAAGACTCTGATCCTGGGAGGGATTGAGGGCAGGAGGAGAAGAGGATGACGGAGGATGAGATGGCTGGATGGCACCATTGACTTGAAGGATGTGAGTCTGAATGAAATCCGTGAGTTGGTGATGGACAGGGAGGCCTGGCTTGCTGCAATTCATGGGGTCTCAAAGAGTCAGACACAACTGAACGACTGAACTGAACTGAACTGAATGAAGTCAGATGCCATGATCTTATTTTTTTTATATTTTTAATGTAATTTTTTAATATTTAGTTTTAAGTAAGCTCTTTCACTCTCCTCCTTCACTCTCATCAATATGTTTTTTAGTTCCTCTTTGCTTTCTGCTACTAGGAGTGATATTATCTGCATATCTGAGGTTGTTGATGTTTCTCCCACCTATCTTGATTCCAGCTTGCAACTCATCCAGTCTGGCATTTCTCATAATGTGCTTAGCACATAGGTTAAATAAGCAGGGTAACAACTAAGAGCCCTGCTCTACTCCTTTCTTAATCTTGAACCAATCAGTTGTTCCATACAGGGCTCTAACTGTTGCTTCTTGACCCACATACAGGTTTCTCAGGAGACTGGTAAGATGGTCTGGTATTCCCATTTCTTTATGAGCTTTCAACAGTTTATTATGAACCACTCAGTCAAAGGCTTTGGCATTGTTGATGAAATAGAGATAAATGTTTTTCTGGAATCCCCTAGGTTTCTCCATGATCCAGAGAATGTTAACAATATAATCTCTCGTTCCTCTCCCTTTTCTAAACCCAGCTCAGACATCTGGAAGTTCTTGGTTCACATAATGCTGACACCTAGCATGCAAGATTTTTAATCATGACCTTAGAGGCTTGGGAGATGAATGCAACTGTCTGATGATTAGCACATTCTTTACTACTAACCTTCTTGGGAATTATGATGAAGATTGATCTTTTCCAATCCTTTGGCCACTGCTGAGTCTTCCAAGTTTGCTTAAATACTGAATGCAACACCTTGAAGGTATCATCCTTTAGGGTTTTGACTATATCTACTAGAATTCTGTTACATCCACTAGCTTTATTAACAGCAGTGCTTCCTAAGGTCTACTTTATTTCACTTTCTAGGATGTCTGGCTCTGGGTGGCTGACCACGCCATGGTAGAGATATGGTTCATTTGGGTCTTTTTTTGTACAATTCTTCCATGTATTCTTTTCAGCTTTTCTTGATCACTCCAACAACTACTAGGTCTCTACTGTTTATGGCCTTTATTGTGCCCATCTTTGGGCAGAATGGGTTTCCCTTGTGGCCTAGCTGGTAAAGAATCCACTTGCAATGTGAGAGACCTGGGTCCAGTCTCTGGGTTGGGAAGATCCCCTGGCGAAGGAAACAGCTACCCACTCCAGTATTCTGGCCTGGAGAATTCCATGAACTGTATAGTCCATGGGATTGCAAAGAGTTGGACATGATCAATTGAGCAAATTTCCCTCCCTCTTGGGCAGAGTGTTCCTTTGATAGCTCCAATTTTCCTGAAGAGATCTCTAGTCTTTCACTTTCTGTTGTTTTCTTCTAGTTTTATACACTGTTCACTGAAGAAGGCCTTCTTGTACCTCTGTGCTGTTCTTTTGAAATCTGCATTTAGTTGGATATATCTTTCCCTTTCTCCCTTGCTTTTTCCTTCTCTTCTCTCTTTAGGTATTTGTAGGTCCTCCTCAGATAACAACTTTCCCTTCTCATTTGCTTTTTTTGGGGGTTGGTTCTATTTTCTGCTTCCTATACAATATTATGGACTTCTGTCCATACTTCTTCAGGCACACCGTTTACAAGTTCTAATCCCTTGAATCTAATCCTTTCATGGATCATTTCCCTGTCATGGCAAAGGGGCTTGCATAACTCAATAAAGCTGTGAGCTATGCCACGTAGGCCCACGCAAGGTAGACAGGTCATAGTGGAGAGTTCTGACAAAACATGATCCACTAGAGAAGGGAATGGCAACATTCCCATTCTGGAGTGTATACTGGTACACCCCAGTATACTTGCTATGAGAACCTCAAGAACTATGAATATCTAAATTTATGTTATTATTGTCATTAGGTTTATTTGGTGTCTTAAGATTTAAATCTTATTGATCTGGTAGCTGGCATGTGCATCATATTATTTCTTTCTGAAAAATGTAAATGACCCAACTTAGACCAACGTTATCTCAGAAATATGTGGTTTTAATAAGAAATATTCAAATTATTTTGTTGATTAGTAATGGTTTTTATAAAATTTTAAGTTAGGGATAAAGTAATACCTCTGAGGTAACAATGGAAAACATAATTGTTTTTTTAGAGATGTAGAAATGGAATTGAAAGGTTTAATAATTGCTTTCACTTCACAGAGCTGGGCTTCCCTTGTGACTCATCTGGTAAAGAATCTGCCCACAATGCTGGAGACCTGGGTTTGATCCCTGGGTTGGGAAAATCCCATGGAGAAGGGAAAGACTACCCATTCCAGTATTATGACCTGGGGAATTCCATGAATTTTATAGTTCATGGGATACCAAAGAGTTGTTGACATGACTGAACAACTTTCATTTTCGCTATTCACAGAGCTAAGAAAAATGTAGACAGTACTGAAACTCAAACAAAGTGTACTTAATCAACTCCTTTCTCCCACAATACTTTCAGATTCAAAACTATTTCTAAGTCATCTTTTTAAATTATTAAATCTAAAACTTTAAAAACATATAGATCAAGCAGATTTAATGCCACAAGTCATAGTTTTATTGCAAATATCACTGGATTCTTAGAGGGAATTCCATATCTACCCCCATGTTATACACACAGCTTTAAATCACCCAACATGCATGATTCACCTGATTTGAGTTTAAAATGTTACAAAACAGCTCTTCTAAAACTTATTGTGGATTAGGAACAAGTTCTGAGGAGGACATGTGGCCAAAAGTTTGTGTAGACTCACTCATATTATTTTATTATTACACTATTATAAAATAGACTGCTGTTCTGGGAAGACAGAATAGTTGACTATCCCTCACTGCTTCCATTAAACACAACTAAAAACCAATTACATATAAACAAATAGAAGACTATGCAAGATGGAGTATTGCTTCTCATGTCTTAGATTTGGAACTGAAGAAGCTGGATATCTAAAATGTAATAGGTACAGTTCAGTGCATTTCAGTTCAGTTAAGTCACTCAATCATGTTCAACTCTTTGTGACCCCATGAATTGCAGCCTGCCAGTCCTCCCTGTCCACAACCAACTTCCAGAGTTCATCAAACTCACGTCCATTGAGTCAGTGATGCCATACAGCCATCTCATCCTCTGTCATCGCCTTCTCCTCCTGCCCCCATCCCTCCCAGCTTTGGAAACTAAACGCTTCCAATTAGTCAACTGTTCAAATGAGGTGGCCAAAGTACTGGAGTTTCAGCTTTAGCATCATTCATTCCAGAGAACACCCAGGGCTGATCTCCTTTAGAATAGACTGGTTGGAACTCCTTGCAGTTCAAGGGACTCTCAAAAGTCTTCACCAACACTGCAGTTCAAAAGCAACCTAGATGTCCATCAGCAGATGAGTGGATAAGAAAGCTGTGGTACCTATACACAATGGAGTATTACTCAGCCATTAAAAAGAATACATTTGAATCAGTTCTCATGAGGTGGATGAAACTGGAACCTATTATACAGAGTGAAGTAAGCCAGAAAGAAAAACACCAATAGAGTATACTAACGCATATATATGGAATGTAGAAAGATCATAATGATAACCTGTATGCAAGACAGCAAAAGAGACACAGATGTATAGAACAGTCTTTTGGAGTCTGTGGGAGAGGGAGTGGGTGGGATGATCTTGGAGAATGGCATTGAAACATGTATAATACCATATATGAAACGAGTCACCAGTCCAGATTCAATGCATGATACTGGATGCTTGGGGCTGGTGCACTGAGATGACCCAGAGGGATAGTATGGGGAAAGAGGAGGGAGGGGGGCTCAGGATGGGGAACACGAGTATACCTGTAGCAGATACATGTTGATGTATGGCAAAACCAATACAATATTGTAAAGTAATTAACCTCCAATTTAAATAAATAAATTTATATTAAAAAAAAAAAAGAAAATTCATCAGCACCAGCAAGCTTTACAACAAATGCTAAAGAAACTTCTCTAGACAAGAAACACAAAAGAAGGAAAAATCTACACAAAATAAACCCAAAACAATTAAGAAAAAGGTAAGAAGATCATACATACTGATAACTACCTTAAGTGTAAATGGATTAAATGCATCAAATAAAACCACAGACTGCTTGGGTAGATGAAAACCTGTGCATGTATGCACTTCCATTTACCACATTTCTCTACTCAACTCCCCACATGTCTGTAATTATTTTATATTTTTAGATTAATTATGTTTCAATTATGGCTTGCGGTTTTCACTATCTTTTAATCTGGTTCTGGTTATTGATTGAAAAAATTGATAAACATCTTTTACTACTGTGAAAAAAAAAAAGCATCAATTCTTCATCGCTCAGGTTTCTTCACAGTTCAACTCTTACATCCATACATGACCACTGGAAAAACTATAGCCTTGACTAGACAGATCTTTGCAAATTAATGTCTCTACTATGCTATCTAGGTTGGTCATAATTTTCCTTCCAAGTAGTGTCTTTTCATTTCTCGGCTACAATCAACATCTGCAGTGATTTTGGAGCCCAAAAAGTAAAGTCTGACACTGTTTTCAATGTTTTCTCATCTATTTTCCATGAAGCGATGAGACCAGATGCCATGATCTTCACTTTCTGAATGTTGAGCGTTAAGCAAACTTTTTCATGCTCCACTTTCTATTTCATTAAAAGGCTTTTTAGTTCCTTTTCACTTTCTGCCATAAGGGTGGTGTCATCTGCATATTTTAGGTTATTGATATTTCTCCCAGCAATCTTGATTCCAGCTTGTGCTTCTCCCAGCCCAGCTTTTCTCATTATGTACTCTGCGTATTAGTTAAATAAGCAGGGTGACAATATGCAGCCTTGAGGTACTCCCTTTTCTATTTGGAACCAGTCTGCTTTTCCATGTCCAGTTCTAACTGTTGCTTCCTGACCTGCATATAAGTTTCTCAAAAGGCAGGTCAGGTGGTCTGGTATTCCCATCTGTTTCAGAATTTTCCACAGTTTATTGTGATCCGTGCAGTCAAAGGCTTTGGCATGGTCAATAAAGCAGAAACAGAGGGTTTTCTGGAACTCTCTTGCTTTTTCATGATCCAGCAGATGTTAGCAATTTGATCTCTAGTTAATTTGCCTTTTCTAAAACCAGCTTGAATATCTGGAAGTTTATGGTTCACTTACTGCTGAAGCCTGACTTGCAGAATTTTGAGCATTACTTTACTAGTAATGTGAGATGAGTGCAATTATGTGGTAGTCTGAGCATTCTTTGGCATTGCCTTTCTTTGAGATTGGAATGCAAACTGACCTTTTTCAGTCCTGTGGCCACTGCTGAGTGTTCCAAATTTGCTGGCATATTGAGTGTAGCACTTTCACAGCATCATCTTTCAGGATTTGAAATAGCTCAACTGGAATTCCATCACCTCTACTAGCTTTGTTCCTAGTGATGCTTTCTAAGGCCCACTTGGATTCACATTTCAGGATGTCTGGCTCTAGGTGAGTAATCACACCATCGTGTTTATCTGGGTGGTGAAGCTCTTTTTTACAGTTCTTCTGTGTTTACGTGGCATCTCTTTTTAATATCTTCTGCTTCTGTTAGGTCCATACCATTTCTGTCCTTTATCGAGCCCATTTTTGCATGCAATGTTCCCTTGGTATCTCTAAATTTCTTGAAGAGATCTCTAGTCTTTCCTATTCTGTTGTTTTCCTCTATTTCTTTGCATTAATCGTGGAGGAAGGCTTTCTTATCTCTCCTTGCAATTCTTTGGAACTCTGAGTTCAGATGCTTATAACTTTCCTTTTCTCCTTTGCTTTTCACTTCTCTTTTCACAGCTATTTGTAAGGCCACCCCAAATAGCCATTTTGCTTTGTTTAATTTCTTTTCCATGGGGATGGTCTTGCTTCCTGTCTCCTCTACAATGTCATGAACCTCCATCCATAATTCATCAGGCACTCTATCTCTCAGATCTAGGCCCTTAAATCTATTTCTCACTTCCACTGTATAATCATAAGGGATTTAATTTAGGTCATACCTGAATGATGTAGTGGTTTTCCCTACTTTCTTCAATTTAAGTTTGAATTTGGCCATAAGGAGTTCATGATCTGAGCCACAGTCAGCTCCCAGTCTTGTTTTTGCTGACTGTATAGAGCTTGTCCATCTTTGGCTGCAAAGAATATAATCAGTCTGATTTTGGTGTTGCCTATCTGGTGATATCTATGTGTAGAGTCTTCTCTTGTGTTGTTGGAAGTGGATGTTTGCTATAACCAGTGTTTTCTCTTGACAAAACTCTGTTAGCCTTTGCCCTGCTTCATTTTGAATTCCAAGGCCAAATTTGCTTGTTACCCCAGATGTTTCTTGACTTTCTAGTTTTGTATTCCAGTCCCCTATAATGAATAGGCCATCTTTTTTGGGTGTTAGAAAATGTCTTGTAGGTCTTCATAGAACCATTCAACTTCAGCTTCTTCAGTGTTACTGGTTGGGGCATAGGATTGTCTTACCATGATATTGAATGGCTTGCCTTGGAAACTAAAAGAGAATATTCTGTCATTTTTGAGATTGCATCCAAGTACTGCATTTTAGACTCTTTTGTTGACCACGATGGCTACTCCTTTTCTTCTAAGGGATTACTGCACACAGTAGTAGATATAATGGTCATCTGATTGCCGGGAGAAATATCAATAACTTCAGATACACACGTGACACCACCCTTATGGCAGAAATTGAAGAGGAACTAAAAAGGCTCTTGATGAAAGTAAAAGAGGAGAGTGAAAAAGTTGGCTTAAAGCTCAACATTCAGAAAACGAAGATCATGGCATCTGGTCTCATCACTTCATGGGAAATAGATCAGGAAACAGTGGAAAGAGTGTCAAACTTTATTTTGTTGGGCTCCAGAATCACTGCAGATGATGACTGCAGCATGAAATTAAAAGACGTTTACTCCTTGGAGGAAAAGTTATGACCAACCTAGATAGTATATTCAAAAGCAGAGACATTACTTTGCCAACAAAGGTCTGTCTAGTCAAGGCTATGATTTTTCCAGTAGTCACATATGGATGTGAGAGTTGGGCTGTGAAGAAAGCTGAGTGCCAAAAGATTGATGTTTTTGAACTGTGGTGTTGGAAAAGACTCTTGAGAGTCCCTTGGACTGCAAGGAGATCCAACCAGTCCATTCTAAAGGAGATCAGTCCTGGGATTTCTTTGGAAGGAATGGTGCTAAAGCTGAAACTCCAGTCCTTTGGCCACTCATGCGAAGAGTTGACTCATTGGAAAAGACTCTGATGCTGGGAGGGATTGGGGACAGGAGGAGAAGAGGACAACCAAGGATGAGATGGATGGCTGGATGGCATCATTGACTCGATGGATGTGAGTCTGAATGAACTCTGGGAGTTGGTGATGGACAGGGAGGCCTGGTGTGCTACGATTCATGAGGTCACAAATAGTCGGACACAACTGAGCTACTGAACTGAAATGAACTGAACTGAATTAAATTCACCCATTCCAGTCCATTTTAGTTTGCTGATTTCTAGAATGTCGACATTCACTCTTGCCATCTCCTGTTTGACCACTTCCAATTTGCCTTGATTCATTTACCTAACATTCCTTGTTCCTATGCAATATTGCTCTTTACAGCATCAGATCTTGCCTCTATAACCAGTCACATCCACAACTGGGTATTGGTTTTGCTTTGACTCCATCCCTTCATTATTTCTGGAGTTATTTCTCCACTGATCTCCAGTAGTATATTGGACACCTACCGACCTGGGGAGTTCCTCTTTCAGTAGCCTATCATTTTGCCTTTTCATACTGTTCGTATGCTTCTCACAGCCAGAATACTGAAGTGGTATGCCATTCCCTTCTCCAGTGAACCACATTCTGCCAGACCTCTCCACCATGACCCATCCATCTTGGTTGGCCCCACATGGCATTGCTTAGTTTCACTGAGTTAGACAAGGTTGTGCACCCAAACAACGACAACAACAACAAAGAACAAAAAAGATAGTACTCTCTAATAAAGGTCCATAATCAGCCTAATAGATGTAAGTCTTTTAGAATGTACCCACTCTATTTCAGTCAAAACTGGTCCCATCGCTACTCACTCCAGCTAAGGTCAAGTGGTAGACATTCTTACAGTCTCGTAAGAAACTGTTATGGTGATGTAAGTGTTCCCTGATGGCTCAGACCATAAAGTGTCTGCCTGCAATTCTGGAGACCTGGATTCCATCCATGGGTTGGGAAGATCTCCTTGAAAAGCAAATAGCAACCCATTCCAGTACTCTTGCCTAGAAAATCCCACGGACAGAGGAGCCTGGTAGGCTATAATCCACAAAGAGTTGGACATGACCAGCAGACCCGCTAGGACACAGAAGCAGAAAGGCAGCTTGAGACCCAGCTACAGGAAGCTGAATAGAACTTCATCTCAAAGCTGGCAGCATTGGCCTGAGTACCTCTTGCTGAAAGCAAACTATTTTCCAGTAGGCATGGGCTGTCACAGAAGCCCCTGAGGATCCAAAGGGAAGAAGCCAGCACCTTGAGACAGAGGGAACACTGGGGGTCCCAAGGACAATGACCCTGCCTCAGGAGCCCTATCAGGATCACTCAGCAGCCAAAGGCTGAGCCAGTGAGAAAGTGAAGTTGGTGATGGTGAAAATTCCAAGAAGATGCTAAAGAGAAGAAACAATTTGTAGCTTAAGGCTGCTCAGGACAGACCCTGAAGATCCGGGCTTTCTCTGAACCCCGCCTGCCCCTTCCCCAGGCAATGAGGGAGAACCGACCAACCCAGGGAGATGATGGGGGTCTCTGTTCTGCCCACCGACTTGTGTGGGGCTGGAGAATGGATAGCAGAGTCCCAGGAAATGCCTAAAAGAATATGGCGGACCCTACCGCCTGTAAAAATGACAAGTTCCCAGTGCTGGAAACACAACTTTTCAAGCTTTGTGTCTCCTTGGCTTTGAGATGTAGCTCTGTTCCTAGGGGAGCCCTTCTTTGTGACCCTCTATAACCTTCCATTCTTCCAAGTCCTGATGCCACCCATGCCTGCCTTCACTGAGGCTAGGTGGTCTCAATCCAGCCTGGGAGCCCTGTGCTCTCCAGCCTCCTCACAAAGTTCTGCCACTGGCAAAGGGTCACCAGGTGTTGCTGGTGTTTTCTGGGTCCAAGGGCTTTTCTCCTCCATCTTCATCACCCCTACTTTCTCTGTCCATGCACCATGACCATTGGCCATCTCAGATTCTCATCAGGACCCCTTCCCTTCTTTGGGCTCAGTCAGTGGCTCTGGCCTCGTCTCCATGAGGGGATCTGAGTCTCAGGTCCCATGACATAAATCATGGAGGGCTGTGGGCCTGTCCTCACCCATTCCAGGGACTCAAGGACCCATAGAGGCATAGTGACACCTTCTGTTAAAGACATTTAAAGTGCTAGATAGAGGGCCCTGACCTAGAGTAGGAAATGGCAACCCACTCCGTATTTTTGCCTGGAAAAAATCCCATTGCGGGGAGCTGCCCTGAAAAGGGGTCCTGGTATACAAGACATAGCTCTGGGAGCTGCCTTATCTATAAGGGCTTGTGATCACAAGCATAGCTCTCTGTCCCGCCACCCCTTAAGATGTCTTCGCATCAGGAAAGAAAAACATCTGATTCCATGTCTGTTCTGCCTATGCACTCAGATCCTAATCTTTATTGTTCCTCTGGAGCCTGGAAGTCTACAACAAGATGTATGTTGTGCATGCTTTGGGCTTCTGGAAAATATCCTAAGATGTGTGTGCAGTCTTCGAACAATTTTTTACTCTGCCTCCTTCCTTGTTCTGATGTATAAATATAACTTGCCTAATAAAGATTGTTGTCAGTTCCATGAAAACCTGCCTCGTGGTTGATTGCTTCTGATCCTCTCGACCCCATCTTTTCTTTCTTCTTTCTCAGCTTTGTTGCCCTTCTTTAGGACCATTTGACTGGTTCCAGCATCCCATTGACAGAGGAGCCTGGCAGGCTAGAGTCCATGGGGTTGCAAAGAGTCGGATAAGACAGAGCGACTGAGCACACATGGTGATGTAAAAGAAACAAGGTAAAGAGAGTAAATATTTATTACCACTGGCAAGAGACAAGGCATTCCTTTTTCCCAGAGTCAGTGAAAAATATATAGCTTGCCTGCAATTCTGCTTCCACCCAGTAGTAACAAGGTGCTCCTCCCTACACTGAGGAGGTGTCAGAACAGGCTTAATGGAAAAAGGCAGGACTTTCACCACAGCCCAGCAGTAAAATACTCTTGCCATTTTGTCTTCCACAGAATTCCAGTCCAACCCCACTCAAGTCAAAAAGACAGATAGTCTGCCTGGTTTTCTCCACTCTGGATCACGAATTGGAAACATTCTCCAGGAGGTAAGTAGCAATCATAAAGTTTACTTTTATTCTTTCTCATCATTTAGAGACATTCTCCTGCTGTCCAGTTTCTTGAGTTTCATTATTTCCTTTGTTCCATATTTTTTTTACCTCTTTTATGAGAAAGGTAGATCAATTTCCTGTAACTCCATTTTCACTAGAAGCTGAAACTCACATTTATTTTTAATCTGTGTATTTATATATTTCTAAGTTTCTTTTTTGTCAACAGATTATATTTGTGTCTTGATTTATATCATATCTCACAATCTGTGCCTTTAACTGTAAAGTTTAGAGAAGTATCATTTAATGTAATAGTCCATAGATTTATGATTTTTAATCTATCTTGCTATTTGGTTTCTATCATTCCCACCTTTGTTTGTGGGTTTTATTCCCTTCTTTTCTGGACTTCTATTGATTTTTGGAATGATTCCATCCTCACTATTTGTGTATTATTTATGTATATTTAAAAAAATTTTTAATGTATTTCTAGATTTTATTATATATTTAACTTATCAATGTCTATTTTTAAAATATATTAATATCAATTCATATATAGTGAAAGAATCTTACAGTGGGACATTTTTATATTCCCTCTCATCCTTTGTGCTATTCTTGTCATATATATCATATCCATATATATTATAAACCTCATGATACATTGCTTTTATATTTGGTCATTTATTATTTTAAGTGTAAAAAATTAGGAAAAATATATCCACATATTTCCCATTATCAGCACTCATTATTCACCCACATAGATTTAAATTAACATGTGGTGTCATTTTTCTCTGCCTGAAGTACTTCCTTTCATATGTCTTGCAGTATCACTTTGCAGGTGATTAATTCTTTCAGCTGGCATTTGTCTGAAAAAGTCCTTATTTCACATTCAATGTTGAAAATGGTTTTTGCTGGTTAAAAAAATCCTAGATTAAATATTTTACTTTCATAAATTAAAGATATATCTTTCTTTTGTCTTTTGTCTTATATAATTCTGATATAAATTGTGCAGTCATTCTTACCTTTGATCTTAAGTACTTAATGCATAGTAAATTTTCCTGTTTTTAAGATTTTCTCCTTATCTTGTGTATTATTAAGATTTTATTTTTATGTACTTTGATGTGGTTTTCTTTATATTTATTCTGAATGTTTTTATTGATCTTGTTGGATCTGTGGGTTTAAATTTTTCATAAAGTTCTGAAATTATTTGGCTATAATTTCATCAAATATCTATTTTATCTCCTACACTTTCTTCTGGAAATTTTGATTGCTAGCCTGAATAATATCATTTCACAGTTTGAAGCTGCTTGTTTTCTGAATTTGTCCCTCTATATTTGACTTTTCATCATTTTAATTTTTTGTAATTTCTATAGTCTTTTATTCTATAGTCTCCATAATTCTAACATGCTTATAATTTAAAGACATCATATTTTTAATCTCTATAAATTCTGTTCTTTTATATATCTTCCATTTTTATCTTCATTACTCATGTATTTCCTCTGATTTCTTAAAAATTTTAAGCATATGATACCCCTTTATTTTCATCTTTTTTTCTCATCTGTGTTGATTTAAATGGAATTGTTGTTGTTGTTGTTCTTATGGATTTCCCTGATACTTTCTTGTTTGTTGGCTCTTTATTTTCTTTATTTTAGGTTGTACTTTTCAGATTTTCAACTTTCACTTTTCAATTTTGATAGACTCCTTTAAATCATGTTTGGTTTTGTTATTTTGTTCAGATAAGTTTCCTGTATTTAGTTTATTCATTTCTAAGATTATTTTTCTAGTTTGTTATAACAGGCCCACAGTACATCTTATCAAGAGGTAAGTAAATCTTACTACTAAGCGGATATAATTCAGAAGAATTATATCATGTGTTATATGCCAATGTGTTACTTGGTATTTCCACCAGCACTTGTATAAACTTTCTCCAGCCCTGTGAGAGCTTTAATAATTGTTCTATCTACTACTTTCCTGAGCCTTGTGTTAGGTCACATTTTTCAGCATATGGCTTCCTGTTTTTTCCTTGAAAATTATTCTGTTTCTGACTTCGTGGAATGGTATACTCCACTTTTTTTAGACTAAAATTTATTAACAATCAAATCAGAGAAACTTATAAAGCTGTCTTGAACTCTTCTCCTGATAGTCATATCCTCTATGGTACTCTACCCTAAAATTCTTTTTTTTTTTTTTTCACCTATACCTGATATCTACCCTAGAATTCTATAGGAGCTTGTCTCTGTCTTAGCACAGAGTCAGTTAGTCAGTCAGTTCAGTCACTCAGTCATGTCAGNGCCATAAGGGTGGTGTCATCTGCATGTCTGAAGTTATTGATATTTCTCCCAGCAATCTTGATTCCAGCTCGTCCTTCAAGCCGGCCTGGCATCTCACATAATGTTCTCTGCATATAAGTTAACTAAGCAAGGTAACAATATACAGAATTGACATATTATTTTCCCTGTTTGGAATCAGTCTGTTGTTCCAAGTCTAGTTCTAACTGCTGCTCCTTGACCTGCATACAGATTTCTCAGGAAGCAGGTCAGGTGGTCTGGTGTTCCCATCTCTTGCAGAACTTACCACTGAAGGGAAACACAAAACCAACCCTGCTTTGGAAACTCTGTCCCTACTTTGCAGTGTGAGAAGGGGTCATGCACATACAAGAAACTGGAAATTTGTGAGATCATAGGGACTCACCTAGCTTGATTCTATTTTTTCTGTGATCACTGTAGTGCATTACCATTTTTTTTTCAATTTCTGAAAATCATTATTTCATATAGTTTTGTTACATTTATACCTGTGTATGAAAATTTATTCTCACCTTTGTCTGGGCTACATGTCTCCAGTAAGCTAACTAAACCATCTTTGCATTGTGACCAATTTACAAAAGCAACAAGTAAGAGAGGGCAAACCCTAATACACAAGCATTTATCAAGCTCTTGAGTCATTTTTGTTACTATCTCATTGTCCTAAGCAAGTCACAATGGTAAAGACCAGAGTTAACAAACGAAAGGATTAAACAAAGGAATGAGTAAGAGAAGGGTGATTTATTAGGGGCCTTTACTATAATGATCTATCACACAAAATTTATCAACAATTACAATAGCTGAATAACAGATACCTGTATAGGAGCTGTAACAGCAGCTATACTGATCACATCTGGAGCAATAGCTACAGTGGGAGATATCTCCTGGTAAAATGTACACCAATCTACAATCTTCTTCCAAGATCCATGTGTCTTACTGAAAATGTAATTTAAATTAAGGTGTAATGGGAATCCTCACCCTTGCATTTTCAAACTTTTGAGGGTGGCAGTCATCACTGAAAAATCACAAGGGGTGCAATTTTGCATTTAGCTGACTACTTTTATTAACAAGTGAACTCCAAAGCTTTTCAATGTTTATTCTTACTATACAACCCTTACTTCAAATAACAGGGCACAAAGTAGATATTTCTCATTTGCTGAGTGTATCTGTTCTAACTACATATGAAGAAACTGGGAAAATAGAAACAGGATAGGTCTGTGGACCACTAGCTCCACTGTACTACAGGCTTGGGAAAAAATCCACTCATCACTTAAATTCAGTGAGTATCCATTTTGACCAGTAAGTGGATTGCAATGGTTATTGTTCAATCGCTAAGTAGTTTCCAACTCTTTGTGATCCCATGGACTGGTACATGTCAGGCGTCCATGTCTCTCACCATCTCCCAGAGTTTGCCCAAGTTCATGTCCAATGAATCGGTGATACATGGCCCCTTCATGGATCACTGCCTTGTCATGGTGAAGGGGCTTATGTAATTTAGTGAAGCTATGAGCTATGCCATGCAGGGTCACCCAAGACAGATGGGTCATCGTAGAGAGTTCTAACAAATGGCCCACTGGAGGAGGTAATGGCAAACCATGCCAGTATTCTTGCCATGAAAACCCCATGAATAGTATAAAATATTGCAATAGTAGTTTGGATTCAAAGCACCAGCATTAGTTTTACATTAGAAGTAGTGTACAGTAACCTATGACATACCTGACAGATGACCCTTGTAGTTCTTTATTTTATTTTATTTTATTTTTTTCCATCTCAGGTGTACATGAGTACACCATGTGTAAAACTACCATGTGTAAAATAGATAGCTAGTTGAAAGAAGCTGTATAGAACAGGGAATTCAGATCAGTGCTATATGGGGACCTGGATGGGTTGGATGGAAGAGGTAGGGATGGAGGCTCAAGAGGGAGGGGACATATGTATACTTATGGCTGATTCACGATGTTATATAGCAGGAATTAACATTGTAATATGCCAGGAAACTTGGAAAACTCGGCAGTGGCCACAGGACTAGAAAAGGTCAGTTTTCATACCAATCCCAAAGAAAGACAATGCCAAAGAAGGCTCAAACTACCACACAATTGCACTCATCTCAAATGCTAGCAAAGTAATGTTCAAAATTCTCAAAGCCTGGTTTCAACAGTACAAGTACTGTGAAATTCCAGATGTTCAAGCTGGATTTAGAAAAGGCAGAGGAACCAGAGATCAAATCGCCAACATCTGCTGGATCATGGAAGAAGCAAGAGAGTCCCAGAAAAACATCTGTTTCTGCTTTATTGACTATGCCAAAGCCTTTGACTGTGTGAATCACAATAAACTGTGGAAAATTCTGAAACAGATGGGAATACCAGACCACCTGACATGCCTCTTGAGAAATCTGTATGCAGGTCAGGAAGCAACAGTTAGAACTGGACATGGAACAATAGACTGGTTCCAAATAGGGAAAGGAGTATGTCAAGGCTATATATTGTGACCCTGCTTATTTAACTAATAAGCAGAGTACATCATGAGAAACCCTGGGCTAGATGAGGTACAAGCTGGAATCAAGATTGGGAGAAATGTCAATAACCTAAGATATGAAGATGATACAATTATGGGAGAAAGTGAAGAAAACCTAAAGAGTCTCCTGATGAAAGTGAAAGTGGAGAGTGAAAAAGTTGGCTTAAAGCTCAACATTCAGAAAACTAAGATCACAGCATCCAGTTCCACAACGTCCTGGCAAATAGATTGGGAGGTAGTGACAGATTTTATTTTGGGGGGCTCCAAAAACACTGCAGATGGTGGAGGTTCATGACATTGTACAGGAGACAGGGATCAAGAACATCCCCATGGGAAAAAAAAATTCAAAAAAGCAAAATGGCTGTCTGGGGAGGCCTTACAAACAGCTGTGAAAAGAAGAGAAGAGAAAAGCAAACGAGAAAAGTAAAAATATAAGCATCTGACTGCAGAGTTCCAAAGAACAGCAAGGAGAGATAAGAAAGCCTTCCTCAGGAATCAGTGCAAAGAAATAGAGGAAAACAATAGAATGGGAAAGATTACTTCAATAAAATTAGAGATACCAAGGGAATATTTCATGCAAAGATGGATTTGATAAAGGACAGAAATGGTATGGACCTAACAGAAGCATAAGATATTAAGAACAGGTGGCAAGAATACACAGAACTGTACAAAAAAGATCATGACCTGGATAATCATGATGGTGTTATCACTCATCTAGAGCAAAACATCCTGGAATGTGAAGTCAAATGAGCTTTAGAAAGCATCACTAGGAACAAAGCTAGTGGATGTGATGGAGTACCGGTTGAGCTATTCCAAATCCTGAAAGATGATGCAGTGAAAGTGCTACACTCAATATGCCAGCAAATTTGGAACACTCAACAGTGGCCACAGGACTGGAAAAGGTCAGTTTTTATTCCAATCCCAAAGAAAGTCAATGCCAAAGAATGATCAAACTACCACACAATTGCACTCATCTCACATGCTAGTAAAGTAATGCTCAAAATTCTGGAAGTCAGGCTACAGCAGTACGTGAACCATGAACTTCCAGATTTCCAAGCTGGTTGTCGAAAAGGCAGAGGAACCCGAGATCAAATTGCCAACATCTACTGGATCATGAAAAAGCAAGAGAGTTCCAGAAAAACCTCTATTTCTGCATTATTGACTATGCCAAAGCCTTTGATGTGTGGATCACAATAAACTGTGGAAAATTCTGAAAGAGATGGGAATACCAGACCACCTAACCTGCCTCTTGAGAAATCTATATGTAGGTCAGGAAGCAACAGTTAGAACTGGACATGGAACAACAGATTGGTTCCAAATAGGAAAAGGAGTACATCAAGGCTGTATATTGTCACCGTGCTTATTTAACTTCTATGCAGAGTACATCATGAGAAACGCTGGACTGGAAGAAGCACAAGCTGGAATCAAGATTACAGGGAGAAATATCAATCACCTCAGATATGCAGATGACACCACCCTTATGGCAGGAAGTAAAGAGGAACTAAAGAGCCTCTTGATGAAAGTGAAAGAGGAGAGTGAAAAAGTTGGCCTAAAGCTCAACATTCAGAAAACGAAGATCATGGCATCTGGTCCCATCACTTCATGGGAAATAGATAGGGAAACAGTGGAAACAGTGTCAGACTTTATTTTTTGGGCTCCAGAATCACTGCAGATGGTGTCTGTAGCCATGAAATGAAAAGATGCTTATTTCTTGGAAGGAAAGTTATGACCAACCTAGATAGCATATTCGAAAGCAGGGATATTACTTTTCCAACAAAAGTCCATCTACTCAAGGCTGTGGTTTTTCCAGTGATCATATATGGATGTGAGAGTTGGACTGTGAAGAAGGCTGAGCACCGAAGAAATGATGCTTTTGAACTGTGATGTTGGAGAAGACTCTTGAGAGTCCCTTGGACTGCAAGGAGATCCAACCAGTCCATTCTGAAGGAGATCAGTCCTGGGTGTTGTTTTGAAGGAATGGTGCTAAAGCTGAAACTCCAATACTTTGGCCACCTCATGTGAAGAGTTGACTCATTGGAAAAGACTCTGATGCAAAGAAGTGACTCATTTGAAAAGACACTGATGCTGAGAAAGATTTAAGGCAGAAGGAGAAGGGGATGACAAAGGATCAGATGGTTGGATGTCATCACCGACTAGATATACATGAATTTGACTAAACTCTGGGAGTTGTTGATGGACAGGGAGTCATGGCATGTTGCACTCCATGGGACTGCAAAGAGCTGGACATGACTGAGGGACTGAACTAAAATGACTGAAACATTGTAAAACAAGTAAACCCCTCCCAGCAAAAAGTTAAAAACAATCCCAAGAATCTGAAAATGCAATGTCCTGTGCCCCCTAGTATTTTAAGTTCTAAACTGGGCTTGGGCATTGTTCCTTAGAATCCAAATTTTTGTTAT
Source organism: Neotragus moschatus (assembly GCA_006410615.1). Classification (NCBI taxonomy): domain Eukaryota; kingdom Metazoa; phylum Chordata; class Mammalia; order Artiodactyla; family Bovidae; genus Neotragus; species Neotragus moschatus. The sequence goes on from SJYA01000955.1 coordinate 131,344, forward strand.
TTGCAACTGTGAACATAGTATTATAATCAGATTTGTGAGGTTTTTTTCTTTGTTTTCTTTTTTCTTTTTTTGCTATTCTAGAAATGTCTATTATATAACAACAAAACACTGCTCTCCTATCCTCCCTCCCCATTTTATAGATGGAAAGATTGAGATTTACAGAAAAGAAACTAAAAATTCATGAAAGGTCCAACAATAAAATAGAAATAAAATGTACAAGAATTGCCTTCTTTTTCTAGAGCATTTTTGATGGAGAAAATGATTTTCATTATAGATAAGCAAATTCAAAAGAATGGTAAAGTTAAATGATGCACTTATTATTTTTATTTTATACCTGCTAACAGATGCTAAAATCTGTTTGAATTCTTTGAATGGAAGTTTCTTTAGCCAAGTCTCATTATCATAAAACCCAAGATGAAAAAGAGTATGAAAATATTGAGGCTGATTTAGTTTTCAAATGCAAACCAGCAGCTGGAATAAAGCACAAAGCTATTGGAAAAACCTGGGGAGAAACAACTGACATCTTTTGTCATCAGGTGGGCTCTCAGACAATGAACAGACTGATTGGACATAAGGAAATGGGAAAATTCATTCTAATAATTTGCATGACAGGAAACTGATGTGTTGCAAGCTGCAGCAGGTCATTCTTTTACTCAGTAAAGGAAGAAAATGGTGACTAATACTAAGAAGATATAGGTAGAATCAAATTGCTTTTGTTAAGATTATATTTGCTTTTAAATAACACCACTTATGAAAGTTTTACCTCAAGAAAAGTTCTCTACACATACATGTATATATAAATACAATGTTTGTATATATTAAAGTATATATATATGGAAATAAATGCTTATGTATTTATTAATAGGAATGAAGAAACTAAGGAAGGAGGAATGAATGGGATCTCAAAGCCAGTTATTGATAATCTCACTGTTATTTTTCATTTAATATTGGTATTTTACTTCACAGATGAATGAAAATGCAAAAGAAACCCTAATTTACGCACCCATAAATATGTGTACATTTAAGGGTTGCAGCAGAGAGAACTCTGTTTGAACTTATTTTGAAAAGATGAAAAATCAAGGTAATTCAAATAATTATTTTTTAATTGAGATTGATATAATCTCAGCATTGATGAAACTCCAATATAAGAAGAATCTCTTAAAGGATAATTTCAGCATATGGCAAAAGAGTTGTTAAATGCATCTTCTGGTATGCCAACTGATATCCTTTATCTTATGATAATCATTCCATTTAATGCTAAGAGGATACTTCCTTTCAAAACAGGACTAATTCTAACAAGCTATTGAATGTCTTAGGGAATAAACCACACATACTTACTGTAAAAATGAGAGAGAAAAGAAGGGAAATTAAAGCTGCTCCATGTAATTACAGATGCCAGGGGTGTTTCTACAGTGTCAACTGTAAGGAAGTAATCAGTTCAGTTCAGTCGCTCAGTAACTCTTTGCGACCCCATGAATCGCAGCACGCCAGTCTTCCCTGTCCATCACCAACTCCCAGAGTTCACTTTGACTCACATCCATCGAGTCAGTGATGCCATCCAGCCATCTCATCCTCGGTCGTCCCCTTCTCCTCCTGTCCCAAATCCCTCCCAGCATCAGAGTCTTTTCCAATGAGTCAACTCTTCACATGAGGTGGCCAAAGTACTGGAGTTTCAGCTTTAGCATCATTCCTTCTAAAGAAATCCCAGGGCTGATCTCCTTCAGAATGGACTGGTTGGGTTTCCTTGCAGTCCAAGGGACTCTCAAGAGTCTTCTCCAACACCACAGTTCAAAAGCATCAATTCTTCAAAGCTCAGCCTTCTTCACAGTCCAATTATCACGTCCATACATGACCACAGGAAAAATCATAGCCTTGACTAGACAGACCTTAGTCGACAAAGTAATCTCTGCTTTTGAATATGCTGTCTAGCTTGGTCATAACTTTTCTTCCAATGAGCAAGCATCTTTTAATTTCATGGCTGCAATCACCATCTGCAGTAATTTTGGAACCCAGAAGAATAAAGGCTGACACTGTTTCCACTGTTTCCCCATCTATTTCACATGAAGTGATGGGACCGGACGCCATGATCTTCGTTTTCTGAATGTTGAGCTTTAAGCCAATTTTTTCACTTTCCTCTTTCACTTTCATCAAGGAAGTAATATAAGATAAGTATATGAGAACTATAACAGGATTAAAAAGCAAAAAGGAAGAAGACTGGCTTCAGATAAGAGTGAAAATTTAATATGTGTATAATAAAAATAGGATAAATACTAATTATCATTATTAGCGTTGGTTAACAATATTGAAGCTACAATAAAGGAGACTAGTTTGGAGACTATCCCAAAATTTTATAGGCATTGTTTTCTTCTTAAGCTGTTATATTCCTGCTCCTAATATTACTTAGTTTATTTAGTTATCATTTTGTTTCATATGTATAAACACATACATATCATTAACAAGTATATGCTCTTTGCAGAAAATATGGGAAAATGCCAGAAGTATACATTTTAAAAATAACTAATTTTGACATGCTTAGCTAGAGATTGTCACTATTAAAATGTGTTCATATCTCACCAGTTATTATTTTCATTTTCCTCAATTAAGCAATTATCTCAACTCCAGATAAATAATCTGATTTCCTCTGTTTCCTCATCTGTAGAGTTAAAAAGTGCCTTCATGAAAAACTTGTGAAGATAGCTGGCATCATCCTAATGACAAAGCCTAAAGTAGACTCTTACAGGAAAGAAAACTACAGGTCACTATTTCTGATGAATATAGACAAAAATTCTTAATGAAATATTTGGAAACAATATTTAAAAGTACATTAAAAGGATCAGTGAACTAAAATGAACTGGAATGGGTGAATATAACTCAGATTTATCAGATGACCATTATAGCTACTACTGTGGGCAAAAATCCTTTAGAAGAAATGGAGTAGCCATCATAATAAACAAGAGTGCAAAATATAGTACTTGGATGTAATCTCAAAAATGACAGAAAGATCTCTGTTTGTTTCCAAGAAAAAACATTCCATATCAGAGTAATCCAGGTCTATGCCCCAATGAGTAATACTGAAGAAGCTGAGGCTGAATGGTGCTATGAAGGCCTACAAGACCTTCATGAACTAACACCCCAAAAATTGTCCTTTTAATTATAGGAGACTGGAATGAAAAAGTAGGAATTCAAGAAATACCTGGATTAACAGGCAAATTTGGCCTTGGAGTACAAAACAAAGCAGGTCAAAGGCTTACAGAGTTTTGCCAAGAGAATGCACTGGCAATAGCAAACACCCTCTTTCAACAACACAAGAAAAAACTCTACACATGGACATCACCAGATGGTCAATATCAAAATCAGATTGATTATATTCTTTGCAGCCAAAGAAGAAGAAAAAGCTCTATACAGTCAGCAAAAACAAGACCAAGAGCCGACTGTGGCTCAGACCATGAACTCCTTATTGCCGAATTCAGACATAAATTGAATAAAGAAGAGAAAATCACTAGACCATTCAGTTATGACTTAAATCAAATCCCTTATGATTATACAGTGAAAGTGAGAAATAGATTAAAGGGACTAGATCTGAAAGACAGAGTGCCTGAAAAACTATGGATGAAGGTTTGTGACATTGTACAAGAGGTAGTGATGAAGACCACTCCCCAAAAAAGGAATACAAAAAAGGAAAATGGTTGCTTGAAGAGGCCTTACAAATAGCTGAGGAAAGAAAAGATGCAAAAGGCAAAAGAGAAAAGGAAAGATATACCCATTTGAACCCAGAGTTCCAAAGAATAGCAAGGAAAGATAAGAAAGCTTTCCTCAGTGATCAATGCAAAGAAATAGAGGAAAACAATAGAATGGGAAAAAATAGATATCTATTCAATAAAACTAGATATATCAAGGCAATATTTCATGCAAAGATAGGCACAATAAAGGACAGAAATGATATGAACCTAACAGAAGCAGAAGATATTAAGAAGAGTTGACAAGAATACACAGAAGAACTATACAAAAAAGATCTTCATGACCCAGATAACCTTGATGGTGTGATCACTCACCTAGAGCCAGACCTCCTGGAATGTGAAGTCAAATGGTCCTTAGGAAGCATCACTACAAATGAAGTTAGTGGAGGTGATGGAATTCCAGTTGAGCTGTTTCGAATCCTAAAAGATGATGCTGAGAAAGTGCTGCACTCAGTGTGTCAGCAAATTTGGAAAGTTCAGCAGTGGCCACAGGACTGGAAAAGGTCAGTTTTCATTCCAATCTCAAATAAAGGCAACACAAAAAAATGTTCAAACTACTTCACAGTTGCACTTATTTCACATGCTAGCAAAGTAATGCTCAAAATTTTCCAAGCCAGGTTTCAACAGTACATGAACCATGATATTCCAGATGTTCAAGGTGGATTTTGAAAAAGCAGAGGAACCAGAGTTCATATATTCCACATTTGTTGGATCTTCAATAAAGCAAGAGAGTTCAAGAAAAACATCTACTTGTTCTTTATTGACTATTCCAAAGCCTTTGACTGTGTGGGTCACAGAAAACTATGGAAAATTCTTGAAAAGATGGAAATACCATACTACCTGACTTGTCTCCTGAGAAATCTGTATGTAGGTCAAGGAGTAGCAGTTAGAACTGGACTTGGAACAACAGACTGATTGCAAACAGGGAAAGAGTATGTCAATTCTGTATATTGTTACCCTGCTTTGTTAACTTATATGCAGAGTATATTATGTGAAATGCCAGGCCGGCTTGAAGGACAAGCAGGAATCAAAGTTGCTGGGAGAAATATCAATAACTTCAGATATACAGATGACACCACCCTTATGGCAGAAAGTGAAGCAGAACTAAAGAGATTTTTGATGAAAGTGAAAGAAGAGAGTGAAAATGTTGGCTTAAATCTCAACATTCAGAAAACTAAGATCATGACATCTGGTTCCATCACTTCATGGCAAATAGAAGGGGAAGCAATGGAAACAGTGAAACATTTTATTATTTTGGTTTCCAAAATCATTGCAGATAGTGACTGCAGCCATGAAATTAAAAGACACTTACTCCTTGGAGTAAAACCTATGATTAACCTAGACAGCATATTAAAAAGCAGAGACATTACTTTGCCAACAAAGGTCCCTCTAGTTAAAACTATAGTTTTTCCAGTGGTCATGTATGGATGTGGGAGTTGAACTATAAAGAAAGCTGAGCACCGAAGTATTGATGCTTTTGAACTGTGGTGTTGAAGAAGAGTCTTGAGAGTCCCTTGGACTGCAAAGAGATCCAACCAGTCCATCCTAAAGGAAATCAGTCCTGAATATTCATCAGAAGGACTGATTTTGAAGCTGAAACTCCAATAATTTGGCCACCTGATGTGAAGAACTGACTCATTTGAAAAGACCCTGATGCTAGGAAAGATTTAAGCCAGGAGGAGAAGGGAATGACAGAGGGACACCATGACCAAGTGGAAGTTACCTCTGGAAAGCTAAAAATGTTTCAACATGTGTAAACCAAAAACTGACACACACCATGTTGTCATATTGAAAGATAAATATAACATTGTCATCTCAAAAAATGTTGAAACAATATTTGACAATATTCAACACTTTCATGATACAAGTTCAACAAATTAGTTATAAAAGAAGACTACCTCAACAGAGTAAAGGCCATAAATGGAAAGCCCATATCTCACATCATAGTCAATGGAAATAAAACTGAAAACTTTTGGATCTGTAAGTCATAGATGCCCATTCTTGTCACTTCTATTCACAAAGTACTGGAAGTCTGAGCCAGAGAAATTAGGCAAGAAAAATTGATAAAACTTATACCAATTGGAAAAGAAGTAAAATTATCTCTATTTATGGTTAAAATAATCTTATTTATAGAAAACCCTAAAGGTTTGACAAACAAACAAAAGAAACAAAAGCATTTGTTAGTATTGAAACACTACTTAAGTATATTTCCAAGATACAAAATCAAAATATAGTTGCATATCTATATACCAACTATGAATTATTTGAACGGGAATTTAAGAAAATTATCTTTTTTATAACAGCATCAGAAAGAATAACACATTTAAAAATAAATTTAACTAAATATATAAAAGACTTCTACATTGAAAATCATGCTGATAAATTAAATTATAGACAATAAATGAGAAGGCATGCCATATTCATGGGTTGAAAGAATTAGTATTGTTAAAATACCCACACTACCAAAAATGATCACCAAATTCAATGCAACCCCAATCAAAATTTCACTATAATTTTTTTTACAAAATATATTTTAAAAAATCCTAAAATTCATGTGAAACCCCCAAACCCCAAACAGACAAAGCACTCTGGAGAAAGAACAATACTGGAGGTATCACACTTCTTGTTTTCATAATACATTACAGTGCCTCAGCAACCAAAGCAATATGGTACTATAATGAAAATAGATGTATAGAACAATGAAAGAAATAGAGAGCTTAGATATAAGTCTATGCATATATGGTCAATCTATGCATATTTGAAAATTCCCCAAAAATACACAATGGGAAAAGGATAGTCTCTTTCATAAAAGTAGCTGACAAATCCAGATGGCCACATGCAAAAGAATGAAATTCGACCTTTATTGGACAAAATATAAAACCCCCAATTCAATAAAAATTTAAACATAAGCCCTGAAATCATAAAACTCTTAGAGTAGAACAGAGAAATAGCTTCTTAAAATTTAACTTTCTAATCATGGCAAGAATACACAGAAGAACTGTACAAAAAGGATCTTCATGATCCGAATAATCACGATGGTGTGATCGCTCATCTAGAGCCAGACATCCTGGAATGTGAAGTCAAGTGGGACTTAGAAAGCATCACTGTGAACAAAGCTAGTGGAGGTGATGGCATTCCAGTAGAGCTATTTCAAATCCTGAAAGATGCTGTGAAAGTGCTGCACTCAATATGCCAACAAGTTTGGAACACTCAGCAGTGGCCACAGGACTGGAAAATGTCAGTTTTCACCCTAATCCCAAAGAAGTGAAGTAAAGTGAAATCGCTCAGTCGTGTCCGACTCCTTGCAACCCAGTGGACTGTAACCCACCAATCTCCTATGTCCATAGGATTCTCCAGACAAGAGTACTGGAGTGAATTGCCATTTCTTTCTCCAGGGTATCTTCCCTACCCAGGGATCAAACCCAGGTCTCCCGCATTGCAGGCAGATGTTCTGACCTCTGAGCCACCAAGGAAGGCCTAAAGAAAGGCAATACCAAAGAATTCTCAAACTACCACACAATTGCACTCATCTCACACACTAGTAAAGTAATGCTCAAAATTCTCCAAGCCAGGCTTCAGCAATATTTGAATGTGAACTTCCTGATGTTCAAGCTGGTTTTAGAAAAGGCAGAAGAACCAGAGATCAAATTGCCAACATCCGCTGGATCATGGAAAAAGCTAAAGAGTTCCAGAAAATCCTCTATTTCTGCTTTATTGATTGTGCCAAAGTCTTTGACTGTGTGGATCACAATAAACTGTGGAAAATTCTGAGAGAGATGGGAATACCAGACCACCTGACCTGTCTCTTGAGAAATCTGTGTGCAGGTCAGGAAGCAACAGTTAGAACTGGACATGGGACAATAGACTNACTATGCCAAAGCCTTTGACTGTGTGGATCACAATAAACTGTGGAAAATTCTGAGAGAGATGGGAATACCAGACCACCTGACCTGTCTCTTGAGAAATCTGTGTGCAGGTCAGGAAGCAACAGTTAGAACTGGACATGGGACAATAGACTGGTTCCAAATAGGAAAAGGAGTACATAAAGGCTGAATATTGTCACCCTGCTTATTTAACTTCTATGCAGCATACATCATGAGAAACATTGGACCGGAAGAAACACAAGCTAGAATCAAGATTGCTGGGAGAAATGTCAATAACCTCAGATATGCAGATACACTACCCTTATGTCAGAAACTGAAGAGGAACTAAAAAGCCTCTTGATGAAAGTGAAAGTGAAGAGTGAAAAAGTTGGCTTAAAGCTCAGCATTTAGAAAATGAAGATCATGGCATCCGGTCCCATCACTTCATGAGAAATAGACAGAGAAACAGTGGAAACAGTGTCAGACTTTAATTTGTTGGACTCCAAAATTACTGCAGATGGTGATTGCAACCGTGAAATCAAAAGACGCTTACTCCTTGGAAGAAAAGTTATGACCAACCGAGATAGCATATTCAAAAGCAGAGACATTACTTTGCCAACTAAGGTCCATCTAGTCAAGGCTATGGTTTTTCCAGTGGTCATGTATGGATGTGAGAGTTGGACTGTGAAGAAGGCTGAGCTTTGAAGAATTGATGCTTTTGAACTGTGTTGTTGGAGAAGATTCTTGAGAGTCCCTTGGACTGCAAGGAGATCCAACCAGTCCATTCTGAAGATCAACCCTGGGATATCTTTGGAAGGAATGATTCTAAAGCTGAAACTTCAGTCCTTTGTCCACCTCATGCGAAGAGTTGACTCATTGGAAAAGACTTTGATGCTGGGAATGATTGGGGGCAGGAGGAGAAGGGGACGACCGAGAATGAGGTGGCTGGCTGGCATCACTGACTTGATGGACGTGAGTCTCAGTGAACTCTGGGAGTTGGTGATGGACAGGGAGTCCTGGCGTGCTGTGATTCATGGGATTGCAAAGAGTCGAACACGACTGAGTGACTGAACTGAACTGAACTGAATCACTTCTTAAATATGATACGAAAAGCACAGGGAACAAAAGCCAAAATAGGTTAAATGGGACTACATTGAACTAAAAATCTTTTAACACAATGGAAACCATCAACTAAAAACAAACAAAAAAACAAAAATAGCTAAATAGGTAACCTATTAAGCTTGAGAAAATATTTATAAATCATATCTAAGGAACAGTTAAAATTATATATATATATATATATATATATATATATATATACACATACAGCAGAGACAATACTTTGCCAACAGAGCTCTGTTTAGTCAAGGCTAAAGTTTTTCCAGTGGTCATGTATGGATGTGAGGGTTGGACTGTGAAGAAACTGAGCACCGAAGAATTGATACTTTTGAACTGTGATGTTGGAGAAGACTCTTGAGAGTCCCTTGGACTGCAAGGAGATCCAACCAGTCCATTCTAAAGGAGATCAGCCCTGGGTTTTCTTTGGAAGGACTTAGGTTAAAGCTGAAACTCCAGTACTTGATCACCTCATGTGAAAAGTTGACTCATTGGAAAAGACTTTGATGCTGGCAGGAATTGGGGGCAGGAGGAGAAGGAGATGACAGAGAATGAGATGGCTGGATGGGATCACCATCTTGATGGACATGAGTATGAGTGAACTCCGGGAGTTGGTGATGGACAGGGAGGCCTGTTGTGCTGCGACTCATGGGGTTGCAAAGAGTTGGACATGACGGAGCAACTGAACTGAACTGAACTGATACATGCATATGTATATGTATATAACTGCTACCATACAATAGCAAAAAATAATAACAATAAACCCTGTAAAATATGGACAAAGGGACTAAATAGACATTTCTCCAAAGAAGACATACAGAAGACCAACAAACTCAGCATCACTAATCATCAGATAAATGCATCTCACACCAGTTAGGGTGGCTATTACTAAAAGAACAAAAGAAAAGTGTCTATGAAGATGTGGAGATAAAAAGAAAAAAAAAAACATTGTACACTATGAGTGGGAATGTATTTTGGTATAGCCATAATGAAAAACATTATAGAATTTCTTCTGAAAATTAAAAATACAGCTGCCATATAATCCAGCAATCTTCCTTCCAGATATATGTTCATAAAAAATTAAATCAAGATTTCAAAGAGATTTCTCCAATCTCCTTTTCAGTGCAGCATTATCCATAATAGCCAAGAATGAAAGTTACTAAAATGTCCATCTTTGAATGAATGGATAAAGAAAAATGTAGTATATATATGTATGAATAAATCCCAGGGATCTACTGTATGGATTAGTACCTATAGTTAATAATACTCTATTGTATAAACATTTGCTAAGAGGGTAAATATTATATTAAGTGTTCTTATCACACACACAATAATAATAATAACCAAAGAGAGTGGAAGCAAACTTTTGGAGATATTGCTTATATTTATAGCATAGATTTTGGTGATTATTTCATGGATGCACACATCTCCACACTCATTAAATTGTATGCATTAATTTTGTGCAGCTTTTTGTATGTCAATCAATACTTTTTCTTTTACAAAGTAAATATCTGAGCCACAATTATAAGCAACATAAATAATTTTAACTTTTTGTTAGCCATGGTCAAGTAAAATGAAACAGGTAAAAATCAGTATATTGATATATTTTATTTAAGCAAATATGTCCATAATATTTCATTATAATATCTGATTTAGTATAAAGCTATTGACATTTGACATGCTTTCGTACAAAACATTCAAAATTTGTTTTGTATTTTACACTAACAACACCTCCTAATAAATATTAACCTCCTTTTTAAGGGCTCAAAAGCAGTTATAGTTTAGAACAGCACAGCTTTAAACACTGATGATAAATCAGAAAATGCAATGGATAACAATCCTTGTCTTCAAAGAGGATATCCCAGAAAATAAACAATAAACATGAAGAAACTAAAATAGGACAGCATGGTGGATAGTAACCAGAAGATAGAGACAGATTGTTTTTTTAGCTTAAACAAAAATTCACAATGTAGCTAATACAATGAGAATTTAATAATGAAAAAGTGCCTATGAAAGCCTGGGGAGAAAAGGCCCAACCAAATACAAATTTAGTGCACTGCACTTAAGGAAAAAGAAATGACATGTAGTATTTGAAAAACAAGGGGGACTTATTCAGTGTGTCCAGAATGTGTTGGAAGCAATAGAAAGTGGATGAAGTAAGGAGAAATCCTAACAGCCAGTTCAGTAGTGCCTTAGCCCTCAAGGTAAGATGTTTGGATTTCGTTGTTTGCCATGAGAACCACCAGACAAACATAGTGTGATGTGATCTGTTCTTTGATTCAGAAACAACAACAAAAACAACAGCAAAACACTTGCTGTTGAATAATGAATGGAGAGTAGGAAAATAGAACTGAGTGGCTTTAAAAAAAGAAATATATTTTCCAGAGTCTAACATTAGGGTATTGGCAGATCGGTTTCTTCTGAGGCCTCTCTCATTGACTTTAGTTGGTCATCTTTCCCTGCTATCTCCCTCTGCCTCTTCTTTAACTCATACTGGACTGGAGAGCACTAAAATGACCTCATTTTATTCAATTACTTCTTGAAAGGTCCTATCTCAAAATATAGTTCCATTCTTAGGTACTGGAGGTTAGGACTTCAGCACATGAACAATGGGGAGTATTCTCTTCAGCCAGTAACTAACACAAATACATATTTCAAAGGCTTCTGTGGATCACATTTGGATATCCGATAAGATGAGATGTGGTCCTGCCTTTCCATTCAAGGTAACACATTAATCAATTCCCAAATACACCTTTTGTTTATTCACACGTGAATCTTCTCATTCCTATACACTTATCCATATTCTATCTGTATTTCAAGGCCTCATGTTATATATAATTTGAGTAAGATATGGGTTGATATCTAAAATGTAACAGAAATGATTTACCGAAATCCATGGCACATTGCTTTCTCCCTCCCCTCTCTTCCTTTTCTCTTCCTCTATTTTTATCTCATCACCTTACTCCTTTCTCCTGTCCTTCCTTTTCCATTTCTACTTCATGTAGGGGGGTGCACTGAATCTTGCTGGGTAGGGCTGCTATCCCACATTTTACTTCACTAAATATTTTTGGTTCCTGGGTTCATAAACGTTACTTACAAATCTGAAAATTGTTTACCTAAAAACAGTTTATATCATTGCTACATGTGATCCAACTTATACCCAGGAAATGGAAGGGGATAGTTTTGGACATCTGATTTTCAGGATGTAGACTTGACATAAATCTTAAGGAGAGTTCTCATCTTATTTGTTTAATGTAATGAGGAGGAGAAACCAGATACATGTGAATATATATAATATTTTATTACATATGAGTATATATGCCTGATTCAGAGCATGAGAATAATTTATTATCAACTCAACTACTGGCTCCTTGACAGCTGACACACAGGTGAAATGAAAGAACAGTTATGGAGGTAATTAAAGCTAATGAGGACTTATTTTTTAAGTGATGTTTGAAGCAGGAGTCAACCAGATCAGGTAATAAAACTGATTTATGTACTAATGGGCTGCATGAATCATCCATTTGTCCATTCAAAAGTATTTAATGAGAGAATTATATGATCTAGAAACTGGAGACAGCAGGAAATAAAAAAGATAGGATTTTACCTTCATAAAATTTATATTTGGGGGCTTAACAAATAAATTAATGAATAAGAAAACTAAAATTTTAAATCATATGGTTATGAAGAAAATAAACAAGTTGATTAAACAAAGTGATATTTGGTTAGAGATATTCTATAGAAAGGGTAATATAAACTGCCCTTTGAGGTGACATTTACTTGATTTCAAGGATGAAATATCCATACATTCACACAAGGACTGAAAGAGTGAATTTCATAAAGATGTCAAATAATAAAATGATGGAACAATTATGTAGGCACTGACTCTATATGGGGCTTCGCTGGTAGCTCAGATGTAAAGAATCTGCCTGCAATGCAGGGGACCTGGGTTTGATCCCTGGGTTAGGAAGATCCCCTGGAGAAGGAAACAGCTACCCACTCCAGTATTCCTGCCTGGAGAATTTAATCAACAGAGGAGTCTGGCAGGTTACAGCCTCTATATGACTATAAATCAGATATTTCCATATAGAAAAATGAAGTTGTGTCTATTAAGCTTGACAACAGTATGCAATGCAACAGAAAAGCAACAAAATCGCAGGAGCATGCAATAGTAAGTTTTTTCCTAAACCGGAAATCTGTGTCAGTTGGGAGTCAAAGGATCTGGTTTGGGCTTGTTCAGAAGAGGCAGGCTTTGCTCCACATGCCTCTCATCTCCCTGGGAGAAGCAGGTTAGGCTACATAGGTTGTAAGACAATTGTGAGAGAGGAGCAAGTGAGCAAACACTCACAAGCACATTTCAAGCTCGTGTCCAGTCTCGTGGGGGTGACATCCGGTTGCACAATGTCACTCACAATTTTAAACTTAATGTCCATGATCAAGTAAATACATCCCTCCCATGGATGTGAGAGAATGGTGTGACTATTTCCAAACAATAAGCTACCAGGTAAGAATAATGATAAAATTTTAGGGCATCTTTTAGCATTCAAAGGCATTCTTATGTACTTTCCATTCTGATTTCACTATTTCAGTGTTAAATTTTCTACACAATGTAAATGCATGGAGGGAATGTTCCCATGAGAAGCAGGTAAACCACAGGAATCCATGGCACCATTATGGCTACCAGGTAGGTACACAGGGCTGTCCTATGTTCACAGTTCTGAGCAGAATGCAACATCATAGGTTCTTTTTTTTTTTTTTTTTTTTCATCTTTGAGAGAATTGACTTCAGCCAGTTAGCATTTCTAAACAACCCATACCAGCCAGAGGTGCTTGGAGGGCTCAAACAAACTTCTGCACACCAGGACCCAGAGAACCCACAGAGAGTGAGCCAGAACTGTGTCTGAGTATCTCCTGCAGAGGTACGGGTCAGCAATGGACTGATGCAGGTGTAGGGGCTCTGGGTGCAATAGACCTGGGTATGGCATAAGATCTCTTGGAGGAAGTCGCCAAAAACCCCACTATAGAGCCACCAGAACTTACACAAGACTAGGGAAACACACTCTTGGAGAGCACAAATAAAACCTTGTGTGCACCAGGACTCAGGAGAAGGGAACAGTGGCCCCACATGAGACCGACACACATTTGCCCGTGACAGTCCAGGAATCTCTGGGGGAGATGAGGGTCAGTGGTGGCCTGCTTCAGGGTTGTGGGCACTGAGTGCAGCAGGGCACACATGGGACCTTTTGGAGAAGGCCACCATTATCTTCATTACCTCTACTATAGTTCAGCCTCAGGTCAAACAGGGAAGGAACACAGAAATTTTCCACCCATCAACAGAAAATTGGATTAAAGATTTGCTGAGTATGGCCCCGCCCAGCAGAACAAAACCCAGTTTCCCCCTCAGTCAGTCTTTCCCATCAGGAAGCTTTCAGAAGCCCTTTATCCTTGTCCATCAGAGGGCAGAGAGAATGAAAACCAGATTCACAGGAAACTAATCAATCTGATCACATGGACCACACTTTGTCTAACTCAGTGAAACTATGAACCATGCCATGTAAAGCAACCCAAGATGGACAAGTCATGGTGGAGGTTTCTGACAAGATTGGTCCATTGGAGAAGGGATGGCAGATCACTTCAGTATTCTTGCCTTGAGAACCCCATGAACAGTATGAAAAGGCAAAAAGATAGGACACTGAAAGATGAACTGCCAAGGTCAGTAGGTGCCCAATGTGCTACTGGAGATTAGTGGAGAAATAACTAGAAAGAATGAAGAGATGGAGGCAAAGCAAAAACAACACCTAGTTGTGGATGTGACTGGTGATGGAAGTAAAATATGATGCTATAAAGAACAATATTGCATAGGAATTTAGAATGTAAGGTCCATGAATCAAGGCAAATTGCAAGTGGTCAAACAGGAAATGGCAAGAGTGAACATCAACATTTTAGGAATCAGGGAACAAAAATGGACTTGAATGGTTGATTTTAACTCAGATGACCATTATATCTACTACTATGGGCAAGAATCCCTTAGAAGAAATGGAGTAGCCATCATAGTCAACAAAAGAGATTGAAATGCAGTGCTTGGATGCAATCTCAAAAATGACAGAATTATCTCTGTTTGTTTCAAAGAAAAACCATTCCATATCACAGTAATCCTCCCCTGATCAGTAATGCTGAGGAAACCGACATTGAACGGTTCTATGAAGACATACAAGATCTTCTAGAACTAATGCCCAAAAAAGATGTCCTTTTCATTATAGGGGACTGGAATGCAAGCTAGGAAGTCAAGGGATACCTGGAATGATAGGCAAATTTGCCCTTGGAGTACACAATGAAGCAGGTGAAAGGCTTACAAAGTTTTGCCAAGAGAACGCACTGGTTATAGCAAACAGCTCTTCCAACAACACAAAAGAAAACTCTACACATGGACATCACCTGATGGTCAATACAGAAATCAGATTGATGATACTCTTTGCAGTCAAAGATGGAAAAGCTCTATACATTCAGCAAAAACAAGACCAGGAGATGACTGTGGCTTAGACCAGTAACTCCTTATTGCCAAATTTAGACATAAATTGAAGAAAGTAGGGAAAACCAATAGACCCTTCAGGTATTACGTAGATCAATTATACAGTGTATAATTATACAATTACACAGTGAAAGTGAGAAATAGATTAAAGGGATTAGATCTGATAGACAGAGTGCCTGAAAAACTGTGGACAAAGGTTTGTGATATTGTACAAGAGGCAGTGATGAAGACCATCCCCAAGAAAAAGAATGCAAAAAAGGAAAATAATTGTCTGAGGAGGCTTTAAAAATAGCTAAGAAAAGAAAAGGTGAAAGGCAAAGGAGAAAAGGAAAGATATATCCATTTAAATGCAGAATTCCAAAGAATAGCAAGACAAGATAAGAAAGCTGTCCTCAGTGATTAATACAAAGAAATATAGTATAAAAAGAATGGGAATAACTAGTCAAGGCTATGGTTTTTCCAGTAGTCATGTATGGATGCGAGAGTTGGACTGTGAAGAAGGCTGAGCACCAAAGAATCGATGCTTTTGAACTGTGGTGTTGGAGAAGACTCTTGAGAGGCCCTTGGACTGCAAGGAGTTCCAACCAGTCCATTCTGAAGGAGATAGGCCCTGGGATTTCTTTGGAAGGAAAGATGCTAAAACTGAAGCTCCAGTACTTTGGCCACCTCATGCGAAGAGTTGACTCACTGGAAAAGACTCTGATGCTGGGAGAGATTGGGGGCAGGAGGAGAAGGGGATGACTGAGGATGAGCTGGCTGGATGGCATCACTGACTCGATGGGTGTGAGTCTGAGTGAACTCCAGGAGATGGTGATGGACAGGGAGGCCTGGCATGCTGTGATTCATGGGGTCGCAAAGAGTCGGATACCACTGAGTGACTGAACTGAACTGACCTGAGAGAGCTCTTCAAGAAAACTAGAGATATCAAGGGAATATTTCATTCAACGATGGGCACAATAAAGGACAGAAATGATATGGACCTAACAGAGGCAGAAGATATTAAGAAGAAGTAGCAAGAATACACAGAAGAACTATGCAAAAAAGATCCTCATGACCCAGATAACCTTGATGGTGAAAGGTTGTTGTTGAATCACGACGCCGGGATTCTTGGCTCCTGGAGAAGAATTCAATCCGGGAACAGAGACGAGGCTTGATCGCTCAGAGCTTTTGTGTAACAAAGTTTTATTAAAGTATAAAGGAGATAGAGAAAGCTTCTGACATAGGCATCAGAAGGGGGCAGAAAGAGTACCCCCCTGCTAGTCTTCAGCTGGATGTTATGTAGTCACCAGCAGTCTGTTAATGAAAGAAAGAAATGTCTTAAAACTCAGAATGGCACAAGGCCCCTCACCCATAAGATGCATTTTGGGATAATCTTGGCACCAAATGTTTCATCCTGGGCCATAAAATGATTAACTTGAATCTTGAAGAAGGGAAGATCACTATAAAATAGTTTCATTTACATAGATTAGAGGAACAATATCGGGGTATAACATACTGGTTTATCAAGTAGGTTCTGAGCCAAAAGGTGGAACTGACTTGAAGACAGAGTTTGGGGTAAATGCATAGTACATTAGCATAGCTTAGGATAAACATTTTCATAAGAAAAAGGCATTGGTTAACTTCGGGTGAAACCAGGTGTCACTATGGCAACACAGAAGTTTAAGAGAAACTTCCTTTTAAATTTGTATAGATAAGGAAAAACATCTCTAGTTTGTTTCCTCCTGCAGCTTAAGAGAAATAAAAATGTCTGACACTTGCAGGCTATTTCCTCCATTTGGAGACCCCTGGCCTTCCTGCCTGTTACCCTCTCAATGGTGTGATCACTCACCTAAAACCAGACATACTGGAATGTGAAGTCAAATGGTTCTTAGGAAGCATCACTAAAAATGAAGCTAGTGGAGGTAATGGAATTCCAGTTAAGCTATTTCAAATCCTAAAAGATGATGCTATGAAAGTGCTGCACTCAATATACCAATAAATTTGGAAAACTCATCAGTGGCCTCAGTTTTTCATTCCAATCCCAAAGAAAGGCAATGCCAAAAATGTTCAAACTACCACACAATTGCATTCATCTCACATGCTACTAAATTAATGCTCAAAATTCTCCAAGTCAGGCTTCAACAGTACATGAACTATGAACTTCCAGATGTTCAAGCTGGATTTAGAAAAGGCAGAAGAACCAAAGATTAATTTGGTCACATGCGTTGGATCATTGAAAAAGCAAGAGAGTTCCAGAAAAACATCTACTTGTTCTTTATTGATTATCCCAAAGCCTTTAACTGTGTGGATCACAACAAACTGTGGAAAACTCTGAAAGAGATGGGCATACCAGATCACCTGACTAGCCTCTTGAGAAATCTGTATGCAGGTCAACAAGCAACAGTTAGAACTGGACATGGAACAATGGAATGGTTCCAAATTGGGAAAAGAGTATATCAAGGATGTATATTTTCATCCTGCTTATTTAACTCATATGCAGAGTACATCATGTGAAATGCCAGGCTGGCTTGAAGCACAAGCTGGAATCAAGATTGCTGGGAACAATATCAATAACCTCAGATATGCAGATAACATCACCTTTATGGCAGAAAGTGAAATAGAACTAACGAGATATTTTTATGAAAGTGAAAGACAAGAGTGAAAAAGTTGGCCTAAAGCTCAACATTCATAAAACTAAGATCATGGCACCTGGTTTCATCACTTCATGGCAAATAGATGAGAAAACAATGGAAACAGTGACAGACTTTATTTTGGGGGGCTCCAAAATCACTTCAGATAGTGACTGCAGCCATGAAATTAAAAGACACTTGCTCCTTTGAAGAAAAGTCATGACCAACCTAGACAGTGTACTAAAAAGCAGAGACATTACTTTGTCAACAAAGGCCCATCTAGTCAAAGCTATGGTTTTTTTCAATAGCCATGTACGGATGTGAGAGCTGGACTATAAAGAAAGCTGAGCACCGAGCCTATTGAAGCTTTTGAACTGTGGTGTTGGAGAAGACTTTGAGAGTCTCTTGGACTGCAGGGGATCCAACCAGTCCTTCCTAAAGGAAATCAGTCCTGATTGTTCATTGGAAGGACCGATGCTGAAACTGAAACTCCAATACTTCGGCCACTTGATGTGAAGAACTGACTCATTGAAAAGACCCTGATGCTGAGAAAGATTGAAGACTGGATGACAGAGGATGAGATGGTTGGATGACATCACTGACTCAATGGAGATGAATTTGAATACGCTTCGGGAGTTGCTGATGGACATGGAAGCCTGACATGCCATAGTCTATGGGGTCACAAAGAGTCAGACACTACTGAGAGGCTGAACTAATTGAGCTAAGTAAATAACCTCGAAATTTCAAATTTTAATAAGTTTTAAGCTGGTACTGAGAAGTTTCCAAACTACTTACTCTCCATTTATAATAAAGTAACTCAAGTTTGACAAATTTAGCTGGAATTGAATGGAGAAATACATGGCTTTATGTGATATTTTCACACAACATAAAATCTGTGATTTAATTTGTGACATTTTGAGCAGTTAGTAGTTGAATAAGTAATTGTTATCATTAGGTATTCTTCGTTGTTGTGAGGCTGCTAGTATGAGGCATGAATTTTCAAGTTTCATGAAAATAAGTTATTGCTTTAAAATTAAAAATTAATTACTACTATGCTTGTGAACATGTTGGATATCTTTAAATATCAAATAATTAGTGTTTCAATTCTTAAGCCTAAAATCTCAAAATATTAATAATAAAATGTTATTGAATATCCAAGACTGGTTTGAACCTTTAAAATAATGCCATTTTTCTAGATTAATAGAATTTTAAGAATATTTTAAGGTAATATTTAGGTCTGAAGTCTATCTATTCCAATCCCCTTTGTAGAAATCCAGATCTGAAACAAGGTAGGCAGGTGTAGTACCATTTCAACCCACAAGAGAGTAGCCTTCCCCCAGAAAAAATTTAATGTTTTTGTTTTCCTTATAACAGCATGACCCTATTAAAATACAAATTTTAGGGCTTGTAAAGATTGAAGTTTCAATTTATGACCTACTGTTTTTAAGACCACAAGTATTTAAAGCTGTTTTGTTATAGAATAATATAGATAAAAGGAAATACATCGGGATCAACCATGGTACATTAGTAACTGTAACATCCAATTTTATTAGTATGGGTCTCCTGTCTAACCAAATAACACTTTTCTGAGTGCAATTATTTTTTGAAGAATCCTTTATTTGTAGAATTTGTGAAGGAAAGGAGAGACTCTCAAATTATACATGGCATGGATTCTATGAGTTTGAGTAAATTGTTCTCTTTTCTCTTTAGGAGAAACTTACACATTTTCTTTTATTTTTCCATTAATTTACTACATAGTTAGTTTTGATTTTTATTATACTCAAGTGTGTGCCTAAAAATATCACCAAGATCCAAACCAAAAGAATATTTGTATCCCTCTGTTATTTTTAAATTTGGACAGGTCAGTGTATGAAACTTGATCGCAAATAAAATAGAAGACATGAATTCTAATCCTAGGTCTATTACTTATTAACCATGCAGTATAACTTATGGAAGCCAATGTATTCTTACTGATTAACTCAAATGATTTATCTGCAAAACAAAGAGCTGGAATATCTATACTTAGGAATGTTTCCTTGACTTTTCCCCCCTTTCTTTCCTGTAACATTGATATGTCCTTTTTGTTGGTGAAGAAAATCATAAAGGGCAGGAGTTAATTAATGCTACATTTGATTCAACTCTATTCTAGCATTGCTTCGATAAGGATAGTGTTTCTCTGTGGAGCAGATTTAAATGCCAGCTGATTTCAAACCAGTGGCATTTAAAAGCCTGTTGGTTTATCTTATTTATTTTTTGCACTGCTTCTTAAACGTTTTACTCAAATCCTTAAAGGACAGAGGAATCAGGACTTTAGATCAAAGGTAAAATGGGAGCTTAATAACTGCTTTCTTCTTGGCACACACACACACAAAAAAAATCCCAAGAATTGTATGTAATAGAAAGCAGAGTGCAGCAAATTTCACACTGTCTACAGTTGGCATGCTAAGGAGTGGATTTCTCTTTATGGAAAAGTTGGGTAAAGGGACTGAGTGCATACTGAAACTCCCACTGTAATATCTAATACCCCATATTTGCTGAGGATCAAGGCAATAGTTTCAGGACCTGTCCTCATCTTCAGCAAGAGTGAGATCAACAAAACGTGAAAAAATGTTTTTCTCTCAGCTCTAGGAACATGACTCTTCAGTCATGGGTGTACAACTAGCTGGGCTTCTTGACTGGAGCTTCAGAATAGTATCTCAAACTCAATTTTAATTAGCAATAAAAGAGCTGTTTACCTAGAAATTATGTTGTGACACAGATGCGTTACTGCTGGAAAAGCCGTTCCCCAGTCAGTTCAACAACTTGCATATGCTCATCTTGTTTCACTTGGTTTATGATTATATACGATAGTGTTGCCAAATAAATTGTTTTCAAAATGTTAACTACCGCTGAAGAAGAATGGTTTGCTATCTTTTTAATACAGAGCTTTGCTTTATTCATTAGAGAATGTCTGTCCTCTAAATTTTCCAAAAGACAAAAATGAATAGAATCTGAATCTCTCAGTCCCTATGAGGCTGGAGGATGGTGAATCTGAGCGTCACGTGGGTAGAATGAACCCCTCTTTATAAATTAGAAATCTTGCTTTTCTGTTCTCCTCACTTCTCTTACTGTATAAGCTTAAGGAGGCAGAGAAAATAAAGTGAACAGAAGGGATATGGGGACACGGTACATCAGGCAGGTGGTTAAAGCAATTCTAAGATATTCTGTGGATTCAAAGAACCAGAAATAGATGCTAATGACCAGAGATTTATACAGCTTTGCCTCACTGACTGCAGTAATGCAGGGTGAGGAAGCCACTGCAAAATCCTCCAGTTATTATTCTTAACAAGAGTCAGAGGACTGAAAAAGCAAGTGGGAAGAGAACTAGTGTTTGCTTTGTCCTTACTATATGTCAGGTCTCTGTCAGAGTCTCAAAATAAGACTGAAAGTTTGATCCATTGTCCAAATGAGGAAACAAAGACTGAGAACTTAAATACTTGTCAAAGTTTATACATCTCATTAGTGCTGAGTATGAATTTAGACTGAAGCGTGTGTTATTCAGCGGTTTACCAGGTGGCACTAGTGGTAAATAACCCACCTGCCAATGCAGGTAGATGTTGTAGACAAGAGTTTGCCCCCTGAGTTGGGAAGATCTCCTGGAGGAGGGCATGGCAACCCACTCCAGTATTCTTGCCTGGGGAATCCCATGGACAGAGGAGCCTGACAAGCTACAGTCCATGGGGTTACAAAGTCGGACACAACTGAAGTGACTTCACACGCATGCATATGTGTATTATTCAGGGACTTCTCTTGTGGCTCAGACAGTAAAGAATCTGTCTGCAATGCAGAAGACCTAGGTTCATTCATTGGGTTGGGAAGATCCTCTGAAGAAAGGAATGGCTACCCTCCAGTATTCTTGCCTGGAGAATTTCATGGACAAAAGGGGCTGGTGAGCTATAGTCCTTAGGGTCGAAAAGAGTCAGACACGACTGAGAAACAGAAACACACACACACACACACACACAGTTCAGTTCAGTTCAGTTGCTCAGTCGTGCCCAACTCTTTGTGACCCCTGAATTGCAGCATGCCAGGCCTCCCTGTCCATCACCAACTCCCGGAGTTCACTCAGACTCACGTCTATCGAGTCTGTGGTGCCATCCAGCCATCTCATTCTCTGTCGTCCCCTTCTCCTCCTGCCCTCAGCATCAGAGTCTTTTCCAATGAGTCAACTCTTTGCANCCTGGGATTTCTTTGGAAGGAATGATGCTAAAGCTGAAGCTCCAGTACTTTGGCCATCTCATGCTAAGAATTGACTCATTGGAAAAGACTCTGATGCTGGAAGGGATTGGGCGCCGGAGGAGAAGGGGGTGACAGGATGAGATGGCTGGATGGCATCACGGACTCGATAGACGTGAGTCCGAGTGAACTCCGGGAGTTGGTGATGGATAGGGCGGCCTGACGTGCTTCAATTCATGGTGTCTCAAAGAGTCAGACACGACTGAATGACTGAACTAAACTGAACTGAGTCATGTTTGACTCTGTGATCCCATGGACTGTCACATGCCAGGCTCCTCTTTACATGGAATTCTCCAGGCAAGAATAATGAAGTGGTACCCATTCCCTTCTCCAGGGGATTTTCCTGACCCAGGGATTGAACCTGGCTCTCCTGAATTGCAGGCAGATTCTTTACCATCTGAGCTACCAAGGAAGTTCTAAGAGATCCCTGTGTAATTTTCCTGTTCTGTGTTCTGGTCCTTGGGAAAAAAAAAAAAAATCTGTTATTCTAATATGCAGCCAATATTTAGGACCACTTCCTGACCCTTGTATCTCTGACAATTAAGATACTCTGTGACCTGTCCTGTCCTTTGTGACCTGTCCTGTCCTTTGTTCTCATGAATTCAAGAGGCTGCAGCAGAAGAACATCTCAGACTTCCCCTGAAGCCCAGTCAATAGCTGGGGAGACACTGCTCTCCCCACCTATTAGCATATGGTAAAACAATTTTGTCTTATACTTGANCAATTAAGATACTCTGTGACCTGTCCTGTCCTTTGTGACCTGTCCTGTCCTTTGTTCTCATGAATTCAAGAGGCTGCAGCAGAAGAACATCTCAGACTTCCCCTGAAGCCCAGTCAATAGCTGGGGAGACACTGCTCTCCCCACCTATTAGCATATGGTAAAACAATTTTGTCTTATACTTGAACTGACCAATGAGTGAGTGACTAAGCCTTTTTGAGTTGAAAGCTTTCAGTTCTGTAGGAAAAAAAAAAACTGAAAGATTTAAAAATGTCTGATTGCCCTCACCCACATCTGTCTCAGCATCCCTCTTTCCTCCAATGTTTTCTATCTCAGGCTTTGTTTTCTGTCAAAGAGTTTTACTTATCTACCTATTGATAACTGATTTCTTCTCTCTCCTGGTACATTGTAACCCAGTACAGTAGGAACTCTTCTCTTAATCCCTTGTACCTGAGCACATTGCCAAGCACACAGCAGGCTTTCAAAAAATATATTTGGTTTACATAAATTAAAAAAAAAAAAAAAAGATTATGTCAAAGAATTGCAAAGTATGAGACAATAGGTGGTCTTCCCGGTGTGGTTCCTTTCCATAGGTGCACTTTTGAACTAGGTGTGTTCAATGCTGGCAGGAAGGAGGAATTGCTGATGAAATCTCCAGCTCCTAGAAGAGTTCTAGCTCCTGAGACCATAGCCCACCTTACAGGATTGTGAAGACCGTGTTTTAGGTTGAATATATGTCCTTTTGGGCTTCCCTAGTGGCTCAGCAGTAAAGAATGCAGTAGGCACAGGGGGCTCAATCTCTGGACCAGGAATATCCCCTGGAGGAAGAAATGGCAATCCACTCCAGTGTCCTTGCCTGGGAAATCCCATGGAGAGAGGAGCCTAGTGGGCTATAGTCAATGGAGTCACAAAAGAGTTGAATACAACTGAGCGACTAAACAACAACAGTAACATGTATCCTTTTCAAGTATTCTAAATTAAGTAGTGGGTGGTTAAGGCTATTATTTTTGCTTTAGGGAAATTCAGGAGGAGAAGAAATCAACCCTTTAGATCAAACACTAAGATCCTCTAGCATCTCCTCCAAGCACCAGAACAGGCTCAGGGTTTTCAGTAGATTCCTCCAATGTATCAAACTCTTACAGTTACAATTCAATGTTGTTATAGATAAATTTCTTCAGATTTTAAATAAGAATTTCTTGTTATTCTTATTACCCAAAGCATAATATAGGAACAGCATTTATAAAGAAAGTGAATATATTATTTAGTAGTGGGTGACAGGCTGTTGTAAAATTATGTGCACCTGTGTAAGTATATACACTTAAGTACGTAATATATACTTCATGTGTGTAATGTACACATATGTGTATATAAAATTGTGTATGTGCATATATATACTTGTGCATATGTAGGTATATAAAATACAATTAACTTTAATACAGCAGGGAATTTTACATGGTATTTTTTTCATATTATACAAACAAGGAAACTGTTTAACATGCTTAAATATATGATTAATTTCACTTAGCTAACAAGGAGAAAATGTAGAACATTTCTTCAAAACTCCAATTACAGTCTCATAATAAGCAATTCATAGTTTCCCTGTTAGAAGATTTGTAAAGCATAAAGACCCAAAATATATTATTAACAATATGTTAAATCCTTCATTGACAAGCAACGAGGTTATAAAATTTTTCTGTATACCAGTCAACATAGTCCAATTTGCCTGAAATAAATCCAGGTAAACAAAATAATTTTAGATTTAATCTTACTGGTATGAGAGAAGATCCACAAGCAATGAAATAATTTAAATTCTCTTAAGATATTTATATATGTTATCTCTACTGCATTAGTATGAATTTTGTTCATTATAGTAGAATGTACAAAGTTCAATACACCAAGGACTCTCTTCCCCTTGAAGAATTTCTAATGCTACTTTGCTAATTGTGCCTCACATTGGCAAATGGTACATGGAAAATAATGACTTTCTTTAAAAAGATCACTTCTATTTTTTCTGAAGTGTTGTTTTTGTACCTTAGTGTTATATTTGTTACTCTTAATGAAATAAAAGTAATTGTCAATAAACAGAGAGAAATGATGCTAGAAGGTCAAAGAGTGATGCTACTACCCCAAATTTCAGTATTTTCTGGTGACAGTAGATCATCTTTTTGTATAAAATATTATTCTGTAAATGTGAAAAACAATAATGAGATATTGTTAGTTTGGAATTTGTGGTTTTTCTCTTATGCATAACAGAGGAATACAAATAAATTTATAATAAGAGCAATGGACTAAAATGGCTGGTGTAAATTTGTGCTTGTTACTTAAAAGTGCATCCTTTGCAGAAAGTGTATACTCTGTACTTCTGTAAATAAGTACACCATTTTGAGGAAAATATCTTAATGGCAGCAACTTGAGGAAGATCTGCTTATTGTAACATACAAGTTCACTCATGATTTCATTATCAGAATGTTTGATATATCATTTAATGAAAAGTATAGAATATACTTTCAAAACATAACACAGAGTAATGAAGCATCTTCAGATAAATTTTCTGCTTCATAGTTGCCTGTTTTACTCATCATTGTCACATATTCTCCATTTAGCAATTCTGCCTAGGCCTTAGTGATGGAACCTACCCCACAGTTGAGTCTTCTAGGTGCAGAATAAAGATCTGGTAGTTTTATGGCTGATTTCAGTAAGGCAGATATTAGAGCCAGCTGCTTAAAACACGCAGAGGCTAAATTTGCACAAATATTATAAAATTTTTACGTGTAGAAAAGTGATTTAATTTTTCTAATTTTTGAGTAAATTCCAAAAGCCTACTGCTAACCTTATGGACCAAATATGGCAAGAAATTGAAAAATTCTATAAAATTTCCTATAACCATCCTGTATTTCTTTCCTGATTAAATGTTAACTTTAGTCTCATATACCAACATGAGCACTACCATGTATTCAGTTGACTCAAATCTAATACATAAATATTCAATACATGTATATATTTGCTATGCAAAATCTTATAATTAAATCTGTTCAAGTGTTGCCATATCAGTGAGATTTAGAACCCATAAATTCTTTAGTCATGATGGGTAACAAAGAAGAATAATTTTGATGTCTGATTCCTTTCATTTCTTTCTAACATACCTGTTATTTCTCAAAAGAGATAAGGCAAATAAAGCAAGGCAAATAGGATAGTAATAACATTTTATATGAAGAAAATTAATCAATCAATCATAGAAATAGAGGTTTCATAACACCTATTAAGTCATCTTGTCAAGCCCAGAGAGTTGGTATAGGATTGTCATTGAAATCTGCTTTCTAGTTCTTTATCAAAAATAGTTACCAAAAGTGTCAAATAGAAGAGTATTTCTTCTGATGGATTAATGCCTGATGCTCAGAATAAATGCTATTAATATTCATTGCAGAAGAAATTTCAATGTTATCATGGGCAGAGAGGATTTGAAAATATTTTTGTATGATTGTTAATAAAGAAATCAATAGTTCTAAAGACACTTATTAGTGGATAAAAATTCCCCATTTTGAAGGGAAATTCATTAGAATATGTGAGGGTTTGTAACAGTGTTTGTTTATTCCTTCATTTAGAGACACATTTCAGACACTGCAGGCATCATTCTACCAAAGCTCTGGAAAAAAACCATTAACAATAAATATCAATTTTAAAAACACAAAAGGGAAGACTACAAAATTGAAAATCTGTAGGCAAAATGGTCACTAAAAGCCAAATTAATTCATAGCAAAGAAGAGGGGTGGAAACTGAGAGACCAAAGTCCTAATGCTCTCAGAACTTTGTTAACTGGCCTCAAATGAAAGTATCACATAGTGATGCAGACAGGAAGCTTTTATTGGCTCAGATAAGAAACCTTTACATTGTGTGACCCTATGGGCCCCAGGATGTGTGGGTATCTTGTTTCCATTTCCCCATCATTAACTGTTATATAGTTCCTGGCTACAACTATGATCTATGATTTACGTGTGAACATTTCAGCTTTTCTCCCTTAAAAATTCCTTTTCTACTATATGTCACATATTACTTGTGGTTTAAGATGAGATAATTTCATGTTAATTTCATGTTAATTTCAAGTGCCTATTTCATCTTGGTATAACTACTGTAATTTTACTGATTTTTTAAAACTACACAATTTCCCTAATCATCTAACTTTTAACTAATATATACTTTAATGAATGTAAATGTTCTTTCAGAGTAAAATCTGAATAAAAATTATTTAGTTTATCATATTATAAACTTACATAGATGGCTACAGAGTAAAATAGTTGTGGGTAATATCAATTGATTACCTTTAAAATAATAATAATAATGAAAAATTCTTTCAGAGTAAAATCTGAATAAAAATTATTTAGTTTATCATATTATAAACTTACATAGATGGCTACAGAGTAAAATAGTTGTGGGTAATATCAATTGATTACCTTTAAAATAATAATAATAATGAAAAATTCTTTCAGAGTAAAATCTGAATAAAAATTATTTAGTTTATCATATTATAAACTTACATAGATGGCTACAGAGTAAAATAGTTGTGGGTAATATCAATTGATTACCTTTAAAATAATAATAATAATGAAAAATTCTTTCAGAGTAAAATCTGAATAAAAATTATTTAGTTTATCATATTATAAACTTACATAGATGGCTACAGAGTAAAATAGTTGTGGGTAATATCAATTGATTACCTTTAAAATAATAATAATAATGAAAAATCAGATTAAAATAGTCAACCTTCAATTTTAGATTTCTTTTATAAAGTGTCAGCTATGATGTAGGGGCAGTGTTTCTGATGAAGTAGAGCAGGGAACTTGGTACAGTTTGTCTGTATACAGATGGTAGGAAGGACATAGACCATCGCATGTTGATGTCACTCCTACCAAACCAATGACATGCCAAGCACATTACATGAGACTGTCAGTCTTTGTGGACTGGTATGTTCTTCCCTCCACCCAGGCTGTATCAATAATGAAATGGTAGGCTGGCTTGCTAGGGGAATTAAAGAGACATTGGGAAACTGTTACCACTCACAGACATGAATGTTTATCATATATCATACCATATCATTTTAAATCATATCTTAGCAACAGTTCCTAAAATTATTTTTACTTCTATATGCTTTAAAATTATTTTCCAAAATGACTGTCCAAATAGATATATTATATATAAACATGTATATATATTTATGTTTTTCTTTAAATATTTGCAAATAGAACTAGATTCCATTTTTCAGGGCACACAATTTATACAATTTTGTGACTATCTTTAAGAAAAACAATACATCATAAATGCAAAAATAGATATGAAAAAATATCCATATAAAGAAATAATAAATCACATATTTAAAAACTGACAAGTCATATAAATATCAAAATATCCATACAATATATTTTATTAATTTTCTGCCTGATAGGCAATTATAATACTTTTTATTCCAGTGTTATTGGCAGCATAGTTTTTAACCATGTTCTATATCACAGTGATTTTGTCATACTTTCTACAGAAAAAAGAATTACAACCAGTCTCTTTTTATGTAGTTTGTTGGAATTTATTTTCTATTATTTTGTTTGGAATATATTGTATAATGCATGTGATTTTACAAAGATATATGCTTACTATTCGTGGTAATGTATTTGGTTTATTCTATGCTCCTTAAAATTCCAAAATTTCTGTTTGTGCAATGTCCAGGCCAAAAAAAATAAAATAAAATGAAATAAAGAAAAAAATGCATTATCAAGTATCAGTTCAGTTGCTCAGTCATGTCCGATTCTTTGTGACTCCATGGACTGCAGCACACCAGACCATCCTGTCCATCACCAACTCCCAGAGCTTACTTAAACTCATGTTCATTGAGTCAGTGATGCCATATAGCTATTTCAAGTGTATTTCTGAGAAAAGAAATTACCAAGTATATTTCTTGAATATATACATTATCAAATATATTTCTGAGAAAAGGGAATTTCTGTTTAAAGTAGGTATTAATGTGAATCTAATACTAGTAATTGTATACATATAATTACTGGGAAAATTGTCATCAAATCAGCTCCTATCTCTTCTCAAACCTTGTTTCTCCTCCATTATTCACATATTTGAATGATGCTGTTGGACATGCTGGTATTACAATCTGACCTGTGGCCTTGACCATAATGATGGACTGTCACTGTGAGTGGTAAGAATATACACTGAAGCCATTTTTACACTAGAACAGCCAGCAAAAACCCCCTGTACCAAGTGGGTTTGAATTGTATAAAGTTTTCTCACTAAAAAAAAAAAAAAAAGTTTTCTCACTATACCCAAACTAAATATATCACAAACTCAGTTTCTCCTTTGGATCACAAAATTCCCAAGGCCACTTTAAAAACATATACAGAAGAAACATGATGGAGGGTAAGTCAAATTGGAATGTGACAGAGGTCTTAACTAATTACAGTTCAAATAGATTGGTTTTGAAAATTTAATAAGACCTTGTCACTTTATAAACACACTGTCAAGAGCCTTTTGAAGGCTTAGCAAAATTATGTGCAAATAAAGGAGGCTGAACTTAAACTTCATTAGCTCCAGAGTAAACTGTGCCTCTATTTGCAAAGGTTATTGTGTTTAGCATATTGACACTCAATAGAAATTTAGTATTTTTCTTTGAAATGTATCTGTGCATACATGCTCAATGTCCAACTCTTTGTGACCCCATTGACTGTAGCCTACCAGACTCCTCAGTCTATGGGATTTTCCAGGAAGGATTACTCGAGTGGGTTGCCATTTCCACCTTTAGGAGATCTTCCCAACCCAGGGATTGAACCTACATCTCCTGTTGTCTCCTGTTTTGCAGGCAGACTCTTTACCACTTGAGCGATAGAGGAAGAAATTTATTTGAGATAGCTTAAAAAGGACAAGGGAACATTTCGTGCAAAGATGGGCTCAATAAAGGACAAAAATGGTAGGGACCTAACAGAAGCAGAAGATATTAAGAAGAGGTGGCAAGAATACACAAGAAAACTGTACAAAAAAGATCTTCACGACCCAGATAATCAGGATGGTGTGATTACTCACCTAGCGCCAGACATCCTGGAATGTGAAGTCAAGTGGGTCTTAGGAAGGATCCCTACAAACAAAGCTAGTGGAGGGGATGAAATTACAATTGAGCTATTTCAAATCCTGAAAGATGATGCTGTGAAAGTGCTGCAGTCAATATGTCAGCAAATTTAGGAAAACTCAACAGTGGCCACAGGACTGGAAAAGATCAATTTTCATTCCAATCCCAAAGAAAGGCAATGCCAAAAAATGCTCAAACTACCTCACAATTGCACTCATCTCACACAGTGGTGTAGACTCAGGGCTATGTCTTTGGAGATACTTTTGTTGCTTCTCTGGTGGCTTAGAGGTTAAAGCGTCTGCCTGGAATGTGGGAGACCCAGTTCAATCCCTAGGTTGGGAAGATCCCCTGGAGAAGGAAATGACAACCCACTCCAGTACTCTTGCCTGGAGAATCCCATCGAGGGAAGAGCCTGGTAGGCTACGGTCCATGGGGTCTCAAAGAGTGGAACACGACTCAGCTACTTCAATTCACTTCTTGAAAACACTTTTGTTCAACAAGTTTGATACCATCTTTACTGAATTTCTGTCCTGTCAACTTGTGCAATGGCTTTTGTTCTTTTTGATTCTTCTAATTTTCGTTTTAATCTTGGTCATTCTCTTTCATTTGATCTTTATTCTCTACCAATTTCATGACAATTATTTTTTCTTAGTATGTTCAGCCATTCTTTCTCTCTTTCTCTCTCTTTGTCACATAAATATACATGTAACATTTATTTTCTTGTATTTGACATCAAATTTGAAATCTTACCTGTTCTTAAGTGTTTTTTTAAGTGCTAACAGAGTATCTTCACCTAGACCATTCAGTTTTCTCATGCTAGCATAATTGAAACAGAATTATTTATCTCTTGGGAATTAAATTATGTCACTGCATAAAATTCACTAAAATACAGTATTTACAATCTAAGAAGCTGAAGCCAGAGTCCAGTTTTTGCTTTGTTTGTTACATGTTATCAGGAAAAACAAACAAACAAAATGATTTAACTTCTTTTTTTTATCAGTTTCCTAAAGTAAATTACAGGATTTAAAATTTAGGTTTATTAACATGCAAAATCTGAATTGACCTTCACCCTTCAATATTTTTTTTATTTTAATTTTTATTTTTTAGTTTGTTTTGATTTACAATACTGTATTCATTTTGCTATACACTGACATGCATCAAACACGAGTGTATATAAACTCCCAGTCCCAACCCCCCCTTCCCCCTCCTACCCCACACCATCCCTCTGGATCATCCCCGTGCATCAGTCCTAAGCATCCTGCATCCTGCATTGAACCTAGACTGGCGATTTGTTTCACTTATGATATCATACATGTTACATTGCCACTCTCCCAAATCATCCCACCCTCTCCCTCTCCCACAGAGTCCAAAAGGCTGTGCTATACATTTGTGTCTCTTTTGCTGTCTCACGTACAGGTTTAACATTACCATCTTTCTAAATTCCATATATATGTGTTAGTATACTGTATTGGTGTTTTTCTTTCTGGCTTACTTCACTCTGTATAATCGGCTCCACTTTCATTCACCTCATTAGAACTGATTCAAATGTATTTTTTTAATGGCTGAGTAATACTCCATTGTGTATATGTACCACAGCTTTCTTATCCATTCATCTGCTGATGGACATCTAGGTTGCTTCCATGTCTTGGCTGTTATAAATAGTGCTGCAATGAACATTGGGGTAGACGTGTTTCTTTCAATTCTGGTTTCCTCAGTGTGTATGCCCAGCAGTGGGATTTCTTGGTCATAAGGCAGTTCTACTTGTAATTTTTTAAGGGATCTCCACACTGTTCTCCATAGTGGCTGTACTAATTTGCATTTCCAACAACAGTGTAAGAGGGTTCCCTTTTCTCCACACCCTCTCCAGCATTTATTGCTTGCAGACATTTGGATCGCTGCCATTCTGACTAGTGTGAAATGGGACCTCATTGTGGTTTTGATTTGCATTTCTCTGGTAATGAGTGAAGTTGAGCATCTTTTCATGTATCTGTTAGCCATCCATATGTCTTCTTTGGAGAAATGTCTATTTAGTTCTTTGGCCCATTTTTTTATTGGGTCGTTTATTTTTCTGAAATTGAGCTGCAGGTGTTGCTTATATATTTTTGAGATTAGTTGTTTGTCAGTTGCTTCATTTGTTATTATTTTCTCCCATTTTGAATGCTGTCTTTTCACCTTGCTTATAGTTTCCTTTCACCATTGCAACAAAAATAATAAAATACTTAGGAATATACCTACTTAAAGAAACTAAAAACCTATATATAGGAAATTATAAAACACTGATGAAAGAAATCAAAGAGGACACTAATAGATGGAGAAATATACTATGTTCATGGATCGGAAAAATCAATATAGTGAAAATGAGTATACTATCCAAAGCAATCTACAGGTTCAATGCAATCCCTATCAAGCTACCAGTGGTATTTTTCACAGAGCTAGAACAAATAATTTCAAGATTTGTATGGAAATACAAAAAACCTCGAATAGCCAAAGCCATCTTGAAAAAGAAGAATGGAACTGGAGGAATCAACCTGCCTGACTTCAGGCTCTACTACAAAGCCACAGTCATCAAGACAGTATGGTACTGGCACAAAGACAGAAATATAGATCAATGGAACAAAATAGAAAGCCCAGAGATAAATCCACACACCTATGGACACCTTATCTTCGACAAAGGAGGCAAGAATATACAGTGGATTAAAGACAATCTCTTTAACAAGTGGTGCTGGGAAAACTGGTCAGCCACTTGTAAAAGAATGAAACTAGACCACTTTCTAACACCATACACAAAAATAAACTCAAAATGGATTAAAGATCTAAACGTAAGACAAGAAACAATAAAACTCCTAGAGGAGAACATAGGCAAAACACTCTCTGACATAAATCACAGCAGGATCCTCTATGATCCACCTCCCAGAATACTGGAAATAGAAGCAAAAATAAACAAATAGAACCTAATTAAAATTAAAAGCTTCTGCACAACAAAAAATATGATTCTTAAAATCATTCATTTCAACCTCTCTGACATAACCCTAAATAGTTCCATTTTTCCGTTGCAATTTTGTTTAAGTTTCTTAACTTAACTTATCTCTGTCTTACTCTCTCCAAATGATTCTTCAGATCACAAATGAGACGATACACTTTCATTCATTCATTCTTTCATTTATCATTCATTTATTTTGCTATAAGCAGAAATGGAGTCATACTGTTTCCCTATTGACAGCATTTTATAGGTCATTATTACCTACAAAAGTTAAGTGCATTTCTTAAGGCGTTCATGATTATTAAATTTAAATCAATCCTTAGTTGGAAATCATTGTAACTGTGTCTTCCATCTATTCTGAGAAGTGGTGTCTGGGGGCAGTCCCAAGACGACAGAGGAATAGGACTGGGAGACCACTTTCTCCCCCACAAATTCATCAAAAGATCATTTGAATGCTGAGCAACTTCCACAGAACAACTTCTGTATGCTGGCAGGGGACACCAGGCACTCAGAAAGACAGCCCATTCTCTTTGAAAGGAGGTAGTCTGACATGACCGAGTGACTTCACTTTCACTTTTCACTGTCATGCATTGNCCCCCACAAATTCATCAAAAGATCATTTGAATGCTGAGCAACTTCCACAGAACAACTTCTGTATGCTGGCAGGGGACACCAGGCACTCAGAAAGACAGCCCATTCTCTTTGAAAGGAGGTAGTCTGACATGACCGAGTGACTTCACTTTCACTTTTCACTGTCATGCATTGGAGAAGGAAATGGCAAGCCACTCCAGTGTTTTTGCCTGGAGAATCCCAGGGACAAGGGAGCCTGGTAGGCTGCTGTCTATGGGGTCACACAGAGTTGGACATGACGGAAGTGACTTAGCAGCAGCAGCAGGACAAAATATAAAAGACAAAAAGAGAGACAAAAGAGTAATGGATGGAGACTTGTTCTTGGAAGGGAGTCATGAAGGAAAAGTTTCCAAACAGTAAGAAACCCTCTCACAGATGAGTCTGTGGGGAGTTGGGAATCTCAGAGGGCAAGGTAACTGGGAGAAAACACACACACACACACACACACACACACACACACACACACACAGAATACAAGCCTAACAGCAACTGCCAGCAGAGAAGTAGCCCAGATGCTTAAGTCTTCCACCAGCGAGCACAGGCTGGACAAGGAGAAGTGGGCTGCATCAACAATGCTTAGGGTAAAAGACGAGGCCCTAATGCCCTGAGGACAATCTGAAGGAGCTAATGTGAGATAGCCACCCAAACTGTGGGATTGCCGGGGGGGGGCGGGGTGTGAAGAACTTTCCCTTGAAAGGCCTGGCCTGCTCACAGAACTAAGGACTGCTGCTACTGCTAAGTCGCTTAAGTCATGTCCAACTCTGTGCGACCCCATAGATGGCAGCCCACCAGGCTTCCCCAATCCCTGGGATTCTCTAGGCAAGAATACTGGAGTGGGTTGCCATTTCTGAGTGAATATCAAAGGAGAGCTAGCCAGGTGCACAGAGACACAGAGAGGCAGACATGTGATAGCCAAAGTCAGAAGGCAAGTGGAATTCTTGGCCCAGAGACTGGCATCCTCCATCAAAATTTGAGCAGGCTCCCAGTAGTGAACCACATCTTCCTGGGATCCTGGATGGTTGACATATGCCAGGAAGGTCACTGCCTGAGATCAGCTCCCCAGAGGAGACACATAGCACACCTGGGACTGTGCACTTGCCAAGCACCTGGTCACCTTGAGCTGCTCAGACCTGGGAAGGGCACAAAATACAATCCCAACCTAGTCTATGTCCTTGTGGAGTACCCAAGAACCTGAATTTGCGCGGTTTAGATCTGGGGAAATGCAGTGCCTGCTTCAGACAGTACCCCTGCAGAGCACCCTGGAGCCTGAGAAGTATAGACCCGGAAAGCACATGTCGTGAGCTGGGAAAACCCAGTGTGCCCTATAGTCTGTGAGTACTCCCCACACACATCAGCAACATTTGTTTGCATTGTCCTCCCTCCCCGCAAAACAACTGAACAAGTGAGCCTAACTAAGTGACCACCTTTGCCCCCTTGTGTCAGGGCAGAAATTAGACACTGAAGAGACTTGCAAAACAGGAAGCCAAAATAAACAAAGAGGGAACTGCTCTGGAAGTAACAGGTACAAAAGATTAAAACCCTCTCATTAACATTGGCTAAGCTTTCAGTTCAGTTCAGTTCAGTTGCTCAGTCGTATCCGACTCTTTATGACCCCATGAATTGCAGCACGCCAGGCCTCCCTGTCCATCACCAACTCCCAGAGTTCACCCAAACTCATGTCCATCGAGTCAGTGATGCCATCCAGTCATCTCATCCTCTGTTGTCTCCTTCTCTTCCTGCCCCCAATCCCTCCCAGCATCAGAGTCTTTTCCAATGAGTCAATCCTTTGCATCAGGTGACCAAAATATTGAAGTTTCAGATTCAACATCAGACCTTCCAGTGAACATACAGGACTGATCTCTTTTAGGATGGACTGGTTCGATCTCCTTGTAGTCCAAGGGACTCTCAAGGGTTTTCTCCAACACCACAGTTCAAAAGCATCAACTCTTCCGCACTCAGCTTTCTTCACAGTCCAACTCTCTCACCATACATGACCACAGGAAAAACCATAGCCTTGACTAGATGGACGTTAGTCGTAATGTCTCTGCTTTTGAATATGCTATCTAGGTTGGTCATAACCTTTCTTCCAAGGAGTAAGTGTCTTTTAATTTCATGGCTGCAATCACCATCTGCAGTGATTTTGGAGCCCAGAAAAAGAAATTCTGACACTGTTTCCACTGTTGGCTCGTCTATTTCCCATGAAGTGATGGGACCGGATGCCATGATCTTTGTTTTCTGAATGTTGAGCTTTAAGCCAACTTTTTCACTCTCCACTTTCACTTTCATCAAGAGGTTTTTTAGTTCTTCTTCACTTTCTGTCATAAGGGTGGTGTCCTCTGCATATCTGAAGTTATTGATATTTCTCCCACCAATCTTGGTTCCAGCTAATGCTTCTTCCAGCCCAGCGTTTCTCATGATATACTCTGCATAGAAGTTACATAAGCAGAGTGTCAATATTCAGCTTTGATGTACTCCTTTTCCTATTTGTAACCAGTCTGTTTTTCCATGTCCAGTTCTAACTGTTGCTTCCTGACCTGCATATAAGTTTCTCAAGAGGCAGGTCAGGTGATCTGGTATTCCCATCTCTTTCAGAATTTTCCACAGTTTATTGTGATATCCACACAGTCAAAGGCTTTGGCATAGTCAATAAAGCAGAAAGAGATGTTTTTCTGGAACTCTCTTGCTAAGCACTGAAGGGGGCCTATAGGTATTGAGAACAGGTATAAGCTGGAATAAGGAACTATCTGAAACTGAACTGATTCCACACTGCCCACAACAGCTCCAGATAAATTGTTAGATATATTTTTACTATTCTTACTTTCTGTTTTTTATATTTCTTTATTGCTCCTTTAATTTTCATTTTTATAACCTACTATTACCTTGCATAAAGAAAAAATACCCAATTTTTAAAGCAAATATTATATATATATAATAACTTTTGTGATTGATTTTATATTGTATTTTTGAGCATCTAACCTCTACTCTAGATTTTCAATCTTTGCTTTTTGTTATTTGTTATCAATTTTGTACATTTAAGAATCTAATTTCAGTATCCATTTTTTCTTAGGGGTTTGATTACTGACTCAATTACTCTCTCCCCTTTTGACTCCCCTTTTTTCCCCCAGGTCCCCTCTGTTACTCCCTTTCCCCTTCTATTCTCTGCTCAACTTTGTGAATCTCACTGGGTATTCTGGGCTATGAGAACACTTAAGGAGCTGATTACTGGCTATATCAGTCTCCTCCTTTTTGACTCCCCCTCTTCTACTCCTGATCACCTCCATCTCCTTCCTCCTTCTTCTCTTCTCTATGTAAACCCATGAATCTCTCTGGGTGTTCCAGACCGTGGAGAGCACATAGGAAAATGATTACTGGCTATATTGCTCTCTCCCCTTTTTAATTCCCTCTCTTCTCTTCCTGGTCACCTCTATCTCCCTACTCCTTCTTCTCTTCTCCATGTAACTCTGTAAACCTCTCTGTGTGTCCCTCATTGTGCAGAACTGTTTCACCATTAACCTAGATGCTGTATGAATGGAGAAGTCTTGAGGCTACTCTAACTATAAGACTGAAAGCCAGAGGCAGAAGGCTTAACTCCAAAACTTGGAAACATTAGAGAATTTCTGATTTCAGGGAACATTAATTGACAATAGCTCATTCAAAAGCCTCCACATCTACACTAAAAACAATCTCCACCCAAGAGCCAAAAAGTTCTTGAGCAAGACATACCATGCTAATTCTCCAGCAAAGCAGGAACACAGCTGTGAGCATTAAAAGACAGGCTGCCCAAAGCCATGTCAAACCCATAGACACAGCAACATTCACTATAAGACACTTCATTGCACTTCAGAGAGAAGAGATCCAGCTCTACCCACAAGAACACAGATGCAAGCTCCCCTAACCAAGAATCTTGACAAGCAACTAGTC
Source organism: Neotragus moschatus (assembly GCA_006410615.1). Taxonomy (NCBI): domain Eukaryota; kingdom Metazoa; phylum Chordata; class Mammalia; order Artiodactyla; family Bovidae; genus Neotragus; species Neotragus moschatus. The sequence goes on from SJYA01000955.1 coordinate 168,835, forward strand.
CAGCCCCACCACAGGGAGCAGGCTCCACAAAAAAGAGAAATCACAAATTTCCAGCCTACAGAAAGGACACCCCAAACACAGCAATCTAAACAAAATGAGAAGGCAGAGAAATATTCAGGAGGTAAAGGAACATGATAAATGCCAACCAAACCAAAAAAAGAGGAGGAGATAGGGGGTCTACCTGAAAAATAATAATGATAATAAAGATGATCCAAACTCTTGAAAACAAAAGTGAGTTACAGGTAAATAGACTAGAGACAAGGATTGAAAAGATGCAATAAATGTTTAACAAGGACCTAGTCGAAGTAAATAAAAGTGAATCAACAATGAATAAAGCAATAATTGAGATAAAAGCCACTCTAGAGGGAAACGACAATATAATAACTAAGGTAGAAGATGGGATAAGTGAGGTGGAAGATAGAATGGTGGAAATAAATGAATCACAGAGGGAAAAAGAAATTTTTTTTAAATTAACACAACCTCAAAGACATCTCAGAAACTGTTAAATGCCCCAATGTTTGAATCATGGGAGTCCCAGGAGAAGAAGACAAAAGGAAAGAACATGAGCAAATACTTGAGGAGATAATAATTGAAAAATTCCCTATAATGGGGGAAAAAAAATAGTGTCCCAAGTCCAAGAAACCCAGAGAGTCTCAAACAGAATAAACCTAAGGTGAAACACCCCAAGACACATATTAAAATAATGAAGATCAAGCACAAAGAGCACAAACTAAAAGCAGCAAGGGAAATGCAACAAATAACACACACGGGGATCCTCATAAGGATGACAGCTGATCTTTCAATAGAAGCTCTTCAGGCCATAAGAGAATGGCAAGACACACTTAAAGTGATGATAGAGAAAAATCTACAACCCAGATTATTATAGCCAGCAAGGATGTCATTCAAATATGAAAGAGAAATCAAAAGCTTTACAGACAAGCAAAGCTGAGAGAATTCAGCACCACCAAACCAGGTCTAAAACAAATGCTAAAGGATCTTCTCTAGACAGGAAACATGAAAAAGATTTAGAAATCCAAACACAAAACAAAGTAACTGGCATCACGATCATCAGTTCAGTTCAGTTCAGTCACTCAGTCACATTCGACTCTTTGTGACTCCGTGAAATGCAGAACTCAAGGCCTCCCTGTTCATCACCAACTCCCGGAGTTAACTCAGACTCACGTCCATCGAGTCCGTGATGCTGTCGAGCCATCTCATCCTCTGTCATTCCCTTCTTCTCCTGCCCCCAATCCTTCCCAGCATCAGAGTCTTTTCCAATGAGTCAACTTTTCACATGAGGTAGCCAAAGTACTGGAGTTGCAGCTTTAGCATGATTCCTTCCAAAGAAATCTTAGGACTGATCTCCTTCAGAATAGACTGGCTGGATCTCCTTGCAGTCCAAGGGACTCTCAAGAGTATTCTCCAATACCACAGGTCAAAAGCATCAATTCTTCATGTACAGCCTTCTTCATAGTCCAACTATCACATCCATACATGACTATTGGAAAAACCATAGCCTTGACTAGAAAGATCTTAGTTGGCAAAGTAATATCTCTGCTTTTGAATATGCTATCTAGGTTGGTCATAACTTCTTCTAAGCAATAAGCGTCTTTTAATTTCATGGCTGCAATCACCATCTGCAGTGATTTTGGAGCTCAACAAAATAAAGTCTGACACTGTTTCCACTGTTTCCCCATCTATTTCCAATGGAGTGATGGGACTGGATGCCAAGATCTTCATTTTCTGAATGTTGAGCTTTAAGTCAACTTTTTCACTCTCCTCTTTCACTTTCATCAAGAGGCTCTTTAGTTTCTCTTTACTTCCTGCCATAAGGGTGGTGTATCTGCATATCTGAGGTTATTGATATTTCTCCTGGCAATCTTGATTTCAGCTTGTGTTTCTTCCCACCCAGCGTTTCTCATGATGTACTCTGCATAGAAGTTAAATAAGCAGGGTGACAATATACAGCCTTGAGGTACTCCTTTTCCTATTTGGAACCAGTCTGTTGTTCCATGTCCAGTTCTAACTGTTGCTTCCTGACTTGCATACAGATTTCTCAAGAGGCATGTCAGGTGGTCTGGTATTCCCATTTGTTTCAGAATTTTCCACAGTTTATTGTGATCCACACAGTCAAAGGCTTTGGCATAGTCAATAAAGCAGAAACAGATGTTTTTTGGAATTCTCTTGCTTCTTTCATGATCCAGCAGATGTTGGCAATTTGATCTCTGATTCCTCTGCCTTTTCTAAATTCAGCTTGAATATTAGGAAGTTCACTGTTCACATATTGCTGAAGCCTGGCTTGGAGAATTTTGATCATTATTTTACTAGCCTGTGAGATGAGTCCAATTGTGCAGTAGTTTGAGCATTCTTTGACATTGCCTTTCTTTGGTATTGGAATGAAAATGGACCTTTTCCAGCCCTGTGGTCACTGCTGAGTTTTCCAAATTTGCTGGCATGTTGAGTGTAGCACTTTCACAGCATCATCTTTNCTTTGGCATAGTCAATAAAGCAGAAATAGATGTTTTTCTGAAACTCTCTTGATTTTTCCATGATAAGGCAAGTTGGAGGTAAATTTGAATAACTTCTGTAGAGGATGATTTGGCGATATGCATCAAAAGTCTTAAAAATATTCAAATCTATCAGCTTCTAAATCTTACCTTTTGGAATAATACTTTTTATCCAATACATAGCATCTCTTCTTGGGATAACCAGAGTACACCCAGGTTGCACCAAAGATGTTCATTTTAGCATTGTTTATACTCACAAATATGGAACCATGTCTGATATTTTGTTGATATAAATGCTTTGAAGTGTTTTCAATTTTGTTTTCTCATTTAATTCTCAGAAAATCTCTTGGTGGTAAGATTATAATGCCCATTACAAAGCTTCAAAAGTGATAAATATCTCAGGCAAGTTATGGAACATACTTGAAACCTTTGGGCTAATTGAGCAGGAGCTTGGACTGAGCCCAGGTCTCCGGAGGTCTGGTCCACATGGTCTCTACCATGTTAGGATCCTAGAGATGTATCCTAGAAATTACATGGTTCATGCAAACCCCGAGGCTGGATCAGTAACTTAGGCTGGTTAGCAAATGATTGAGCATAACCACCTTCTTCCTATAACAATAATCTCCAGACTGCATCATATGTTGGTCTGTGACTCTCAGAACAGAGCAGAGAATGGTTTTGAGGACAAAACCACAGGGAAAAGATTTGGGGGAAGCTAAGAAGTACACCAGAAGTTTGTTTCAGGAAATACCCAGCTTCCTCAAAAAAAATTTTTATTTTAAAATAAAGTAGAAGCACCATTCCTTTAAATTATTAATATCCATGCATGTGTGCTAAGTCATTTCAATCGTATCCAACTCTGCAACTCTATGGACTGTAGCCTGCCAGGCTCCTCTGTCCATGGGATTTCCTAGGCAAGAGTACTGGACTGGGTTGCCATTTCTTTCTCCAGGGGATCTTCCTGATTCAAGGAGTGAAACTGCATCTCATGCCTCTCCTGAATTGGCAGGTGAACTGTTTACCACTGAGCCACCTGGGAAGTCCTTTAAACTATCCAATAGACTTTAAATATCAGAATGAATTAATATACACTATCATCCAAACACCCTCTTCCAACAACACAAGAGAAGACTCGACACATAGACATCACCAGATGGTCAACATTGAAATCAGATTGATTATATTCTTTGCAGCCAAAGATGGAGAAGCTCTATACAGTCAGCAAAAACAAAGCCAGGAGCTGACTATAGCTCAGATCATGAACTCCTTATTGCCAAACTCAGACTTAAATTGAAGACAGTGGAGAAAACCACTAGACCATTCAGGTATGACCTAAATCAAATCCCTTATGATTATATAGTGGAAGTGAGAAATAGATTTAAGGGCCTATATCTGATAGACAGAGTGCCTGATGAACTATGGACGGAGCTTCGTGACATTGTACAGGAGACAGGAATCAAGACCATCCCAATGGAAAAGAAATAAAAAAAGCAAAATAGCGGTCTGTGGAGGCCTTACAAATAGCTGTGAAAAGAAGAGAAGTGCAAAGCAAAGGAGAAAAATAAACATTTAAGCATCTGAATGCAGAGTTCCAAAGAATAGCAAGGAGAGATAAGAGAGCCTTCTTCAGCAATCAGTGCAAGGAAATAGAGGAAACCAACAGCATGGGAAAGAAGAGAGCTCTTCAAGAAAATTAGAGGTACCAAAGGAATATCTCATGCAAAGATGGGCTTGATAAAAGACAGAAATGGTATGGACCTAACAGAAGCAGAAGCTATTAAGAAGAGGTGGCAAGAATACACAGAAGAACTGTACAAAAAGATCTTCATGATCCAGATAATCACAATGCTGTGACCACTCATCTAGAGCCAGACACCCTAGAATGTGAAGTCAAGTGGGCCTTAGAAAGCATCACTACGAANCTGCATACAGATTTCTCAAGAGGCAGGTTAGGTGGTCTGGTATTTCCGTCTCTTTCAGAATTTTCCACAGTTTATTGTAATCCACACAGTCAAAGGCTTTGGCATAGTCAATAAAGCAGAAATAGATGTTTTTCTGAAACTCTCTTGATTTTTCCATGATAAGGCAAGTTGGAGGTAAATTTGAATAACTTCTGTAGAGGATGATTTGGCGATATGCATCAAAAGTCTTAAAAATATTCAAATCTATCAGCTTCTAAATCTTACCTTTTGGAATAATACTTTTTATCCAATACATAGCATCTCTTCTTGGGATAACCAGAGTACACCCAGGTTGCACCAAAGATGTTCATTTTAGCATTGTTTATACTCACAAATATGGAACCATGTCTGATATTTTGTTGATATAAATGCTTTGAAGTGTTTTCAATTTTGTTTTCTCATTTAATTCTCAGAAAATCTCTTGGTGGTAAGATTATAATGCCCATTACAAAGCTTCAAAAGTGATAAATATCTCAGGCAAGTTATGGAACATACTTGAAACCTTTGGGCTAATTGAGCAGGAGCTTGGACTGAGCCCAGGTCTCCGGAGGTCTGGTCCACATGGTCTCTACCATGTTAGGATCCTAGAGATGTATCCTAGAAATTACATGGTTCATGCAAACCCCGAGGCTGGATCAGTAACTTAGGCTGGTTAGCAAATGATTGAGCATAACCACCTTCTTCCTATAACAATAATCTCCAGACTGCATCATATGTTGGTCTGTGACTCTCAGAACAGAGCAGAGAATGGTTTTGAGGACAAAACCACAGGGAAAAGATTTGGGGGAAGCTAAGAAGTACACCAGAAGTTTGTTTCAGGAAATACCCAGCTTCCTCAAAAAAAATTTTTATTTTAAAATAAAGTAGAAGCACCATTCCTTTAAATTATTAATATCCATGCATGTGTGCTAAGTCATTTCAATCGTATCCAACTCTGCAACTCTATGGACTGTAGCCTGCCAGGCTCCTCTGTCCATGGGATTTCCTAGGCAAGAGTACTGGACTGGGTTGCCATTTCTTTCTCCAGGGGATCTTCCTGATTCAAGGAGTGAAACTGCATCTCATGCCTCTCCTGAATTGGCAGGTGAACTGTTTACCACTGAGCCACCTGGGAAGTCCTTTAAACTATCCAATAGACTTTAAATATCAGAATGAATTAATATACACTATCATCCAAACACCCTCTTCCAACAACACAAGAGAAGACTCGACACATAGACATCACCAGATGGTCAACATTGAAATCAGATTGATTATATTCTTTGCAGCCAAAGATGGAGAAGCTCTATACAGTCAGCAAAAACAAAGCCAGGAGCTGACTATAGCTCAGATCATGAACTCCTTATTGCCAAACTCAGACTTAAATTGAAGACAGTGGAGAAAACCACTAGACCATTCAGGTATGACCTAAATCAAATCCCTTATGATTATATAGTGGAAGTGAGAAATAGATTTAAGGGCCTATATCTGATAGACAGAGTGCCTGATGAACTATGGACGGAGCTTCGTGACATTGTACAGGAGACAGGAATCAAGACCATCCCAATGGAAAAGAAATAAAAAAAGCAAAATAGCGGTCTGTGGAGGCCTTACAAATAGCTGTGAAAAGAAGAGAAGTGCAAAGCAAAGGAGAAAAATAAACATTTAAGCATCTGAATGCAGAGTTCCAAAGAATAGCAAGGAGAGATAAGAGAGCCTTCTTCAGCAATCAGTGCAAGGAAATAGAGGAAACCAACAGCATGGGAAAGAAGAGAGCTCTTCAAGAAAATTAGAGGTACCAAAGGAATATCTCATGCAAAGATGGGCTTGATAAAAGACAGAAATGGTATGGACCTAACAGAAGCAGAAGCTATTAAGAAGAGGTGGCAAGAATACACAGAAGAACTGTACAAAAAGATCTTCATGATCCAGATAATCACAATGCTGTGACCACTCATCTAGAGCCAGACACCCTAGAATGTGAAGTCAAGTGGGCCTTAGAAAGCATCACTACGAACAAAGCTAGTGGAGGTGACAGAATTCCATTGAGCTATTTCAAATCCTGGAAGATGATGTTGTGAAAGTGGTGGACTCAATATGCCAACTAATTTGGAAAACTCAGCACTGCCCACAGGACTTAAAAAGGTCAGTTTTGATTCCAGTCCCAAAGATAGACAATGCCAAAGAATGTTCAAACTACCGTACAATTGCACTCAACTCAATGCTCAAAATTCTCCAAGCCAGGCTTCAGCGTGAACTTCCAGATGTTCAAGCTGGTTTTAGAAAATGCAGAGGAACCAGAGATCAAATTGCCAACATCTGCTGGATCATGGAAAAAGCAGGAGAGTTCCATAAAAACATTTATTGCTGCTTTATTGACTATGCCAAAGCCTTTGACTGTGTGGAATCACAATAAACTGNCTGTATAATCATAAGGGATTTGATTTAGGTCATACCTGAATGGTCGAGCGGTTTTCCCTGCTTTCTTCATTTTCAGTCTGAATTTGGTAATAAGGATTTGATGATCTGAGCCATAGTCAGTTTCTGGTCTTGTTTTTGTTGACTGTATAGAGCTTCTCTATCTTTCGCTGCAGAAAATATAATCAGTCTGATTTCAGTGTTGACCATCTGGTGATGCCCATGTGTAGTCTTCTCTTGTGTTGTTGGAAGAGCGTGTTTGCTATGACCAGTACATTTTCTTGGCAAAACTCTATTAGTCTTTGGCCTGCTTCATTACATATTCAAAGGCCAAATTTGCCTGTTACTCCAGGTGTTCCTTGACTTCCTACTTTTGCATTCCANGCCCATGTGTAGTCTTCTCTTGTGTTGTTGGAAGAGCGTGTTTGCTATGACCAGTACATTTTCTTGGCAAAACTCTATTAGTCTTTGGCCTGCTTCATTACATATTCAAAGGCCAAATTTGCCTGTTACTCCAGGTGTTCCTTGACTTCCTACTTTTGCATTCCAGTCCCCTATAATGAAAAGGACATCTTTTTAGAGTGTTAGTTCTAAAAGGTCTTGTAGGTCTTCATAGAACTGTTCAACTTCAGCTTCTTCAGCATTACTGGTTGGGGCATAAACTTGGATTACTGTGATATTTAATGGTTTGCCGTGGACATGAACAGAGATCATTCTGTCGTTTTTGAGATTGCACCCAAGTACTACATTTCAGACTCTTTTGTTGACCATGATGGCTACTCCATTTCTTTTGAGGGATTCTTGCCTATAGTAGTACATATAATGGTCATCTGAGTTGAATTCACCCATGCCAGTCAATTTTAGTTTGCTGATTCCTAGAATGTCGACCTTCACTCTTGCCATCTCTTGTTTGACCACTTCCAATTTGCCTTGATTCATGGACCTGACATTCAATGTTCTTATGCAATATTGCTCTTTACAGCATCGGACTTTGCTTCTATCACCAGTCACATCCACAGCTGGGTATTGTTTTTGCTTTGGCTCCATCCCTTCATTCTTTCTGGAATTATTTCTCCACTGATCTCCAGTAGCATATTGGGCAGCTACTGACCTGCGGAGTACCTCTTTCAGTATCCTATCTTTTGTCTTTTCATACTGTTCATGGGGTTCTCAAGGCAAGAATACTCAAGTGGTTTTCCATTCCCTTCACCAGTGAACCACATTCTGTCAGACCTCTCCACCAAGCCCCGCTCATCATGAGTTGCCCCACAGGCATGGCTTGGTTTCATTGATTTAGACAAGGGTGTGGTCCTAGTGTGACTAGATTGACTAGATTTCTGTGAGTAAGGTTTCAGTGTGTCTGCCCTTTGAAGCCTTCTTGCAACACCTACCATCTTATTTGGGTTTCTCTTACCTTGCCTGTAGGGTATCTCTTCATGGCTGCTCCAGAAAAGCACAGCCAATGCTCCTTACCTTGGATGAGGGGTATCTCTTCCCGCCACCCTTCCTGACCTTCAACATTGGATGACTCCTCTAGGCCCTCCTGCTCCCACACAGCCACCATTCTTTGGATGTGGGGTTCTCCTCCCGGCCACCACCCCTAGCCTTGGGCATGGGGTTGCTCCTCCCAATCACCGCCCTGGCCTTGGGGCATGGGGTTGCTCCTCCATCCCACTGCCCTTGGTCTCAGGTGCCACCCTTGGCACGGATGCAGGGCAGCTCCTCCTGGGCGTCATCCGTGGCCTTGGACAATCACCTTAAATGAAAATGGGTTGAATGCCCCAACCAAAAGACAAAGACTGGCTCAATGGATATAAAAACAAAACCCCTATATGCTGTCTACAAGAGTCCCACCTCAAACAACAAGACACATATAAACTGAAAGTGAAGGGCTGGAAAAAGATATTTCATTCAAATGGAGACCAAAGGAAAGCACTAGTTGCAATATTCATAACAGATAAAATAGACTTTGAAATAAAGAGCATGAAAAGAGACAAAGAAAAGTCTACATAATGATCAAAGGATCAATCCAAGAAGACACTGTAAAAATTATAAATATACATGCACCTAACACAGGAGCACCACAATATGTAAGGTAAATGCTAAAGAGTATGAAAGGGGAAATTAACAGTAATATAATAGTAGCAGAAGACTTTAATACGCCATTCACACCTATGGATAGGTCAACCAAGCAGAAAATTAGCAAGGAAACACAAACTTTACATGATACAATGGACCAGTTAAACCTAACTGATATCTATAGGACAGTTAAGTTCAGTGGGTCAGTTGTTTTCGACTCTTTGCAACCCCACGAATCCCAGCACGCCAAACCTCCCTGTCCATCACCAACTCCCGGAGTTAACTCATACTCATGACCATCTAGTCAGTGATGCCATCCAGCCATCTCATCCTCTGTCATTCCCTTCTCCTCCTGCCTCCAATCCCTCCCAGCATCAGAGTCTTTTCCAATGAGTCAATTCTTCACATGAGGTGGCCAAAGTACTGGAGTTTCAGCTTTAGCATCATTCTTTTCAAAGAAATCCCAGGACTGATCTCCTTCAGAATGGACTGGCTGGATCTCCTTGTAGTCCAAGGGACTCTCAAGAGTCTTCTCCAACACCACAGTTCAAAATCATCAATTCTGTGTCACTCAGCTTTCTTCACAGTCCAACTCTCACATCTATATGTGACCACAGGAAAAACCATAGCCTTGACTAGATGGACGTTAGTCGTAAAAGTAATGTCTCTGCTTTTGAATATGCTGTCTCGGTTGGTCATAACTTTTCTTCTAAGCAGTAAGTGTGTTTTAATTTCATGGCTGCAATCACCATCTGCAGTGATTTTGGAGCCCCCAAAAATAAAGTCTGACACTGTTTCCACTGTTTCCCCGTCTATTTCCCATGAAGTGATGGGACTGGATGCCACGATCTTTGTTTTCTGAATGTTGAGCTTTAAGCCAACTTTTTCACTCTCCTCTTTCACTTTCATCAAAAGGCTTTTTAGTTCCTCTTCACATTCTGCAATAAGAGTGGTGTCATCTGCATATCTGAAGTTATTGATATTTCTCCTGGCAATCTTGACTCCAGCTTGTGCTTCTTCCAGTCCAGTGTTTCTCATAATGTGCTGTGCATATAAGTTAAATGAGCAGGGTGACAATATACAGCCTTGATGCACTCTTTTTCCTATTTGAAACCAGTTTGTTGTTCCATGTCCAGTTCTAACTGTTGTTTCCTGATCTGCATATAGATTTCTCAAGAGGCAGGTCAGGTGGTCTGTTATTCCTATCTGTTTCAGAATTTTCCACAGTTTATTGTAATCCACACAGTAAAAGGCTTTGGCAGTCAATAAAGCAGAAATAGAGGTTTTTCTGGAACTCTTCCTTTTTGCATGATCCAGAAGATGTTGGCAATTTGATCTCTGGTTCCTCTGCCTTTTCTAAAACCAGCTTGAACATCTGGAATTTCGTGGTTCATGTATTGCTGAAGCCTGGCTTGGAGAATTTTGAGCATTACTTTACTAGCATTTGAGATGAGTGCAATTGTGTGGTATTTGAGCATCCCAAAACAATGAATTTCATCTTTTTCTCAAGTTCACATGGAATCTTCTCCAGGATAGATTAAATCCTGGGCCATAAATATAGCCTTGGTAAATTCAAAAATTTGAAATCATTTCAAGCATATTTTCTGATCAAAATGTGGTAAGATTAGATGTCAACTACAGAAAGTTGAGCATCAAAAAATGCTTTTGAACTGTGGTGTTGGAGAAGACTCTTGAGAGTCCCTTGGACTGCAAGGAGATCCAACCAGAGAATGAGATGGCTAGATGGCATGACCAACTCCATACACATGAGTTTGTTTGAACTCTGGAAATTGGACAGGGAGGCATTGTGTGCTGCAATTCATGAGGTCACAGAGTCGGACACAACTGGGCAACTGAACTGACTGACTGACAGGAAAAAGGGTGGAAGGAGGGGGGTTCAGGATGGGGAACATGTGTATACCTGTGACGGATTCATATTGATGTATGGAAAAACCGATACAATATTGTAAAGTAATTAACCTCTAATTAAAATAAATAAATTTATATTAAAAAATATGGAGGCTAAACAACACACTTCTATGTAACCTATAAATCATGGAAGAAATTAAAAAAAAAAAACCTAAATATTCATGGAAACAAATGAAAATGAAAATATGACAACCCAAAACCTATGGGATATAATAAAAGCAGTGTTAAGGGGAAGTTTCACAGCAATACAAGATTACCTCAAGAAACAAGAGAAAAATCAAATAAATAACCTAACTTTATACCTAAAGCAACTGGGAAAAAAAGTAATGAAGAACCCCAGGGTTAGTAGAAGGAAAAAAATTATAAAATGTAGGGCAGAAATAAATGAAAAAGAAACAAAAGAGACTATAGCAAAAATCAACAAAACTAAAAGCTGGTTCCTTGGGAAGATAAATAAAATAGACAAAGTGTTAGCCAGACTCTTCCCAAAAAAAAAAAAAGGGAGAAGAATCAAATCAAAAAAATTAGAAATCAAAATGGGGAAATCACAGAAGACAACACAGAAATACAAAAGATCATAAGAGACTACTATTAGCATCTATATGCCAATGAAATGGACAACTTGGAAGAAAGAGACGAATTCTTAGAAAAGTATAACCTTCCAAAACTGAATCAGAAATAAATAGATAGTCTTAACAGACTCATCACAAGCATGGAAATAAAAACTGTAATCAGAAACTTTCCAACAAACAAAAGCCCAGGACCAAAGTGTTTAACAGGTGAATTCTACCAAATATTTAGAGAAGAGCTAACACCTATCCTACTCAAACTCTCCCAGGAAATTGCAGAGGAAGGTAAATTCCCAAACTCATTCTATCAGGCCACCATCACCCTTATAACAAAACCAGAAAAAGATGCCACAAAAAAAAAGAAAAGAAAACAGCAGGCCAATATCACTGATAAACACAGATGCAAAAATCCTTAACAAAATTCTAGCAAACAGAATCCAACAGCATATTAAAAAGATCATACGTCATGACCAAGTGGGCTTTATCTCAGGGATATGATAATTCTTCAGTCTTCACAAATCAATCAATGTGATACACCACATTAACAAATTAAAAGTTAAAAACCATATGATTATCTTAATAAATGCAGAGAAAACCTTTGACAAAATTCCACATCAATTTATGATAAAAACTGTCCAGAAAGCAGGCATAGAAGAAATATACCTCAATATAATAAAAGCCGTATATGATAAACCCACAGCAAACATTATCCTCAGTAGTGAAAAATTGAAAGCATTTCCCCTAAAGTCAGGAAAAAGACAAGGGTGCCCACTCTTACCACTACTATTCAATGCTGTTTTGGAAGTTTTAGACACAGCAATCAGAGAAAGAAAAAAGAAATAAAAGAATCAAGATTGGAAAAGAAGAAATAAAACTCTGACTGTTTGCGGATGACATGATCCTTTACAAGAAAACCCTAAAGAGACCACCAGAAAATTACTAGAGCTAATCAACGAATATAATAATGTTTAAGTATTTAAAATTAACATACATAAGTCCCTTGCATTCCTATACATTAGCAATAAGAAAACAGCAAGAGTTATTAAGGGAACAATCCCATTCACCATTGTGATGAAAATAATAAAATACTTAGAAATAAATTGACCTAAAGAAACAAAAGACCTATATATAGAAAACTATAAAACACTGATGAAAGAAATCCAAGATGACACAAATAGATGGAGAAATATACCATGTTCATAGATTGGAAGAATCAATATAGTGAAAATGAGTATACTACCCAAAGCATTCTATAGATTCAATGCACTCCCTATCAAGCTACCAATGATATTTTTCACAGAACAAGAGCAAATAATTTCACAATTTGTATGAAAATACAAAAAAACTTCAAATAGCCAAAGCAATCTTGAGAAAGAAAAATGGAACTGGAGGAACAATCCGTCTGATTTCAGGCTATACTACAAAGCTACAGTCATCAATAAAGTTTGGTACTGACTAAAAGACAGAAATGTAGATCAATGGAACAAAAAAGAAAGCCCAGAGGTAAATCCATGCACATACAGACACCCTATTTTTGGCAAAGGAGGCAAAAACATATAATGGAGAAAAGACAAACTCTTTAGCAAGTGGTTCTGGGAAAACTGGTCAACCATCTGTAAAAGAATGAAACTAAAACACTTTCTAACACCATACAAAAAAAAAACTCAAAAGGGATGAATGATCTAAATATAAGACCAGAAACTATAAAACCCATTTAGTAGAACATAGGCAAAACACTCTCTGACATAAATCACAGCAAGATTCTCTATGACCCACTTCCCAGAGTAATGGAAATAAAAGCAAAAATAAATAAATGGGACCTAATTAAACTTAAAAGTTTTTGCACAATGAAGGAAACTAAGCAAGGTGTAACGACAGCCTTCAGAATGGGAGTAAATAATAGCAAAGGAAACAACTGACAAAGAATTCATCTCAAAAATATATAAGCAGCTCATGCAACTCAATACCAGAAAAATAAACGACCCAGTCAACAAATGGGCCAACGAACTAAACAGACATTTCTCCAAAGAATACATACAGATGGCTAACAAACACATGAAAAGATGCTCTATGTCACTCACTATCACAGAAAAGTGAAGTCACTCAGTCATGTCTGACTCTTTGCAACCCCATGGACTGTAGGCTACCAGGCACCTCTGTCCGTGGGATTTTCCAGGCAACAGTACTGGAATGGATTGCCATTAGAATTGCAAGTTAAAACCATAATGAGCTACCATCTCACACCAGTCAGAATGGCTGCTATCAAAAAGTCTGTAAACAATAAATGCTGGAGAGGTTGCGGGGAAAAGGGAACCCTTTTACACTGTTAGTGAGAATGCAAACTAATACAGCCACTATGGAGAACAGTGCAGAGATACCTTAAAAAACTGGAAATAAAAATGCCATATGACCCAGTAATCCTACTGCTGGATATACACATTGAGGAAACCAGAATTGAAAGAGACATGTGTACTCCAATGTTCATTGCAACACTGTTTACAATAGCTAGGACAAGGAAGCAACCTAGATGTCCACTGGCAGATGAATAGATAAGAAATCTATGGTACATATACATAATGGAATATTCAGTTCAATTCAGTTCAGTTGCTCAGTCATGTCCGACTCTTTGCAATCCCATGAATCGCAGCACACCAGGCCTCCCTGTCCATCACCAACTCCCAGAGTTCACTCAGATTCAAGTCCATCGAGTCAGTGATGCCATCCAGCCATCTCATCCTCATTCATCCCCTTCTCCTCCTGCCCCTAGTCCCTCCCAGCATCAGAGTCTTTTCCAATGAGTCAACTCTTCACATGAGGTGACCAAAGTACTGGAGCTTCAGCTTTAGCATCATTCCTTCCAAAGAAATCCCAGGGCCGATCTTCTTCAGAATGGACTGGCTGGATCTCCTTGCAGTCCAAGGGACTCTCAAGAGTCTTCTCCAACACCGCAGTTCAAAAGCACCGATTTTTCGGCGCTCAGCCTTCTTCACAGTCCAACTCTCACATCCATACATGACTACTGGAAAAACCATAGTCTTGACTAGATGGTACTCAACTATTAAAAAGAAAACATTTGGATCAGTTCCAATGAGGTGGATGAAACTGGAGCCTATTATACGAAGTGAAGCAAGTCAGAAAGAAAAACTCCAATACAGTATATTAACACATATATATGGAATTTAGAAAGATGGTAATGATGACCCTTGGAGAAGGCAATGGCAACCCACTCTAGTACTCTTGCTTGGAAAATCCCATGGATGGAGGAGCCTGGTAGGCTGCAGTCCATGGGGTCGCGAAGTTGGACACTACTTAGCAACTTCACTTTCACTTTTCATTTTCATGCATTGGAGAAGGAAATGGAAACCAACTCCAGTGTTCTTGCCTGGAGAGTCCCAGGGATGGGGGAGCCTGGTGGGCTGCACAGAGTTGGACACAACTGAAGCGACTTAGCAGTAGCAATGATGACCCTATATGTGAGACAGCAAAAGAGACACAGATATAAAGAACAGACTTTTTGGTCGATGGGAGAAAGTGAAGGTGGGATGATTTGAGAGAATAGCATTGAAACATGTATATTACCATATGTGAAATAGATCACCAGTTCAAATTCAATGCATGAAAAGGGGCATTTAAAGCTAGTGCACTGGGACAACCCAGAGGGATAGAATGGGGAAGGGAGGGGAGAGGGGGATTCACGATGAGGGACACATGTACACCCGTGGCTGATTCTTGTCAATGTATGGCAAAAATCACCATAATATTGTAATTAGCCTCTGATTAAAATGCATTAATTAAAAAGAAGAAGTGGAGTTTGTCAGCATATTCAAAACCTTGGTTTAATAAACCCCTAAACTTGAATGACTGTGAGTTGTGATAGTATGCTCTCTCTAGTTTGTCAGTTTTCACGAACTCCACTTTCTCCTTGGATATTACCTGAATGTGTTTGGAGGCAATAGACTTTTTAAAAATAACTTGCTTACCAAAAAGGTATAAAGACATTATAAGAAGGACAATCTAAATACTTTACAATTTGGCTACATACAATCACCTTTCTCATCTCACTTAACTGTAATTTCTGACCTACCTCTCACACCCAAGCCCATTAGTACTACTGGATTTTATTTCATAAATGATAGCATTTTAAGGTCACATTAGCCTTGACTCAATTGACAGTCTCTATTCATAATATTTTTTACTTGAATTCTATTTTCACTCTACTCATTTTCTCAGTTTCTGTTTAAATTGAATATACTTCAAGGGGATGAAATTCCCTTCTCTACATGTACATGCTTTCATGACAGAAATCGAAGAACTAAAGAGCATCTTGATGAAGGTGAAAGAGGAGTGTGAAAAAGCTGGCTTAAAACTCAATTTATGCAAACTAGTACAGCCAATATGGAGACCAGTGTGGAGATTCCTTAAAAACTGGAAATAGAACTGCCATACGACCTAGCAATCCCACTGCTGGGCATACACATCGAGGAAACCAGAATTGAAAGAGACACGTGTACCCCAATGTTCATCACAGCACTGTTTATAATAGCCAGGACATGGAAGCAACCTAGATGTCCATTGGCAGATGAATGGATAAGAAAGCTGTGGTACATATACACAATGGTGTATTACTCAGCCATTAAAATGAATACATTTGAATCAGTTCTAATGAGGTGGATGAAACTGGAGCCAATTATACAGAGTGAAGTGAGCCAGAAAGAAAAACACCAATACAGTATACTAATGCATATATATGGAATTTAGAAAGATGTTAACGATAACCCTGTATGCAAGACAGCAAAAGAGACACAGATGTATAGAACAGTCTTTTGGACTCTGTTGGGGGGGATGATTTGAGAGAATGGCATTGAAACATGTATAATATCATACAAGAAACGAATTGCCAGTCCAGGTTCAATGCAGGATACAGGAGGCTTGGGGCTGGTGCACTGGGATGACCCAGAGGGATAGTATGGGGAGGGAAGTGGGAGGGGGGTTTCAGGATTGGGAGCACGTGTATACATGTGGCAGATTCATGTTGATGTATGGCAAAACCAATACAATATTGTAAAGTAATTAGCATCTAATTAAAATAAATACATTTAAATTAAAAAACCCTCAATATTAAAAAAACTAAGGTCATGGCATTTGGTGCCATCACTACATGACAAATAGATGGGGAAACAATGGAAACAGTGAGAGACTTTATTTTCTTGGGCTCCAAAATCACTGCACTGCAGATACAGACTGCAACCATGAAATTAAAAGACATTTGCTCCTTAGAAGAAAAGCTATGACCAAATTAGACAGCTTGCAAAGGTCCGTCTAGTCACAGCTGTGGTTTTTCCAGCAGTCATGTATGAAGACGTGATTTGGACCATAAAGGAGGCTGAGCACTGAAGATTTGATGGTTTTGAACAGTGATGTTTGAGAAGACTCTTGAGAGTCCCTTGGACAGCAAGGAGATCAAGCCAGTCAATCTTAAAGGAAATCAACACTGAATCTTCCTTGGAAGGACTGATGCTGAAGCTGAAGCTCCAATACTTTGGTCTGCTGATGTGAAGAACCAACTCACTGGAAAAGACCCTGGCACTGAGACCGATAGAAGGCAGGAGGAGAAAGGGATGACAGAGGATGAGATGGTTGCATGGCATCACCGACTCAATGGACACGAGTTTGAGCAAATTCCAGGAAATGGTGAAGGACAGGGAGGCCTAGTGTGCTGTAGTCCATGGAGTCACAAAGAGTCAGACATGACTGAGTGATTGAGCAACAACAAGTGTCCATAACACTTTGTATAATTCTATAACANGAGATGGTTGCATGGCATCACCGACTCAATGGACACGAGTTTGAGCAAATTCCAGGAAATGGTGAAGGACAGGGAGGCCTAGTGTGCTGTAGTCCATGGAGTCACAAAGAGTCAGACATGACTGAGTGATTGAGCAACAACAAGTGTCCATAACACTTTGTATAATTCTATAACATATTCTATTTTATAATTATTTGGATGGATATAGAATGTGAATTCACTCACAGGAATATTATGTTTTTGTACTAGCTTTCTTCCCTGGTATTATGTTTGAACATTAATTAACGTAGGGAATAATTTTTAAGGTTTTAGAATAGCAATATATAATTTCAGAAGCTGGGTGAAATTTTACTGAACCATGCTGTTTTAATGTTTAAAGGATGAGATGACTTAGACAAGGTAACATATGATGTATACCGCAGGTCCTCACTGATTCTACCTGTTCATGGTGTCCACCACGCATATTTTTAATATAAATAGAGAAGAGAGGTTTCCAACTGATTATTTATTATTATAATCTTGTCAAGTTGTTTTGCTTTGCTCATTTGAGCAAATAAAGGAAGCTGAGAAGTGAATAAAAATAAAAATTAAAAAAAAAAAAGAGAGAGAAAAGAAAGCCATTCTTTACTTGGGAATTTTAGGGGCTTGTTCAGGCAAAACTGGTTAAGGCCTAGAATAAAATTCTGGTGAGAAAACAAAGATGACAGATTTATGCTCTTTGTATCACACAATAATTTTGAAAAATGTATATTCTTTCTGAAGTTGAACCTTTAAAATTATCATCAAATTAGCTCTTTCTTAAAGTAAGTCTATTTTGCAAGCAAGCATTTTGAACCATGATTATACATAGAATCTTTTCTGTTAAAGAAATGTATAAGTAGGATGTATAATTTTCTCAGTTTCTCTTGTTAAGAAGTACTTTGCTATGAAAAAATGGCAATCCAACTCTGTTTCTAAATCATGTCACAAAATAATGTTGTAAAAATTTTTGAGAATTCATATTAAAATTTGATCTGAAATTTAGACTACATTTGGAAAGCTAGTTTCATTAGAGGTGTATTTTAATTCCTCATTACTTATCTTAGAAAAAAAAGCATCTAGTTTCATTGTATGAACTAAACAGCATTTTCAAAAATGTTCTTCAGTTTCAGAACATATCTGACATAGCACCAAAGAATGAGAGCATTGTTTTCTGTTGTACATGCTAGTAATATTTTTTTCAAAATTAACTTTCAAATTATATCACTACATTTTTCTTAGCTATTTTAAGCCAAATAAAAGGAAATATCTCATTTACATAGTATCAATATATAACTTAAATGTAGTATCATTCACTGAAAACAGTTGAATAGCCATAGTGATAACAATAACCAATTACAACAATAAACAACAAAAGATCATCAGTCATCAGCTTTACAAATAGAGTGTCTTTAAGGACAATGGGATATATGTCATTATAAACATATTTACAATGTTAAATTTGGGTTATCCAGGATAATTCATGATATATAGCTACTATATCCACTTCAGTAAATTTTAGTAGACGGTAAGACAAAGGGAAAAATTATCATGAGACCAAAAAAATTCTAAATGCATATTTCTATTTTACTAGTTATTTGAATGGATTATGAAAATAAATCTATATGTATAATGATTGATTTTATGTTATTTGTATCACATTAATTGATGTAGTTAGCTTTATAAACAAAAATTCCCCACCACAACCATTTTCCTTTTCAGTCCAGTAAGGTTTACCTCAAGGCTTATTCCCATTTGTTGTCTGTACCCTTGAAATCTACCTCTAAAACTGCTTCCTGCAGTTACTACGGTTTGGATTTCCCAGAAAGAACTTATGTTAGCCTACCAGGACCTAATTCATAAAATATTTCTAATGCCACAGATTACTTCTGAACCATTTTACAGCTTTGGAAAGTCTATACGATAAAGAATGCTCCCTTTCATTCCAAAGCCATTTGCTTTTTATTTGTGCCTCAAAGGAGGAACAGTCCACACTGATTACAATCTGCAGACACTGTGCATAATGAAAAATTAATTGCATCAATCTTTTCACTGTAGTAGGCTTAACAACTCATTTTCAACTGGTCATTTTTCCACCTGCTCACCAGGGCCCAGGCAGCTGAGGCAAGCATATCTCTGACATTTATAGAATACCAATGAAACTAAGGTCATCAGTACATCATACAAGTGGGAGCTGAGAATTCTGAAAGAGATGTAAGCTGTTTGGATGAGCTAGAACTATTATGTGACAGTGGAGGGCAAATACATGCTATGACAACCCATCTAGGCATGGTATGAATTAACAAAATAGAAAGGAAAAGAGAAAGTCTAAATTACCAACAGGAAAGGTTAGAGTAGTGCCACCTCATTGGAGATTGAGTGTTATGTGCTGCTGACAGTGGTGATAAATCAACAGTTGTATGCTAGCATCACTGTAGGCAATTTGACATGTCAGGCAGTAACAGTAGCCCACTGTATATACATCAAAAAGGGGCTTCAGCTTTTGAGACAGGGCTGTAATTTACCATACTTTGTAAAATACACATTTTAGTTGTTTTTTGGACAATAATTCTCTTGTTTTTATTGATGAAGTTATAGATCAAATTCCTCCTCAATATAGGCTTTATATTTTGAGAAAATTATTAAGATTACAGGTTTTCAATAATGTCCCAAGTTTCTTATAGTTTTCTGGTTCTTCATACTGAAATTAACACTATGCTTTCCAGATTTTTTCTTGATTTTAACATCAAAACAAACACACAGCAAACAAGTAAGCAAATTCAAGGCAGTGTCCAAGATTTAATTAATTTCAAATGTTCACTGGGGTTTAAGAAGACCGTACTACTCAAAGTGTAGTCCACGGTCCATAGGAGTTGACTTAGAGACACAGAATCTCTGACTTAGCATCAGATATATTAAATTGCAATTTGCATTTTAACAAGCTCCTCTGATGCTGTAAAGCAGTGCTTCTCAAACTTTAATGTGATAATGCATAACTGGAAGGTCTGATAAAATCTGTATTCCTGGAACCACCTCCAGATCTGACTCAGTAGCTCTAGGGTTGTCACAACAGTTTGCATACCTAAACACCACTATCTCACTCAGGTGATGCTGCTGTGCTGGGCCTATGTCACACACAGTGAGTTGTGCTTCTTTAAGAAAAGTTATTAATGAAAGACTCATTTTGACTATTTTCCTTCCCTGTTCAGAAAGACACAGTAATGCCTTTTTATTGGTAAAAATGTGTCAGTTCAGTTCAGTTGCTCAGTCGTTTCCGACTCTTTGCAACCCCATGAATCACAGCACGCCAAGCCTCCCTGTCCATCACTAACTCCTGGGATTTACCCAAACTCATGTCCATAGAGTTCTTATCCTCTTTAATCCCCTTCTCTTGCCTCCAATCCCTCCCAGGGGGTCTTTTCAGGTAAGTCAACTTTTCGCATAAGGTGGCCAAAGTATTGGAGTTTCAGCTTTAGCATCAGTCCTTCCAAACAACATCCAGGACTGATCTCCTTTAGAATGGACTGGTTGGATCTCCCTGCAATCCAAGGGTCAAGAGTCTTCTCCAACACGACAGTTCAAAAGCTTCAATTCTTTGGTGCTCAGCGTTCTTCACAGTCCAACTCACATTCATATATGACCACTGGAAAAACCATAGCCTTGACTAGACGGACCTTTGTTGGCAAAGTAATGTCTTTGCTTTTGAGTATGCTGTCTAGGTTTGTCATAACTTTCCTTCCAAGGAGTAAGCGTCTTTTCATTTCATGGCTGCAGTCACCATCTGCAGTGATTTTGGAGCCCAACAAAATAAAGTCTGACACTGTTTCCACTGTTTCCCATGAAGTAATGGGACCAGATGCCATGATCTTCATTTTCTGAATGTTGAGCTTTAAGCCAACTTTTTCACTCTCCTCTTTCATGTTCATCAAGAGGCTCTTTAGCTCCTTTTCACTTTCTGCCATAACGGTGGTGTCATGTGCATACCTGAGGTTATTGATATTTCTCCCAGCAATCTTGAGTCCAGCTTGTAGAAATAGGTCAACATAAAACAGAAATTTCTTTACCTTATTCAGTAATCTTTAGAGTTGCAGTGGGTATCTACCTAATATTGGGAAAAAAAAATCAGAAGGAATTTTAAATTACAAAAAAATGTTCCCAGACCTTTATGCTGAGGGAAGAGAAACATCTCTATGACTTGCATTGCCCTCATATTACATTATCATGGGAGGGGGGCGGGAATCTTGAAGAAAGGGGCCCAACCTTGTAGCTCTGAAAGGTTCCTGAAGAAAAAGAGCGTTGTCTTTTAGACCTTATAGACCTGCTAAGCTGTTTACTTTCTTCAGTCGTGTCTGACTCTGTGCAATCCCATAGACGGCAGCCCACCAGGCTCCCCCATCCCTGGGATTCTCCAGGCAAGAACACTGGAGTGGGTGCCATTTCCTTCTCCAATGCATGAAAGTGAAAAGTGAAAGTGAAGTCACTCAGTCATGTCTGACTCTTCACTACCTCATGGACTGCAGGCAACCAGGCTCCTCCATCTGTGGGATTTTTCCAGACAAGAGTACTGGAGTGGGGTGCCATTGCCTTCTCCCCTTATGGACCTATAGGTCTATAAAAGGGAAGACCTTAACATTTAAAGAGGAAGATTTTAGTTTTAAAGCATGAAAACTTTGATGTAAAAGTAACCTGAAGAAGTATATTATTTGAAAAAATATCATGCTTCCATAAGGTAGAGGTTTATCTTTATCATATGAAGATATAAATGTGTGGTTATTTCAAAAAGAACCTAGACCAATGCCTAGACAGAATTTGCTCCCTGAATATCTATTCAACTGATTTGGAAGAGCATTTATAACATTTAAAGAGTTATAACTGAGAAAAGTAACACTTAAAAGTTCTCAGTTTATGGCTTCACTGTGAGTCCTCATGACATTGTCTCTGTTTCATAGTTTCTTTCAAATCTCTTCCAGCTCTTTATTCATTAGTTTTACGCCAAAGATAATTTCAATTATCATGTAGTTAATTCACCATACATATGAAAAAACTTAAACCACACCAGCAAAAGAAAATGATGCAAGATATTCACTATTTACACAGTCACCTTTATTACTTAATTTTTGAAATATAATTGATAGTGATTACAATGATTCCAGTCTTCCCCACACTACTTACAGCATGAGTGGTAATATATTCATCATGGTATAGGAAATGCACATTTACCCTCATAGGCAGAAACCTGAATTTTACTCACATATTACTTCTCAATAATTTTAGCAGAAAATGTATATACTCTTATTAGATTATTGATGCTTTTGACCTGTAGTGTTAGAGAAGACTCTTGAGAGTCCATTCGACTTCAAGGAGATCAAAATAGTCAATCCTGAAGGAATCAATCTTGAATATTCATTGGAAGAACTGATACTGAAAATGAAGCTCCAATATTAGGCCACCTAATGCGAAGAACTGAATCATTAGAAAAGACTCTGATGCTCAGAAAGATTGAAGGCAGGAGAAGGGAATGACAGAGCTTGAGATGTTTGGATGACATCACCGACTGAATGCACATGAGTTTGAGTAAGGTTCAGGAGCTGGTAATGGACAGGGAAGCCTGGTGTGCTGCAGTCCATGGGGTTACAAAGACTTGGACATGACTGAATAACTAAAATGAACTGAATTGAGCTGATTAGGTTACAAAAGAACTTTTACATTTGAACGTTTTTATTTGCATGCTGATAAGGTAAATTTTTCCAAGAATGAGGTCATTATACGGAGTTTAGTTAGTTCAGTTGCTCAATCGTCTTCGACACTTTGTTACCCCATGAACCGCAGCACGCCAGATCTCCCTGTCCATCACCAACTCCTGGAGTCCACCCAAACCCATGTCCATTGAGTCAGTAATGCCATCCAATCATCTCATCCTCTGTCCTCTCCTTCTCTTCCTGGCTTCACTCTGTCCCAGCTTCAGGGTCTTTTCCAGTGAGTCAACTCTTAGCATCAGGTGACCAAAGTATTGAAGTTTCAGTATTGAACTTTCAATGAACACACAGAACTGATCTCCTTTAGGATGGACTAGGTGGATCTTCTTGCAGTCCAAGGGACTCTCAAGAGTCTTCTCCAACACCACAGTTCAAAAGCATCAATTCTTCAGCACTCAGCTTTCTTCACAATCCAACTCTCACATACATACATGACCACTGGAAAAACCATAGCCTTGCCTAGACAGAACTTAGTCAGCAAAGTANTGACAATATATAGCCTTGATGTACTCCTTTTCCTATTTGGAACTAGTCTGTTGTTCTATGTCCAGTTCTTAGAGGCAGGTCAGGTGGTCTAGTATTCCCATCTCTTTCAGAGTTTTCCACAGTTTATTGTGATTCACACAGTCTAAGGCTTTGGCGTAGTCAACAAGGCAGAAATAGATGTTTTTTTCTGGAGCTCTCTTGCTTTTTCAATGATCCAACAATTTGATCTTGGCAATTTGATCTCTGGTCCCTCTGCCTTTTCTAAAACCAGCTTGAGCATCTGGAATCTCGTGATTCATGTACTGCTGAAGCTTGGCTTGGAGAATGTTGAGCATTACTTTACTAGCGTGTCAGGTGAGTACAATTGTGTAGTAATTTGAGTATTCTTTGGCATTGCCTTTCTTTGTGATGTGGAGTTTACCTACTTCATTTATTAGTAAGTAAAACAGTAAGAGGTTAAAATAGTTTCAAAGGAGAATTTTTAGAACATACATATATTCAGACAATCAGTAATGCTGATAGGAATTTGCTACTAGATGAATGATTGGTTCACAGCTTATAGGGCACTAAAATACAATATTTGAAGTAATCTTTTTACTGGGCTAAAATAAATTGCATCTCTCATATCCAGGTCCTTTTATATTTTTTTAGACAAGAATCTTTAGCAGCAGCTTACAGAGTTACAAAATATCCCAGTAGAATATCAGATCAGATCAGATCAGTCTCTCAGTCATATCCGATTCTTTGTGACCCAATGAACTGCAGCACACCAGGCCTCCCTGTCCATCACCAACACCCAGAGTTCACTCAAACTCATGCCCATCGAGTCAGTGATGTCATACAGCCATCTCATCCTTGGTCGTCCCCTTTTCCTCTTGCCCCCAGTTCCTCCCAGAATCAGAGTCTTTTCCAATGAGTCAACTCTTCGCGTGAGATGGCCAAAGTACTGGAGTTTTAGCTTTAGCATCAATCCTTCCAAAGAATACCCAGGGCTGATTTCCTTTAGAATGGACTGGTTGGATCTCTTTGTAGTCCAAGGGACTTTCAAGAGTCTTATCCAAAACCACAGTTCAAAAGCATCAATTCTTCAGCGCTCAGCTTTCTTCACAGTCCAATTCTCACATCCATACATGACCACTGGAAAAACCATAGCCTCGACTAGATGGACCTTTGTTGGCAAAGTACTGTCTTTGCTCTTCAATATGCTATCTAGGTTGGTCATAACCTTTCTTCCAAGGAGTAAGTGTCTTTTAATTTCATGGCTGCAGTCACCATCTGCAGTGATTTTGGAGCCCCAAAAAATAAAGTCTGACATTGTTTCCACTGTTTCCCCAAATATTTCCCATGAAGTGATGGGACCAGATGTATAATCGAATATAAAACCTACAGAATCAGGTAATCCTAGAGAGTTTGCTACACAGTACCCAATGATCTCATTTGCCCATTTCAAAGTCTTTCACAATGTGTCTTAAAATTGCTTTTTGAAAAATATTAAGGAATAATTATAATTTTTTTCTAACCCAAAATCTGTTACATTTTTTTCTCCTATAAGTTATATGGAGCAGACTCAGAGAATGGGAAAGAAACAAACAGCAAATTTTTTTTTTTTTAATTTACAGCCACTATAGAGATTCCTTAAAAACTAAAAGTAGAGCTACCATATGATCCAGCAACCCCACTCTTGGGCATATATCTGGAGAAAAAAAATGGTTTGAAAGGATTCATGTACCCCATTGTTCATCATAGTACTGTTCACGGTAGCTGAGACATGTTGCCGCTGCTAAGTCACTTTAGTCGTATCCTACTCTGTGTGACCCCACAGACAGCAGTCTCCTGGCTCTCCCATCCCTGGGATTCTCCAGGCAGCAACACTGGAGTGGGATGCCATTTCCTTTACCAATGCATGACAGTGAAAAGTGAAAGTGAAGTCTGTCAGTCATGTCCGACTCTTAGCGACCGCATGGACTACAGTCTACCAGGATCCTCCATCCATGGGATTTTCCAAACAAGAGTACTGGTGTGGGTTGCCATTGCCTTCTCCAGCCAAGACATGAAAGCACCCTAAATGTCCACTGACAGATGAATGGTTAAGGATATGATATATATTATATACAACAGAATGTTACTCAGCCATAAAAATAATTATAAATTAATGTCATTTTGCAACAATGGATGCATCTGGAGATTATCATACTAAGTGAAGTAAGACAGAAATAAGACAAATATCATATAATATCACTTATACACAGAATCTAAAGAATGATATGACTGACTTTATCTGCAAGATAAAAACGGACTCACAGACTTAGATAATGAAATTAAGATTAGTAGTGGGGGAAGGGAGGAGGAAGGGGTAGATGGGAATTTGGTATTTATTGTAGAGTATACCCTGCTATGTCTAAAATAGAGGACCAATAAGGAAAAAATTAAATATACAAAAGTTTAGATGGAATTTATCTAGTTGTGACTTTCCTGTGGGTATTGTAAAACTTTTTAGAAAAATTAAATATCCAGTTTTAAAAGACAAAATATGCTGCTATTATTTAATCATTTTATGAGGTTTAAAATATGGCCTTTTACTAAGTAATTATAGCCCGTTCACTCCATTTAGAAAGAAAACTGAAATGGTAATTTTAAAAAAAAAAAAAAAAGTGAAAGTGTTAGTCACTCAGTTTTGTCTAACTCTTTGTAATCCCATGGACTGCAGCCCACCAGGCTCCTCTGTCCATGGAATTCTCCAGTATTCTCCAAGAATACTGGAATGGGTTGCCATTCCCTTTTCCAGGGGATCTTTCAGACCCAGGGATCAAACCTGGGTCTCCTGTATTGCAGGAAGATTCTTTACCATCTGAGCTACCAGACTATGCATATGCATATCCTTATGCATTTCCTTACTAACAAAGCCTTTCTAACTGACCTGATCTCTAACTGAAACAGGATCAGGTGAGAATAAGTTGAGTTGTTTGTAAAGTAAGTTCTACTTCGTATCACTACCAGCTTCCTTACATCACCCTTCAAATGTTCATTTTCCAAGGATATACCTTTGGGTTGTTCAGTAGACAAAAAAGTCTCAGTAACATGAGAAACATTGGGCAGTTATTCTGGAGAGGCATGTGAAAGAGTTCTCAGTTTATATTCATTCAGAAGCATTCTAAATCTCCCCCTGTATTTCATGATTGCTTTAGCCTCTTCAATGCATAGTACACATGTAAATTAAAACAAAACAAAACCCAATAAAAGATTTTTAAAAATTTCCTTTGTCAAATAACTTGGTAAGAGGCACAGAATTGATACATTTCATTGAAGCTTGTTTCTTTCTCTTTTCATTAAAAAATAATCAGCAACTTGACAGAAGAAAAATCCTTTAAATTTTATACACACTGTTGCTCATCAAATATTCAAATTTCAACTATGATCAAAATCTCAAGATTTAGGTAAGTGAGTTGCCTGAAAAGTCTCACAAATGATTCAATTTTATCCCTCTCCTTTGCTCAAAGTTGATTCTGTTACAGCACTTCTCTGCACCTTCTTTTAAGTACTGTTGCTTTAAATATTAAATATATTTTGAAGGTCAATTAGATTAAGACAATGTGGTCTTACTATTAATTATTTAGATAATGTAATGTATGTCCAGATCTTCTTTTACTGTGTTTCCAGTCCTGTTGTGTGTGCTCAGTCACTAATTCATGTCTGACTCTTTGGGCTCTAATAACCTGACAGACTTTTTTGTCCAAGCAACTTTCCAGGCAAGAATAGTGGAGTGGGTTGCCATTTACGGGATGTCTTCCTGACCTAGACATCGGACCCACATCTCTACATCTCTTGCATTGTCAGGCAGATTCTTTTACTGCTAAGCCAACTGGGAAATCCCCTCCCCAGTTGTTAGGCACATATAATTAGGTTCTTAACAAGTTTCATGAACACCTTGATAATCTCTGTGTCTTTTTCACTGTAGTCATGTAGTTTGCTAAAATATACACTCACATAATATACACTGTTGCAAAGGAAGCATAAAATCTATTAAGTAATAAATCTACCTTATAAGTGTGTTTTATACACTGTTTATGGAAACATTTGGTAAAACAAAAATGTGTCTGATTGCCCAAATTATGGATTATGTGAAAAGTACCACTTTAAAGTTACTAAAATGGTTGTTTTCAGTGCTCTAAAAACAAAATAATTGTGCTTTAACCCTCGTTGGTGTTTTAAATACAGTGTGTTCAATTTTATACATAATATTTTAAGAACATTGTAGAAAGTTAGTGTTCTAAGTTGATGATGATTAGGACTGTGGATGTCCTGAAATTATATTATTGAAAAATAATTAAAGAAGCCTTTGAAAGAGAAAATTGGACGTCTTGTCATGCAAGAGGAAGTAGACAAAATACAGCATCATAAAGGGGAAATGCAATTACAAATAATAATATTTAGAAACTTTTTAACCTCAACATAATGGAAGTTCTTGCCTCAATTTCCAGAGATAGAGTAAGGGAGTACTGCCACTGTAGGTGGCCAAGAAGAGACATTTTTTTTCTGCTTCCCTAATTACCACATGTTCTCTGGACTCAGCATACCATTCTCTTCATATCAGCATTGCCTGAACTCCCAGTCTGCTTGGATTGTTCTCCTAATTGCTTAATAATAATAATAATAATAATATGCTCTTTACATTTATTATATTGTCTGTTTACTTGTATGCTTCTGCCATGAGACAATGATTTTTCAATACTAGAATCTGACTGTTATAAATATGAAGAAACATGAACTTAAAGGATTCCTAAATAATTTTTGAGGCTCTACAATGAGTTAATGATGTCTCAGCACGAAACAGCTTCTTCCCTACTCTTTAGGAGTTCATATAGTTCATATTGATAAGGTTTAATACCATAATGTGGATATTGCCCACTGAGTGCTTATGGCGCCACCTCTGATAACCCTGATGACACTGTCCACATAACAAGAAAGTTATGTCTCCACAAACCAAGTGGTATAGCCTTAAGTTCAGTTCAGTTCAGTTGCTCAGTAGTGTCCGACTCTTTGCGACCCCATGAATCACATCATGCCAGTCTTCCCTGTCCATCACCAACTCCCGGAGTTCACTTAGACTCACATCCATCGAGTCAGTGATGACATCCAGCAATCTCATCCTCTGTCGTCCCCTTCTCCTCCTGCCCCCAATCTCTCCCAGCATCAGAGTCTTTTCCAATGAGCCAATTCATTCTTCACATGAGGTGGCCAAAGTACTGGAGTTTCAGCTTTAGCATCAGTCCTTCCAAAGAACACCCAGGACTGATCTCCTTTAGAATGGTCTGGTTTGATCTCCTTGCAATCCAAGGGACTCTCAAGAGTCTTCTCCAACAACACAGTTCAAAAACATCAATTCTTCGGCGCTCAGCTTTCTTCACAGTCCAACTCTCACATCCATACATGACCAATGGAAAAACCATAGCCTTGACTAGACAGACCTTAGTGGGCAAAGTAGTGTATCTACTTTTGAGATGCTATCTAGGTTGGTCATAACTTTCTGCCAAGGAGTAAGTGTCTTAATTTCATGGCTGCAGTAACCATCTGCAGTGATTTTGGAGCCCCAAAAAATAAACCTTAGGAAAGTGATTAATCTCTAAAGTGCACTTGGTAAACAAAACTGTGAATCCTTCTAAATGTCTGTACATCTTTTGAATAGCCTTTGAAATATGCTAGCTTTTCTGGATAACAGCTGCCTTTTCCCATGCATAAGAACACAAGCCTTTTCCTCTCCAAGCATCATACTCCTGACTATTGATGTAGCTGCCAACTTGGATGTTCAATCAATTCCAAAATAAGCTCTCAAAACTATTCCTCCCTTGATCTTTCCATTTTAGTAAAAGCCACAGCTCTAAGAAGTCTTTCTTGATTCCTCATTTGATCTGCATTTGATATTTCCTGCATTTGATCTGCCAGCAACTCCTATGCCCACTCTCTCCATATGTTATGGGTCCATCCCCCTTTGCTCTCTGAAGTTGCCACTGCAGACTAAATCACCATCATCTCTCACTAGTTTAACTTCCATGACCTTAGACCAAATGTAAATTCTTATATATTTTTATTGGATTTTATAGCCAGTTATGCAATCAAACTCTTTGGTGATCTCTCAGTGAATTTTTGATATAAATATACATTTGAGGAAAGAAGTCCCGTATATATTTTTTCTTTGTTTTGAAATAGTTTCAAAACAAACAGATAAATCTAAAAATTAGTGTGAATATTTTCAATACACATTTCACCAACTTTTCCAAATGTTACAATTTTACCATGTTTATCATTCTTCCAGATATAATTGATTTATAACATTGTATAAATTACCAGATGTAATTTTAAGTATAAAAACATCCACTTATAAAACTTACAATCCAGTTTTGGACATACACATAAAAGTATGTGTGTGTGTGTATATGCACGTGTATGTATATATATGTATATGTGTAAGTGTTGTCTGTGTGTATATATATATATATACACACACACACACACACACACAATGTCTTCCTTGGTGGCTCAGATAGCAAAGAATATGCCTACAATGTGGGAGACACTGATTCGATCCCTGGGTTGAGAGGACCGTCTGAGGAAGGGGATGTCTACCCAGTCTAGTATTAATGCCTTCAGAGTTTCATGGACAGTGGAACCTGGTGGGCTTCAACCCCTGGAGTCTCAAAGAGTTGGATTAAACTGAATGACTAACACTTTCAACTTTCATAGTATATATNATGCCTACAATGTGGGAGACACTGATTCGATCCCTGGGTTGAGAGGACCGTCTGAGGAAGGGGATGTCTACCCAGTCTAGTATTAATGCCTTCAGAGTTTCATGGACAGTGGAACCTGGTGGGCTTCAACCCCTGGAGTCTCAAAGAGTTGGATTAAACTGAATGACTAACACTTTCAACTTTCATAGTATATATACATGTATAACAAACTTAACACTGTGGAAATATTAGGGAAACTTTTATTCTCTAAGTTACACATTTGTACACTTGAATTTTAAAAACATGAACAGTCATCGTTTTTAATCAGAAAAAAAATAAAATTAAAATGTCAATGCCGTTATAATGTTTCTGCACTTTCTTGTCACTTGATTCCTAACTTTTCCATTCTTAATATATGGCAAACCTGTATAGAACTCAAAACCTGTCCATCCTTTCAATGGAATATTGAATGATAATGGCTTTTCTGAACTGTTAAATGAAAGATCTAATTATGAACCTCTTTTTCCATGGTACAGTACAGACAAATACTGATTTATTGTTACCATATATTTAAATATAAATGTAGAGAAGTATAAAGATTTAAAAATTTTGAAGGCAACAAATACACAATGAAGATTGTGGAGTGTGACAAGTTTCTCTTTTTATTTGTGATGTATACTGTTCTTTGTTATAAAATTTTTTTCTTTCTGAGCAATAAATGTCAGCTTTTTTCTGTTTTCTACTGTGAGAAAACCGTTTTATTGTATGTTTAAGGCTGAAATAATTGTTCTTAACTCCTCAGCATGAGAAAGAATAAGAAGAGGCGAAATAACTTGTCTAAGGTTATGTCAATACAATTAGAGGCAGGATCAGGACAAAAATTAATATTTTGGACTTCATTCTAGGACTTTCTCATTTTACCTGGCCTTTGAGGGATCTCAAGGGATTTTATAGCATAAACTTACCAAAAAAAAAAAAAAAAGAATAGAAAAGAGAAATCTACATTTGTGCACCTAATCAAAAAGCTCTCCTTGATATGACTCCTGTCTACTATACTCCAAACCACTTGAAATGAATGAGACATATGTTTCAAGAACTTGCAATTGCACTAACCACTTGAACATAATTTTATTATAATTTAGTATCTTTGTTTATCCAAAAATAGGGTTCCTATTATTGTACAAGTTTTGAGATCTACCATATCTTCTCTAGTCAATCGTTTTTTTCATCTTTTAGTCTCAGCTGAGTGTTTACCTTTTGGCAGGAGGTAATTCTCTATTTCATATTTTGTTCTCATAACCCTTTCTCTCAAGTCTTTGTATAAGTAAATATACTGTATAAATTGTTTTATATAATTACTAGCACATGATTTCTGGATTTGTGACTTAAATTACACGTTTTGAGATGACAAAGCAAATGCTTACCTTATCCATTACTATTTCTCCATCACCTAAAACACAGCAATTTCCAAATTTTGCTAAATGAATTAATGAATGAAAATATAATTAAATATATGTAGGATTTTGTAACAGTTTGAGATTGTAATAAATGCCCCTCACTTTCTTATCATTCTGGATCCTTACAGAAAGTTAAGAAAAGAAATAAATAACTTAAAAAAATCAGTTAACAGCATCTGGAAATATTCTAAAAGCATGTTGCTTAGATTTTAACTCCATGATCTAAATACTAAATAGTAATGAGAACATATGTAGAGTACATCATGAGAAATTCTGGGCTTGATGAAGCACAAGCTGAAATCAAGATTCCCGGGAGAAATATCAATAACCTCAAATATGCAGATGACACCACCCTTAAGGCAGAAAGTAAAGAGGAACTGAAAAGCCTCTTGATGAAAGTGAAAGAGGAGAGTGAAAAACTTGGCTTAAAGCTCAACATTCAGAAAACGAAGATCATGGCATTTGGTCCCATCACTTCATGAGAAATAGATGGTGAAATGGTGGAAACAGTGTCAGACTTTATTTTTTGGGCTCCAAAATCACTGCAGATGATGATTGCAGCCATGAAATAAGAAGAGGCTTACTCCTTGGAAGAAAAGTTATGACCTACCTAGATAGCACATTCAGAAGCAAAGACATTACTTTGCCAACAAAGGTCCATCTAGTCAAGGCTATGGTTTTTCCTGTGGTCATGTATGGATGTGAGAGTTGGACTGTGAAGAAAGCTGAGCACCGAAGAATTGATGTTTTTGAACTGTGGTTTTGGATAAGACTCTTGAGAGTCCCTTGGACTGCAAGGAAATCCAACCAGTCCATTCTAAAGGAGATCAGTCCTGGGTGTTCTTTGGAAGGACTGATGCTAAAGCTGAAACTCCAATACTTTGGCCACCTCATGCGAAGGGTTGACTCATTGGAAAAGACTCTGATGCTGGGAGGGATTGGGGGAAGGAGGAGAAGGGGATGACAGAGGATGAGATGGCTGGATGGCATCACCAACTCAATGGACATCAGTTTGGGTAAACTCTGGGAGTTCATGATGGACAGGGAAGCATGGTGTGCTCCAATTCATGGGATCACAAAGAGTCAGACACGACTGAGTGACTGAACTGAACTGAATGAAAACAGATTAATACATTAGTAGAGAAAGAACTCTAACCAAATACTAAAACTTTATAGGAAAAGGCATATATTTCACCTATGAAGTACCTATGTGAGAACTGTGATTATCTTCTCTGTGACCAAACATAGATTTAACTTTGAAATCCAATTCTGTGCCCTCTTCTTTACCAGATTTGGCTCTATTTGAGTATTACTAAGTTTCACATTAGGCACAATGGATATGTCTACTGTGGCTTCCCATTCTTATTATATACATGAATGATGGTGGTCAGTGTGACCTCTCCCTTTATAGCCCTGTAGATATTTCTCTGCTTTCCCTTCCAACTATTATGAGAACCAACATATCCACCAGAAAACTCTTTCCCTATTCTCAAATCCTGAAATCTCTCCGGTATTCTATTGCAGAAGATATGGATGAAGCAATTATTGCTTTCCCTCTGCTCCCTCACTCCACAAGTCCAGGGAATTTTTACTAGTCTTTGAATGGAACATTATTAAACCACTGATTGCATATTCTCTATATCGTTTGCAAAAATTATTTTAAAAGCCTCAAATGGGGTAATTATAGATACTCATAAAATTTAATGTGTGTTTTCTTATTTGAGCTTCAAGAATTTGAAATACAAATGCCAATATTTAGCTCTGTTCTGCATTTCTGCACTTAAACTGGAGCATCCCTAATTTAAGGCATGGAAATACAATGTCTAATTACCCAAATAAGCAAAGCAATTCCAAGAAATCTTTTTCTCTGTCAAACTTTAAAAGCTACCCAGCAAGACCCTCCAAATGCAAACAAATTATTACTTTCTTTGAATGAAAGTGAAAGTGTTAGTCACTCAGTCATGCCTGATTCTTTGCAGACTGTACCCTCATGGACTGTAACCCACCAGGCTTCTCTGTTAATAGCTCCAGGCAAGAATACTGGAGTGGGTTGACATTCCCTTCTCCAGGAGATCTTCTTGACCCAGGGATTGAACCTGGTTCTTCAACATTGCACGGAGAATCTATACCATCTGAGCCACCAGGAAATCCCCATTCTTTGAATAACACATATTAAAAGAAGCCTTGAAGATCCTCTGAGCACCAGAACTTTGAAAATATAAAATTTTTCTCCTACAGTCTACAAACATAAATTTAATTAATTTGCTTCTGAAATAATTTATTTCAGACCATTTGAAATCTCAGATCTGTGGCCTATTCCAATTGGCAAGCTGGAACTAATGCTATCCTAGAGAAAGCCACTAAGTAGAAATGACTTAATGTTTCACATACACTAACACTGTGGAGACAGGCCAGGTCTGGCATGAGGAAAGATGATATCAGTTTCTCAAGCTATTCATTCATCCACAACTTGGAGTGCTTGTTCTCTCAACTATATTGATTTCTCTGTTCCCAAACCTTCTCTGACTATTAAGTTCTTTGTTCTTTACTTTGCATCCTTATGTCTAAGAACATTCTCAAGTTTCCTTGTATTGAGAAAAATCAATATTTCTGATCTGAAAACTTTGGGGGAAATTTTGTTGTATACTTATTAGCTATGGGCTTCCCTGGTGGCTCAGTCAGTAAATAGTCTACCTGTAATGCAGGAGACCTGGGTTTGATCCCTGGGTTGGGAAGATCCCCTGGAGAAGGAAGTGGGAACTTGCTCCAGTATTCTTGCCTGGAGAATTCCATGGACAGAGGAGCCTGGTGGGCTACAGTCCATGGGTCACAAAGAGTTGGACACGACTGAATGATTTTCACTTGTTTGCTTCTTCTTCTTCACCTATTAGCTATACATTAAATTTATGAGAAAACACCTTTTCTCCTTTCTTTATTTTTACGAAACTGAACATCCACCTTAAGAGTTCTAGGAGTGAATCAAAGGAAAAAAGAAAAGAGATAGGCCAGCTTCTGAAAATGAACTGCTCAGCAGTGCACCATATGTCTATCTAAACTATGCCAATTGTATGTCATGAGATAAAACGAGAGGCAAAATCTGACTAACCCAAAGAAAATCTGTCTCAACTAGTGAAAATCATCTGGTTTAAATGAAAAAAAAAAATTGTTCAAGAAGGTGGACCAACATTGATTGGAATCAAAGAATTAATCTATCATGATCTCATATTGATCTAATTCAACTGATTTTTTTTTCAGCCTGCATTCAAAAGCTGGAAGCATATAAGTTCTTAATGTACAGTCCTCTAAGGGGGCTATTTATGTACTTTATAGTTAATAAATTGCAATTTCTGAATTTGTTATAAATTTCTCCCAAATGGATTGACATAGAACTTTGTATTGAAGATTTAGTCAAAGTAATATGACAATTATGATTATTTTTCTTATAAATTATATACATTCTTAATTTAGAAAAATATATAACAAATATTTTATTTTGAAGGTTTATTGACAAATACACCAGTTTCCCAAAGATGAAACAAGTTTCAAAAATGAAACAGAGAAGCTAACATGTGGATCCACCACTGAGAATCAGGTAGTAAACCTC
>SJYA01000955.1:210605-264443 GCA_006410615.1 Neotragus moschatus
GCAGGGTGACAATATACAGCCTTGACGTACTCCTTTTCCTATTTGGAACCAGTCTGTTGTTCCATGTCCAGTTCTAACTGTTGAGATGTGTATAAGAGACAGAAAATGCACTGATCATAGCAAACACCCTCTTCCAACAACACAAGAGAAGACTCTACACATGGACATCACCAGATGGGCAACACCAAAATCAGATTGATTACATTCTTTGCAGCCAACATGGAGAAGCTCTATACAGTCAACAAAAACAAGACCAGGAGCTGACTGTGGCTCAGATCATGAGCTCCTTATTGCCATATTCAGACTTAAGTTGAAGAAAGTAGGGAAAAACCACTAGACCATTCAGGTATGACCTAAATCAAATCCCTTATGATTGTACAGTGGAAGAGAAGCCTAGACTGCTTATTTTATCTAGGAGTTGCCGTACCAGTCCATCAATGTAAATTCTAGACTTTTTTCATAAAATANATCAGATTGATTACATTCTTTGCAGCCAACATGGAGAAGCTCTATACAGTCAACAAAAACAAGACCAGGAACTGACTATGGCTCAGATCATGAGCTCATTATTGCCATATTCAGACTTAAGTTGAAGAAAGTAGGGAAAAACCACTAGACCATTCAGGTATGATCTAAATCAAATCCCTTATGATTGTACAGTGGAAGAGAAGCCTAGATTGCTTATTTTAACTAGGAGTTGCCATACCAATCCATCAATGTAAATTCTAGACTTTTTTCATAAAATATAAGTAAGTTTATAGTTTGATTATGCCATGCTATAATGTCTTAATCTTAAGCAAATAATTTCAATCATAATACATTAATGAATATTCTTATCCTCAATATGTAAGAACTACTTGAAAATCAATCATTAAAAGGCCAATAAAACAATAGAAAAATTGGTGAAGATATTGAAAAGCAGTGTATAGAAAATAAAAATCACTTAGCTAATATATATATGTTACTTCACCTTAATAGATTTCAGAAAAACAAAATAGTTACAACAGAATATTATCCATTAGATTAGTGAATTTTTTTAAGTCTTGTAATATCAAGCATTGTTGAAACTGTAAAACAAAATCTTTATATTCTTCTGAAGGAATTGAAAGACTATAATGTTTAGCATTTTGATAATATCTAGTGAAATTTAAAAATTCATTCCCCTTTGTCTCCATAATTCTACGTCTGATAATACATGCTTATTAAAGATTTTTACATATCTAGTACGGAGGATTTATTCTCTCACTATGATTAGCCAACAAGGTGAACCAGAATTTCCTGGAGAAGTGGTTGATTTCAGGGCTGGGGAAGAGAAATTGCAAAATAATCCTAGAGCAACTNTAGATTTCAGAAAAACAAAATAGTTACAACAGAATATTATCCATTAGATTAGTGAATTTTTTTAAGTCTTGTAATATCAAGCATTGTTGAAACTGTAAAACAAAATCTTTATATACTTCTGAAGGAATTGAAAGACTATAATGTTTAGCATTTTGACAATATCTAATGAAATTTAAAAATTCATTCCCCTTTGTCTCCATAATTCTACGTCTGGTAATACATGCTTATTAAAGATTTTTACATATCTAGTACCAAGGATTTATTCTCTCACTATGATTATCCAACAAAGCGAAACAGAATTTCCTGGAGAAGTGGTTGATTTCAGGGCTGGGGCAGAGAAATTGCAAAATAATCCTAGAGCAACTTGTGGTGCCATCATATAAGAGAGTATTTTTTTTTAATAAGGATGTTATTAAAAATTGAAATGAAGGTAATGATCTGAAAGAGCTCCATATGGCCAAATCTGTAACAATTTAATTGGCAAAAATAGCAGTAATATTTGACTAGAACTCATGCAACAAAACAAATATCCAATATCCATGAGTCAATACTGATATAAATAAATAATTGAATTGGTACACGGAATAAAGGACTGTCTGTTTTCTCAGAAGAATTTCAATTAATACACATATCGGTGATAAAGGATATAGAAAATTATTATTGGGAAAGCACAGTAATAATTGTTGAAAACAAGAACTGGAAGTATGTGCTAAGGGTGAGAGTTTGAAAATAAATAGGTTGTTTATACATTCTTAAAGTATCTTTTTCCAAGGAATTGACTGATTTTCAGAGGAATATTATGATTTGAGGGCTTCCCTGTTGGCTCAGTGGTAAAGAATCCGCCTGCCAATGCAGGAGACAAGGGTTAGATCCCTGGGTCGGGAAGATCCCCTGGAGAGGGAAATGGCAAACCACTCCAGTATTCTTGCCTGGGAAATCGCATTGAACAGAGGAGCCTGGTGGGCTATAGTCACTGGAATCCCAAGATTCCCAAGACATGACTTAGAGACTAAACAGCATTATAACTTTACAGTTGAAATATTTGGCAGAATATTGTTGCTCTTTAAATAATCAAAGTAATATCACTACTAATAAGACATATTATTGATATTATATGCCTCCTGATATAAAATAATGAGAAGGGCAGAACAGTGTCATCCTTGCCAGCAAGGCAGTTTTAATCTAATCGTGACTAAATATCAAAAAATCCCTAATCATGGGACATTGTGCCTGGGAAGTAAACTAAAAATATTTCAAGGTCATGAAACACAAGGAAAGAGTGAGAAATTGTCGCAGATTAAAATATAAGGATACATGAAAATTAAATAGGATAAGTAATCCTGGATGGAATTCTTGGAAAGGAAAAGGTTATTAGAGGAAAACACTATAGAAATTTGAAGAGATTCTGTACTTAGTTAATATTGTACTAATATTAATCTGTTTGTTTCAATACTCATACTGTGTTTAGGTAAGATGTTAACACTAGGGCAAGCTGACTGAAAGGAATATAGAAACACTCTCTTCCATTTTGGCAGATTTTCTTCAAGTCTAAAGTTATTTGAAACAAAACACTAAAATTATTTCAAAATTAAATAATAACATAAATATGAGATTACCCTTGAAGCAATGGCTTGTCATTATGAACAACTCAAATAACCATCTATGAAAATGGTTATAGTTATACATTCCAGAATAAAATATAGTAGTTAAACCAAATGATTTTTACTGCCTTTATTGATATTAATATAAATAAACCTATAAATCAGATTTGATTTAAAGATGAATTAAAAAATAATTTTGTGTTATTTAATTAAAGATTATATACTTATGGTATACATACATATTCAGTCGTGTCCAACTCTTTGCGACCCCATGGGTTATAGCCCGCCTAACTCCCTCCATCCATGGGATTTTCCAGGTAAGAGTACTGAAATTGGTTGCCATTTCCTTCTCCAAGGGATCTTCCTGATGCAGGGGTTGAACCTGGATCTCCCTCATT
Source organism: Neotragus moschatus (assembly GCA_006410615.1). NCBI lineage: Eukaryota > Metazoa > Chordata > Mammalia > Artiodactyla > Bovidae > Neotragus > Neotragus moschatus. Next base: position 213,946 of record SJYA01000955.1, read on the forward strand.
GGAGGCAGATGCTTTATCATCTGGGCCATGAGGGAAGCAATTAAAGACTGAAAATATGCAAAAAAAAAAAAAAAAAAGAAAGAAAGAAAAAGCCACATAAATATGTTGTCTATGGATGGACACATGCAGTAATAGTAGATAACATGCTGGGGAAGCATAAACACCAACTTCAGCATAGTTTTTGCATCTGGAAAGAGAGAGAGGAATGTGCTAATGGAAAGGACGCAAAAGGCTTAAAACTTGTCATTATGTACTTATCTTTAAGTTAAAAAATTGAAATAAGCATTGCAAAATGTTAGGATTTTGCTAGGAGCTATGTGAAAGGTACATAGATATTGCTCCTTTTATTATTTGCAAAAATGTTATATGTTTGAAAATGTCAAAAGAATAAAAAAAAAAATAGCAAAGTATAAGATGAAAAGGATAGCAAGAAACTCAGAAAATAAAATAGTACTCTGAAAGATAGCTGTCATGAGTGCTTAAATTCAGCTCACCATATAGAGAGTACAAAGATAGAATATAAAAGGAGTAAGACTTGGTAACATTATATATATATACATATATATATAATATAAAGCTAAATATAGCTTTAATATAAAATTTTTCTAAGACTTCAAATCTAAAGAGTTTGAGTATGCTGATAGGTCATATTGAATGACAAGAAGGGAAAATGTGATATTAGATTGTTGAATGAAGTAAGAAGAGACAAAAATGGCTATCAGGAAGTTTGAAACTTAAGATTAGAGCTCATGGAAGAGATAATGAATGGACTGGAAGGGAAAAAAACAAAAACAAAAACAAATAAGAGTCAATGCTATAGTTTCTGCAGAGCAAAAGAATATAGAAGCAAGAACAAAAGAAAAGGAGAAGCAAACAAATGTGGGAGTAAAGGTGAGTAAGAGAACCTGAATGCAAAGTATTTAAGGAATTGCATTAAAGCAAACATTTTCAAGTAAAAAGGATAACAAAGCTAAAGATTTGCAATGGAACCAAAAGGGTAATGGAAAAAAGAATACATGCTAAGTTGCTTCAGTCATGTCTAAATCTTTGTAACCCTATGGACTTTAGCTCTCCAGGCTCCTATGTCCATGGGATTCTTTAGCCAAGAATACTGGAGTGGATTATCATGCCCTCCTCCAGGGGATCTTCCCAACCCAGAGATTGAACCTGCATCTCTTAGTCTGCTGTAATGGCAGGCAGGTTCTTTATCCCAAGCATCACCCAGGAAACCCCAGAAAGAATAGGATATTTTAAACAGTACTTGTTTGGGTAAGAAAATATTTGTTTCTTGTTTATGAAGTCCACTTAGTACCAAGTCTTGAGAGAATAACATATTACTGAAAGAAATTAAGGAAGACCAAAGTCGATTCGAAAGGCTTCTCATTTTCATAGATAGAAAGATTTATATAAAATTGGCTGCTGCTGCTAAGTTGGTTCAGTCATGTCCAACTCTGTGTGACCCCGTAGACAGCAGTCCACCAGGATCTGCCATCCCTGGGATTCTCCAGGCAAGAATACTGGAGTGGGCAGTCCTTCCCAAATTGATCTACAGATTCAGTGCAACCCCCCAGAAACTCATAGCTATCTTATGTATAGAGACTGATAAACTAATCCTGAAATTCCCATGGAAATGCAAGGGATCCAGAATAGTCATAAATTCTGGAAAAGGAAGAGCAACATTTCTGATTCATATTTCCTATTTTCAAATCCTACTACAAAGTTGTAATAAGCCAGTGCAGTACTGATGTGATAAAACTTAAAACTTGAGTATATATAACATGGGTTTGGGTGAACTCCAGAAGTTGATGATGGACAGGGAGGCCTGGCCTGCTGCGGTTCATGGGGTTGCAAAGAGTCGGACATGACTGATTGGTCATTCTGTTGATAAACTTGATGTTGACCTAGTGTAAATTTTCTGCAAAGTGATCAATAAATGTAGCATAATTACAGTGAAAATTCCAGAGACTTTTTTTTAAAGTCTTCAAGTATATTTTTTAAAGTGGCAAGAATACAAACACAATGACAAGCACAAAGCATAGAAAAGATATTAACACTTTCTATTAGTGGTAGCAAATAGACAACAAAAGGTGCTAGTGTTTAATGAGCTTCTCTCATAATTTTTTTTCATTTTTCTTCTCTGACGTTTTTTAAAAAACTTATAGTCAGACACTTTAAAGTTTGTCAGTCAAAAGGCATCTAAGTAACTGTGTTGCTCTCTAAGGTTCTGAAAACCAAGTGTGTTCCTTAAATCAATATTAATGATAAAAGTTGATACAAAGGACATAAATGCATAAATAGAAAAGTATTTCTAAATACAGATCTCATACTTCTGTTGCCATGAAATCTAAAAATCATTTGTTGTTTTTCAGTTGTTAAGTTGTGTCTGACTCTTTGTGACTCCACGAACTGCAGCATGCCAGGCTTCCCTCTCCTTCACTATCTCCTGGAGTTTGCTCAAACTCATGTCCATTGAATCGATGATTCCATACAACCATCTCATTCTCTGTCATTTCCTTCTCTTTCTGCCTTAAGTCTTTCCAAGCATCAGGGTCTTTTCCAATGAGTCGGCTCTTTTCATCAGGTGGCCAGCATCAATCCTTGCAATAAATATTCTGAGTTGATTTCCTTTAGGATCGACTGATTTGAGCTCCTTGCTGTCCAAGGGACTCTCAAGAGTCTTCTCCAGCACCACAGTTAGAAAGCATCATTTATTCAGTGCTCATTCTGCTTTATAGTCCAACTCTCACATCTATACATGACTACTGGAAAAACCACAGCTTTGACTATATGAACCTTTGTTGGTAGTGATGTCTCTGCTTTTTAATACACTGTGTAGGGTTTGTGATAGCTTTCCTTCCAAGAAGCAAACACGTTTTAATTTCATGGCTGCACTCACTGTCTATAGTGATTTTGATGCCCAAGAAAAGAAAATTTGTCATTGCTTCTATTTTTTCCCCTTCTATTTGCCTTGAAGTGATAGGACTGGATGCCATGATCTTAGTTTTTTTGTTTGTTTGTTTGTTTTTTAATGTTGAGTTTTAAGCCAGCTCTTTCACTCTCCTCAAGAGTTTCTTCATTTCCTCTTCACTTTCTGCCATTGGAGTGGTATCATCTGCATAGCAGAGGTTGTTGATATTTCTCCTGGCACTCTTGATTCCAGTTTGTGACTCATCTAGTCCAGCATTTTGTATAATGTAATCTGCAAGGAAGTTAAATAAGTGGGGTGACAATGTGCAGCCTTGACATACTCCTTTCCCAATTTGGACCAATTATCACCTCCAACTGCAAATTCTAATACTTGTTTGCCTTATTACTAGGCTATACAAAGATCATTTGTGCCTGAGACCAAAAGATGACCTTATCTTTAGATAGATAGTAAGTAGATAAAATTTTATTCTAAGAAATACCAGAGAACTTCTCATACAAATATAGTGGTCTAAAATGCTTTCCTAATAATTAAAATGAGGTTTTGCTAGCAGCAGTAACATTGAAGAGTAAGAGTTCTGAGAAATATGGTCTACTACCTGAGGTCTAATTTAATATCAAAGTTATACCAAAATTATTAAAATTAGACATTTTAAACTCAAATCTAAGTAATTTTTATTGATATAAAGAAAATCAATAACTTCTAGGTGTGTGAATTTTAACTGACTTAAATTGCTTTTAATATAAGATAAAATAAGACTTCCAGCAATTTTTGCTTTATGTCCTCAGATATGTTCATATGATGGACCATAGCAGAATAAGGGTCTCCCAAATGGCTCAGTGGTAAAGAATCTGCCTGCCAAGTAAGAGAGCCAGGTTAAATCCCTGAGTTAGGAAAATCCCTTAGAGAGTGAATGGCAACCTACTTCAGCATTCTTGCCTGGGACACTCCACAGACAGAGGAGCCTGGCATAGTACAGTACATGGTGTGGCCAAGAGTTTAAACAATTCAGTTGTTTGCAGCTAAACAACAACATATCAGAATAAACATATGAACAAACTCCTAAAAAATTCCCTGTTTTAGCCAACAGAGTAAGTGTATTCACACTTAAACCAACAGAGATGTGCAGGATTAGAGAGAATGCCTCATCAGTATAAATGCTATTTCCTTGGAAAGCTAGTTAGTCATAAAATGTGACACACAAGATGAATAAAACAGGGGCATAGATTAATCATGAGAAGATATAATTTCCTTAGATTTCATTTGACTTTGGATAAGTAATTAAATTTACCAAGCATTCTAAAATTTGTAAGAAAGGTATCAGTTCAGCTCAGTTCAGTCGCTCAGGCATGTCCAAATCTTTGCAACCCCATGAACTGCAACACGCCAGGCCTCCCTGTCCATCACCAATTCCCGGAGTTCACTCAAACTCATGTTCAACAAGTCAGTGATGCCATCCATCCATCTCATCCTCTGTCATCCCCTTCTCCTCCTGCCCCCAATCCCTCCCAGCATCAGAGTCTTTTCCAATGAGTCAACTCTTCGCATGAGGTGGCCAAAGTACTGGACTTTCAGCTTTAGCATTAGTGCTTCCAAAGAACACCCAGGGCTGATCTCCTTCAGAATGGACAGGTTAAATCTCCTTGCAGTCCAAGGGACTCTCAAGAGTCTTCTCCAACACCACAGTTCAAAAGCATCAATTCTTTGGCACTCAGCCTTCTTCACAGTCCAACTCTCACATCCATACATGACCACTGGAAAAACCATAACCTTGACTAGACGGACCTTTGTTGGCAAAGTAATGTCTGCTTTTGAATATGATATCTAGGATGGTCATAACTTTCCTTCCAAGGAGTAACCATCATTTAATTTCATGGCTGCAATCACCATCTGCAGTGATTTTCAAGCCCCCAAAAATAAAGTCTGATACAGTTTCCACTGTTTCCCCATTTATTTCCCATGAAGTGATGAGGCCAGATGCCATGATCTTTATTTTTTGATTATTGAGCTTTAAGCTAACTTTTTCACTCTCCTCTTTCACTTTTATCAAGAGGCTTTTTAGTTCCTCTTCCCTTTCTGCCATAAGGGTGGTGTCATCTGCATATCTGAGGTTATTGATATTTCTCCCAACAATCTTGATTCCAGCTGTGCTTCCTCCAGCCCAGCATCTCTCATGATGTACTCTGCATATAAGTTAAATAAGCAGGGTGAAAATATACAGCCTTGACGTACTCCTTTTCCTATTTGGAACCAGTCTGTTGTTCCGTGTCCAGTTCTAACTGTTGCTTCCTGACCAGCATACAGATTTCTCAAGAGGCAGGGCAGGTGATCTGGTATTCCTATCTCTTTCAGAATTTTCCAGAGTTTATTGTGATCCACACAGTCAAAGGCTTTGGCATAGTCAATAAAGCAGAAATAGATGTTTTTCTGGAATTCTCTTGCTTTTTCCATGATCCACTGGATGTTGGCAATTTGATCTTTGGTTATGCCTTTTCTAAAACCAGGTTGAACATCTGGAATTTCACAGTTCACGTATTGCTGAAGATGGGAATAAATACAATATTGGGAATGCTATTCAATGCCTGTGAAAACTCTTAAAAATGAGTTTTAACTTTCAAGCTCATTGTATGAAAACGTAAGGAATGATTTGCAAAAGATTTTTCAAACAAATATGCCAATAATAGATTGATAGATAGATTGATTCCATTGCTATCATGTGAGTAATAAACAGAAGAATGTCTCTTGTCATGTAAACCTCAAGCATTTTATTGAGTTGCTTGAAGCTTTTCAATAAAAAAAATATTTCATTTTACCACTTTTTTTTTCCAGAAAGAAGTGTGTAGATTCTTACTTNTAGATAGATTGATTCCATTGCTATCATGTGAGTAATAAACAGAAGAATGTCTCTTGTCATGTAAACCTCAAGCATTTTATTGAGTTGCTTGAAGCTTTTCAATAAAAAAAATATTTCATTTTACCACTTTTTTTTTCCAGAAAGAAGTGTGTAGATTCTTACTTTTAATTTTTTCTTATGGTATAGAAAAAGCAGAAAATTAAAACTATAAGACTGTAACTTTGTTTATTCATGTCCCTTCCTTCTCTGTATTATGCATATATAACACTGTTTCCTAGGTCAGAGTATCTGTATTTTGTATTTTTATCTTTGATTTCTAGTATAGCAATAGGTTTCCCTAGCATTTCCCTAGCATTTCCTACCCTGTAATTTTTCTTCCTAATGAGAGAAATGAAATCAATCATTTTTTGATCTGCCAAAGTATCTATCTGTCAAAATTAACCATTTACACTAGTTTTAGTAGCGTAAGTCCATCCTTAAGCCATTTTATTTTATATGTCCAACATCACACACGGATGCATGGATTATTGTGATTTCTGTTTGATTTCTTGTATTTTGTGGTTTTCCTGAGACCCTAGCCTCCTACATTTCCTTTATATTATAGCATATGAGTTGTATTAAAATAAAAATAGCATTAGTGATTTTCATGATTTTGCCATGCCTAATGTGTCTAAAATTTATATAGCTACCTATTATAGTCAGAACATTAACAAAAACTTCTTTGAGTTGTTTTTATTAATTACTTCATATTACAGCAAAAAAAAAAAATCTCCCAGAATTTCTTGTGGTTTGATTTATGCCTTGCTTATTATCTCTTGTTAGTTCTGTCTTTCTTCAATCATCCTTTTTGACCCAATGGCAATGAAAATCTATTCTCTGCCTTTTCTGTTGGTTTTACATTTTAAAGCAGGGTCAGAAACTTTTTTTTATAAAGGGTCATATAATAAATATTTCAGACTTTGTGGACAATGTGATCTCTGTCACAGTTACTCAGCTCTGCTTTCCATTTCAATGTTTTAAAACAGTATACTATAGACTATAGTCCAAAATCAGGCTCTCTCCTTTTTGTGTTGTTTTGTTTATTTGAATCATAGCCACACTCATTTGTTTCATCATGTCTAAAGTAGCTCATTTTCATCTTCTGAGTATATGTGATACTTAGAGATAACATTTTTTACTATTGCCTAAATGAAAATCCCTCTCATTTGTAAGAGGAGATATCTCCTCTACTCTTCATCTACATAACTGATAAAANATAAAACGTGGTTTTTAAATTTTTTTTTAGTCATAAGGATATGAAGTATTTAACATAATACTATTCAGCAATGGAAAAACTCTCAATAGATCACTAACATCTAATTTTATGTTGCCTTCAACCAATGAATTAAAAATTATATGTCATCACAAATAAGACTTCAGGAAATATTCACAATGTTATACATCAATTTCCTCTACAATGGCAGAGTTAAAGTTGAACAGGAAAATTCTCAGTTGGAAAGTAATATAAAATTATTTTTACATTAATAGTAATAATAATATATTGTTTTGCATAAAATATCTTAGCTTCTCTGCTTTAGGGCAGGATTGTATTAAACTAGTGAATTCATATTCGGTTAAATGAAATAATTGTGTCTTAGGCCTATTCTAGGTGACATTTTTCACAATAACTTAAGGTCACAAATACAATTTTAATTTCCTTCTTAAAATGTAAATTTATTGGAAACAATAAACAAAAAAAGTAAATTTTCCTTTTTAGAAAATATTAAAAGGTAAATGCTTTAAGAAAATATCAGAGGTAAACACAGGTGCTATTGTTTCTAAAGTAATTCAGTGGAGAGTGTGTGGGAGTATACTATTGACTGAGCAGAAATGCAGTTTTTGTATCTGTNAATAACTTAAGGTCACAAATACAATTTTAATTTCCTTCTTAAAATGTAAATTTATTGGAAACAATAAACAAAAAAAGTAAATTTTCCTTTTTAGAAAATATTAAAAGGTAAATGCTTTAAGAAAATATCAGAGGTAAACACAGGTGCTATTGTTTCTAAAGTAATTCAGTGGAGAGTGTGTGGGAGTATACTATTGACTGAGCAGAAATGCAGTTTTTGTATCTGTAACATCTAACTATAATGTATAGCTGTCTCTTATTTGTAAGAAAAACATTTTTACAGATCATATATAAACATAACTAATAGTTTATTACAAATATATTTACAAAAGGAGTGTGCTAAATTTTTAGCAAGCTTACTTTTTAATCTTTAATTTTACTTAAATAAATTATTTAATGGTGATTGTCTTATGCAGCAACTGGAATATACCAGTTTTTAATCAGTAATCACTCATTTCAGGGACCATGATCTATGGCACACTCAATGTAACATAAACACTGTATTAAAACAAATTTCATTTGACACTGAAATACTTTGGAATTTTTTTAACAGGATTTATAAAGACAGGATTTAATCCCTCACTTCAGCATATGAACATAACTGTCTGGGTGGGAGGTGAGAGCCTCTATCTAGTTTCTTTTTTGTACCCTGAAGTATCCTTCATCTTTTTATTTTTTTCCTCCACATGACTCATTGATCTTGTTTCCAGATTTTAGCTAACTTCTTTTTGTACTAATATGACCTGTACATCAGGAAACTACAGCAGAAATTCATGTGTGTGTGTGTATGTGTGTGTGTTGGGGATAGGGTGCTGGTTTACCACTGTGGTGGGATTAAAAGGCCTTTGAAAATTCCACTAACTCAGACATCCATATGCTATTAGGGCACACAATGTTTCAAATCCCATCACTGTGCTCATTCTTTCAGGTTAAATAAAGTAAGAGGCATTCAATATTCACAGTTAGCTTTAAATGCTGATATATAATTTATAAAACATTTTTCTCAAGGTTTTTATTCTCCAAGAGGTAACATGAGTCATTCACATAGATTTAGGTAATGTGAGTTAATGCTGATCTGGTACAATCTGTTCATTTTTATAGATGAGAAATAAGTTCAGAGAGACAAAGCCTTACTCAAGACCATAAAAAAGAGAATACTTTGACTTTTCTATTTTTCCTAAAGAGCTACTTCCACTCTAATCACAGTACTTTCCTTTTCCATACTGATTATGATATGTAGAAATGGATCTGAGCTTTTTCAGCTGTTGTCTTTTTTCTCAAGTTATTTGAGACTCAGTAGAGAACAAAAATGATGACTATTTGACAGTTCCACCATTGAAGAAAGTGATGTTTCTCATGACAATATAGATTTGCTTCTTTTCAAACCATGGAAACCAAGAGCTATGATAGTGTGTAGCCCAATAAATGAAAGACTGCTGACAAAATGATTTAATACAGACCATGTAAAGTGTCAATTATTAAATGTTTCATACCCCGTGATAATGGACAAGGAGAGACAAATTACCACTTTAGTGACACATTAGAAAATATGCTCAGCAGAGATGAGGCACCTGAATTTTCAAGTTAGAAATGACCCCATTAGAATAGTAAGAATCATGAGAAAAAAAGGAAACAAAAAAAGGTTTTTTCATATTGAATGACAGTGTGAGAGGTTATCCTGGATTTTCCCAACAGATTTAGTAAACATAGGGCTCATCCTTCAACAGAATTTGGATCCTATATGGTTACTTCTCTAAAAGACTATTTTTCTATTACTTCTAGTGTATTTAATATTGATTCTTAGTAGCATTGAAACTGAGATTATAATCTTCAAATTAGAAATAAAGATGTCACATAAATAAAACATGATTTCAATAGTTCATATAATTCAATACTCAATATTATTCAGCTGCTATATAATAACCCTATCTGTATTCACTGCTTTTAATAATTCTCATTATCTTTTTTATTTATATGTGTGCATTTTACAGTGTCATATAGAGTAAATGATTCCAATTTTTTTTAACCTCCTCTTTCATGTTACTGTACACTAAATTTTAGAGTATATTAAGAGTATGGTCAGCTTCCCAGGTCACATTAGCGGTAAATAATTTGCCTGACAATTCAGGAGAAATAAGAGACTTGGGTTTGATCCCTGGGTCAGGAAGATTTCCCTGAAGGAGGGCATGACAACCCACTCCAGTATTCTTGACTGGAAAACTCCTTGGAGAGAAGAGCCCAGAAAGCCATAGTCCATAGTGTTGCAAAGAGCTGGACATGATTGAAGTGACAAAGCATGTATGCAAGAATACAGTAGGTCTCTAGAGTTAGTTCTGTTTTATTACATATTTGCCACCTTTTCAAAGAAAAAGGGTCTTTTCCAGTGAGCTGGCTCTTCACATCAGCTGGCCAAAGTACTGCAGCTTCAGCATCAGTTCAATTCAATAGCTCAGTTGTGTCCAACTCTTTGTGACCCCATGGACTGCAGGAAGTCAGGTTCCCCTCTCTTTAACCAACTCCCGGAGCTTACTCAAACTCATGTCCATCAAGTCGGTGAGGCCATCAAACCATCTCACCATCTGCCATCCCCTTCTCCTCCTGCCTTCAATCTTTCTCAGCATCAGGATCTTTTCCAATGAGTCATTTTTTGCATCAGGTGGCTAAAGATTTGGAGAGTCAGCATCAGTCCTTCCAATGTATGTTCAGGGTTGATTCCTTTTATGATTGACTGGTTTGATCTTCTTGCAGTCCAAGGGAATCTCAAGAATCTTCAAAACCATAGTTTGAAAGCATCAATTCTTTGGTGCTCAGTCTACTTTGGGGTCCAACTCTCACATCATCACATCATCTCGGAGTCTTGTTAAATTTGGATTCAGTAGGTCTGGGCTTCTACATTACTAACAGTCTTTCTGGGGAAGCTGAAGCTGCTATGGTACAGTGGGTGAATAGCAAATAGAAGCAAGGTTTCAAGACCAGCAAAACCAGCAGCACGGGATGTTGTTAAAAAGACCTTCCTAGGCTATAATAACACCTGCTATATATTAATCTCTGAGGGTAGACCCAGGAACCCCAGGAACCACTGTCAAATGCTAATAATTCTTCCAACATTTTCTTTATTTTTCTGAGTGCTAATGGGCCTTAAACAAGAACTGTATATAATATAAATAAATAAATCTATAACCAGGGCTAATGGGGGAGGGAGGAGTAGAGCACGTTGGTTTTTAGTGCAGTGAAAATTCTGTATGATATTATAATGATGGATACATGTCATTATACATTTTCCCAAACCCACAGAGTACCCTATACCAAAGTGAATCCTATCGTTAAATATGAACTTTGAGTGATAAAGATGCATTAGCACAGGTTCATCAATTGCAACAAACATTACCACTGTAATGAGGATCCCCAGAGTGGAGGAGGTTGTGCATGTTTACAAACAGGGAATATGTGGGAACTTGGTAATTTCTGCTAAGTTTTGCTATGGCCCTGAAACTGCCTTAAAAACTAAAATTTTTAATTAAAAATATATAACTGAAAACTTATGAGTAAAACTTTTCAGTTAATAAGTTAACAAGTTGGTTCCATATATACTCAATTAAACTTAACTTTTTAACAAACTTTTTATTGAAGTTTAAAAATGCATATTAAAAATACACGTTAGTATTTGATGATGTTTTTATGATTTGAATATGAACACCTGAAAGTTTAAGATACACCATGAACAATATTAACTTTATTTCACTTGTAATATTTAAAGGTCTCTACCCAGCATTCCTGCTGCTGGGTTCCTTTGGGAAAGAAGTTATATCATGTTTATCTGTGAATTCCTAATGTCTTTTTATAGGAATATAATAAACAATTTGTGAAAATATAAGAATGAAGAAACAAAATAACCATGTTAACTGTGACATTTTCTCAATTAGACAACGCCCTAAATAAGCTAGCATTAACTATTTGTTGTTCATAAATCTTTAGTGAGTAATATCAGTGGAATATCAAGTTAAAAAGTAAATGAAGAAATATTTTGTCACTAGAATTATTTAGAATTGTCATATGGTAATAGAGAAAAACAGGGCGCCCTTTATTTACTGTTATTATTGCATTTAAATTGCCTGCAGGTAAGTCTTATTTTCTGAAAGATGAGAGAACAATAACCATGCCCATAACTTCTTGCTGTGTTCCAAAGAGTATCTACCATCATTTTATATATATATACATAATTAATACATATATATAATCATTACTTATAATATATTTGTTGTAATATAATCATTATAAACTAAAAATTTCTTCATAACAAATCAACTTCAAGGTAAATTGGGAATAACTGAAATATAGTTAACATGCTATAGGTTAGAATAAGTGTAAGAGTAGTGATTCTTTGATTAAAATATTTTGAGTAGTCTTTTGGATAAAGGTAGCATTTTGCTAGAGCAGCTGTGAAGAGATACCCCACATATGAGGTAAGAGAAACCCAAGTAAGACAGTAGTTGTTGCAAGAGGGCATCAGGGCATACACATTAAAACCATAATCATAGAAAACTAGTCAATCTAATCACATGGACCAAAACCTTGTCTAACTCAATGAAACTAAGCCATGCCCGTGGGGCCTCCCAAGACGGGCAGGTCATGGTAAAGAGGTCTGACAGAATGTGCTCCTTTGGAGAAGGGAATGGCAAACCACTTCAGCATTCTTGCCTTGAGAACCCCATGAAGAGTATGAAAAGGCAAAATGATAGGATACTGAAAGAGGAACTCCCCAGGTCAGTAGGTGCCCAATATGGTGCTGGAGATCAGTGGAGAAATAACTCCAGAAAGAATGAAGGCATGGAGGCAAAGCAAAAACAATACTCAGTTGTGAATGTGACTGGTGATAGAAGCAAGATCTTATGCTGTAAAGAGCAATATTGGATAGGAACCTGGACTGTTAGGTCCATGAATCAAGGCAAATTGGAAGTGGTCAAACAGGAGATGGCGATAGTGAATGTCAAAATTCTAGAAATCAGTGAACTAAAATGGACTAGAGTGGGTGAATTTAACTCAGATGACCATTATATCTACTACTGTGAGCAGGAATCCCTTAGAAGAAATCGAGTAGCCATCATAATAAACAAAAAAGTCTGAAATGCAGTACTTGGGTGCAATCTTAAAAACAACAGAATGATCTCTGTTCGTTTCTAAGGCAAACCATTCAATATCACAGTAATCCTAGCCTATGCCCCAACCAGTAATGCTGAACAAGCTGAAGTTCAACGATTCTATGAAGACCTACAAGACCTTTTAGAGTTAACACCCAAAAAAGATGTCCTTTTCATTATAGGGAAGTTGAATGCAAAAGTAAGGAAGTCAAGAAATACCTGGGGTAACAGATAAATATGGCTTTGGAATACAGCATGAAGCAGGGTAAAAGCTAATAGAGTTTTGCCAAGAGAATGCACTAATCATAGCAAACACCCTCTTCCAACAACATAAGAGAAGACTCTACACATGGACATCACCAGGTGGTCAACACTGAAATCAGGCTGATTATATTCTTTGCAGCCAAAGGTGGAGAAGCTCTAGATAGTCAACAAAAACAAGACCAAGGGCTGACTGTGGCTCAGATCATGAACTTCTTATTGCCAAATTCAGACTTAAATTGAAGAAAGTGGGGAAAACTACTAGACAGTGCAGATATGACCTAAACAAAATCCCTTATGATTATACAGTGGAAGTGAGAAATAGATTTAAGGGGCTAGATCTGATAGATAGAATGCCTGATGATCTATGAGTGGAGGTTCATGGCACTGTATAGGAGACAGGGATTAAGACCATCCCCATGGAAAATAAATGCAAAAAAGAAAAATGGCTGTCTGGGGTGGCCTTACAAATAACTATGAAAATAGAGAAGCGAAAAGCAAAGGAGGAAAGGAAAGATGTAAGCAGCTGAATGCAGAGTTCCAAAGAATAGCAAGGAGAGATGAGAAAGCCTTCCTCAGTGAGCAATGCAAAGATATAAAGGAAAACAACAGAATGGGAAAAACTAGAGATCTCTCCAAGAAAATTAGAGATACCAAGGTAATATTTCATGCAAAGGTGGGCTCAATAAAGGACAGAAATGGTATGGACCTAACAGAAGCAGAAGATATTAAGAAGAGGTGGCAAGAATATACATAATTGTATAAAAAAGATCTTCATGACCTGGATAATCATGATGGTATGATCACTCACCTAGAGCCAGACATTCTGGAATGTGAAGTCAAGTGGGCCTTAGGAAGCATCACTATGAACAAAACTAGTGGAGATGATGGAATTCCAATTGAGCTCTTTCAAATCCTGAAAGATGATGCTGTGAAAGTGCTGCACTCAATATGCCAGAAAATTTGGAAAACTCAGCAGTGGCCACAGGACTGGAAAAGGTCAGTTTTCATTCCAATCCCAAAGAAAGGCAATGCCAAAGAATGTTCAAACTACTACACAATTGCACTCATCTCACATGCTAGTAAAGTAATGCTCAAAATTCTCAAGCCAGGCTTCAGCAATACATGAACCGTGAACTTCCAGATGTTCAAGCTGGTTTTAGAAAAGGCAGCGAAACCAGAGATCAAATTACCAACATCTGCTGGATCATGAAAAAGCAAGAGAGTTCCAGAAAAACATCTATTTCTGTTTTATTGACTATGCCAAAGCCTTTGACTGTGTGGATCACAAAAAACTGTGGAAAATTCTGAAAGTGATAGGCTTATTGGACCACCTGACCTGTCTCTTGAGAACCTTATATGCAGCTCTGGAAGCAACAGTTAGAATTCAACATGGAACAACAGACTGGTTCCAACTAGGAAAAGGAGTACATCAGGCTGTGTATTGTCACCCTACTTATTTAACTTATATGCAGAATACATCATACGAAACGCTGAGCTGGAAGAAGCATAACTGGAATAAGATTGCTGGGAGAAATGTCAATAACGTCAGATACGCAGATGACACCACCCTTATGGCAGAAAGTGAAGAGGAACTAAAAAGCCTCTTGATAAAAGTGAAAGAGGAGAGTGAAAAAGTTGGCTTAAAGCTCAACATTCAGAAAACGAAGATCATGGCATCTGGTCCCATCACTTCATGGGAAATAGATAAGGAAACTGTCAGACTTTATTTTGTTGGGCTCCAAAATCACTGCAGATGGTGATTGCAGCCATGAAATTAAAAGACACTTACTCCTTGGAAGGAAAGTTATGACCAACCTGGATAGCATATTCAAAAGCAGAGACATTACTTTGCCAACAAAGGTCCATCTAGTCAAGGCTATGGTTTTTCCAGTGGTCATATAAGAATGTGAGATTTTGACTGTGAAGAAAGCTGAGTGCTGAAGAATTGATTCTTTTGAACTGAGGTGTTGGAGAGTCCCTTGGACTGCAAGGAGATCCAACCAGTCCATTCTAAAGGAGATCAGTCCTGTGTGTTCATTGGAAGGACTGATGCTAAAGCTGAAACTCCAATACTTTGGCCACCTCATGCGAAGAGTTGAAAAAGACTCTTTCCTCATTGGAAAATACTCAGATGCTGGGAGGAATTGGGGTCAAGAGGAGAAGGGGATGGCATCACCGACCTGATGGCATTAGTTTTGTAAACTCCGGGATTTGGTTATGGACATGGAGGCCTGGTGTGCTGATTCAGGCCTGGCGTGCTGTGATTCCTGTTTCAAAGAGTTGGACAGGACTGAGCGACTGAACTGAACTGAAGCTTTAATCTCTCTTGCTCTTTGTTTTCTTCTCTTTCTCTCTCATTATACTTTATAAATGTCCTTTACTATAAGCCTGGACATGACCAACCATATGATGTTCTACCACTTAAGAAAAATATCCTTTGTAATACTGGCTTAGGAAAGCAATAAAGGTAAATGGTAACTGTAATCAACAAGTTCATCCTGTTAACATTTTATGCTCAAACTTTTGTTTACTTATCTATTTATTTTGTAACAACATGCAATCTTTACTACATTTTTGTAGGATATTTAAGGAATAATATTTGAAGCATAGATTCGATTATGGGATGCAATTGTAGCAATCTAATTGAAATCGCCTTTTATTATGACCATGCTTCTTGTTTTCTATTAAGAATGATTTTTTTGCCTTAAGAAGAATTTATGACCCTACTGACTAAAACAGTATGCATATGAAATACTTTCCTATCATTCCAGCACCTTAAACAGTCATTTAATTCTGTTATTTATATATTTATAAAGCCCATATCTATGGGTCTCTGTTCTTTCTCTAAAGAACATAAAACACTCAAGGTGCTATCAGTAAAATATTTTAAAGTAGTGGCTAAGAATGTAGTGAAAGTAATCATATATAACTGGGTTTAAATTGTGACTCTTACTTGTTATCTAGTGTTTTCTACAAAATTTATCTAATTTGAATACACCTTAATTAATAGAAACTCTGCAGAACAAAGACAAATTAGAATATACTTCAGGATTATTCTGAGTTTAGTAAGCAGATATTTGTAAGATGTTTATTTTAATGTCTGAAACATATAAAGCATTTCATTCTATCAGTATTTATTATTATTTTCATGTTCTCTTTACAGATATTATAGTCATTTTGACAGTGTGCAAAGAAGGAAGTTTAACAGCTCACTGAAGGGAGTGCAAAGGAGAAATTCCTAAAATTATGCCTCAGTGCCTCTGGATTTTTAGCTAACCCTAAATAGAGAGTATGGCCAAAGGCTGATATGCTCTAGTCAAATTTAAGCTCATCACCAGGTAATTTATTCACAACAAATAAGTGAAGACCAAAGACTTATAAAATACTCCCTACAAATTATTAATCAATCAAGGAAAACTGTAACAATAAGTCTTACTTTTCCCACAAAGTTATGGAAAAGTTAAATTAATCTGGACTTCAATTTTATTTACTTTCAGACAAAAGATTGAAAAATAGTTTCTTCCTTTTCTGTTGGCTTAGCAGTCTCATAATTCAGCAGTATTTTAAATAATTAGGTAACAGAAACTGGGTAATGAACATGATAATCCTTTCAACATCCCACCTGTATTTTTTTTTTTCTTACCATGCTTTCTACCCTATGTTTGAAGCATTTCTTTCTTTCTTTCTTTTTTTAAGTGCTTCCAACTTGGGAGCAGAAATGACAACATGGTGTGTTAGAAGCGATTAATGCCTGTCTAGAGAGCACAGTGAAACATGAGTACCTTCAGTATCACCCAGGCAAGCATTAATCAGTCCCCAGTACAGCCTGCAGTGACTTTTTGTGATAATAAAAAAGAAATTTTTCCCAAAATGTATGTCAGAAATGTGTGTTGCAAGTATTTCTCTGGAAAGAAATAGTTTTTGATGAAAGCATTTTCTTTTAATATGAAATGAAACACTTTTTGATTTGACACACAGCACGTCAGTTCTGGGGTGGTTAGGAAAATATACCACTTACAACTCAAAAAAATGAGTGGCGGTTGTAAATTATATCAAAGCCCATTACACAAAGAGAATGTTCCTCAAAGCTAGGTAATACCACATATATGCATAAGGGTTATCAAAAACCCATTAAATTCGACCCTTTTAGGTTTTCCAGCTGAGATTAATTTCCTAACATAGCATCCCCCTTTTACAGAAAACCTTTCTTTCTCAGAAGCTCTTGTTCTCATGGGACCATTCCACCATTTCCCTGATAGCCAAGGGCTAACCAGCAATCCTTCACAATCTCGTAAGACATTTCATTTAAATTTATATTGAGAAATTTATAGTCTTATTAAGTTGTCTTCCCCTGAGATTCATTTTGCCATGTTTCATTGGTATGTCATTTTAAATAGGTGCCATTTAAAAGCTTGCCCCATATTTTTATGGGCCACACTACAATCAAACGAGGTTAAATCACAACTTGAGTATTTCCACGTGGATAACCAAAGGAGATATTTTGCAGTACTTTGGTTTTGTATTCTTCATTCACATGTGCTGGTTAAAGTTTCTTTGATTGCTCAACATATATGTCTACCTCTTATAATAAATATAGTCATTACACAAGATCAATGACTGCCAATATTAAAAAGCAACATAGTCATTACTTAATAAGCAAGTCTTTTTTTCATCTTAATATGTCTACTTGATCACTGAGACAGTATTCCTTGATCCTGGTAATTAGGTGAGGCATTCCTTTCCTCTTTTCCAAAGCCAGATCTTTCACTGTAAATCTCAGATCCAGCAAAGATCCATAGCTCATTTCAGCTGTAATAGTGAATTTTGAAACCTCCTCATCTACATGTCCTTGAACAAATTATATTTTCTTTATATTCTGGTGAAAAAGATCAAGCTATTTTGGAAAAACTGAGATTGCTCAAATCTGACATATGAGGAATATTCCCTATGGGAGCTTTTGGAAGCAGTTCAAAAAACATTGCTCTACAATAGGGACCCTTGGCAGTCATCCTCAGCAATAAAACTGTTCAGAAGATGATGATGATAGTGACTATGTTCATTTCTTAGGACTGTGATAACAAAGTACTACAGAATGGGTATCTTAAAACAACAGAAATGTATTGCCTCATTGTTCTGGAAGCTAGAAGTTCAAAATCAAAGTGTCTGAAGGGTCACTCTCTCTCCCAGAACGCTAGGAAAGAATTTCCCCTAACCCTTGCCAGCTTTCTCTTCCCATCTCCCTCCCTTTCTTGCTCGTTTTCTCTCATTTTTTGTTTTCACTGAATCTTTTTGGATTATAAGAAGAGTAATGTTAGTAGAAGAGGTTATATGTGAGAAAAGAAATAATTTTTAAAAAGTTGTTGGTATAGCCAAAAGATGTACTAACTTAGAAAGAAAAGACTTTTCATAAATTTTGACATCAAAGTAACTATATAATATTGAGCACACCAATTAATTACATTGGGGTGTGGTTTTCTGATTTATATAATTTAAAAAGGATTATTCAACTGTCAGATATATAAAGCATGTAAACATCCAGAAGACACATGAAGGAGATGCTAGTAGAAATAATATTTTTTAAAAAGTGGTTAGCAAATTGCTAGTAAACCCATGTATGAATCCCACTTAATAGATACTTTATATATGTCGTTAAGTGATATCTGTTCTATTTTTGACCCAAAAAGACATCTCAAAATCAAAATTAGAAGATAAAACTTGGTAAACCGTGGGAAGAGTGATGATCTCCAATTAAATAGTATCATATTTAAAGCATACATAAATTAAATATTGAGTAGAAAACGTGTTTTAGATATTATTCCAATTGATATATTTGAATGGCTGTAAGCATTTGAGAATATCTGAATTAATTACACATAACTTAAAAGGTTCACTTATTTGTATTTTGAAAAGGAAATCAGAATTGATCCTAGATTTTCTGGTAACAATATTTACAATTTTTGAGTAAATATAGGTATGAAAGAATCACTCAAAGAACTATACAGTCCATTAAGGGAGCATATTTATTAAGGGCCTGTATATCAGGCTTTCTCTTAAGGATTTGCATGCGCAAACTTATTTAGCTTTTATTGAAGTTCCAGAAGTAATATGTGAATATGTGATAGTTTCTGATATAAAAGAGGGGACACTGAGGCTTAGGAAATTGAATACTTAATAAATACTTGATAAAATGCTTTATTAACTATGCCAAAGCCTTTGACTGTGTGGATCACAACAAACTGGAAAATTCTTAAAAAGATGGGAAGACCAGACCACATGACCTGCCTCCTGAGAAATATATATACAGGCCAGGAAGCAACAGTTGAAACTGGACATGGGACAACAGACTGGTTCCAAATAAGGAAAGGAGTACGTCAAGGCTGTATTTTGTTACCCTGCTCATTTAACTTACATGCAGAGTATATCATGAGAAACACTGGGCTGGATGAAGCACAAGTTAGAATCAAGATTGCCGGGAGAAATATCAATAACCTCAGATATACAGATAACACCATCCTATGACAGAAAGTGAAGAAGAACTAGAGAGCCTCTTGATAAAAGTGAAAGAGGAGAGTGAAAAAGTTGACCTAAAACTCAACAGTCAGAAAACTAAGATCATGGCATCTGGTCCCATCACTTCATGGCAAATAGATGGGGAAACAGTGACAGGCTTTATTTATGAATTTAAAAGATGTTTACTCCTTGGAAGAAAAGCTATGACCAACCTAGATAGCATACTCCAAAGCAGAGACATTACTTTGCCAAAAAAAATCCATCTAGTCAAAACTATGGTTTTTCCAGTAGTCAAGTATGGATGTGAGAGTTGGATGATAAAGCAAGCTGAGCGCTGAAGAGTTGATGCTTCTGAACTGTTGGAGAAGACTCCTGAGAGTCCCTGGGACTGCAAGGAATCCAACCAGTCCATTCTAAAGGAAATCAGTCCTGAATGTTCATCGGAAGGACTGATGCTGAAACTGAAACTCCAATTCTTTGGCCACTTGAAACTAATAACTTACTCACTTGAAAAGACCCTGATGCTGGGAAAGATTGAAGGTTGGAAGAGAAGGGGACAACAAAGGACACAATGGTTGGATGGCATCACCAACTCAATGGACATGAGTTTAGGCATGCTACGGGAGTTGGTAATGGACAGGCAGGCCTGGTGTGCTGCAGTTCATGGAGTTGCAAAGAGTCAGACACAACTGAGTGATTGAACTGAACTGGTAAAGGATGAAAGAGAACTACAAATTCTGGTTTACCTGAGTCCAAACCTGATGTTATTTTCTCAGTATGAAGGCATCAGACACAGTAAAAATGTATGAACTTTTTTCTTGCCCTTGAGCCATTCGTAATGTCCTTTGTGAAAATTATATATGAAAAGTTACTGTATTTCCCTTGTCTCCATAGTCCAATGCTACCACCTTAATCTAAGTCACCATCCTCCCCTGCATACACATAAATTGTTACAATAAGCTAAATAATAAGCTACTAAGCAGTGAAGCGAATTTGTTGGAAATGATTATAGCAATAAGGAATAAACTAAGAATAGCTTTAAAGAAGAAATGATATAAGAGCAAGGTTTTGAAGAATGTATAGGTTAAAGTGATTGAGATTAAACATGAAGTGCTGGGAAAGCCTTTCTGTTTAAAAAAAAAATGGAACAAGCAAATACAAGAAAGTATAGAGATACTCAAGAACTGGTGGTACATTTAATGGTATACAAGTGAGTATAGGAAAATACTGATAATATTTGCTGAAAAGACCTATTAAGATTTTATTTTTGAGAGCCTGGAGGTTATGAAAAGACAAAGTTTAATACTACAAACAGTGAGAATGATTAGGTATTTTTATGATGGTCAGTGATGAGTGAGGTCCTAAGGCTATTTAAGAACTAAACAACTGAACAAAAAGGTAAAAATTTATATCACAGTGCTGGTAATTTAACAGAAAGAATATACAGGTTTTGGCAATTATAAGGATATATGATGTGAAAAACTTTAGAATATTACTTTTAAATATTAATTCAGGGTAATTACAAAATGGGACTTGCCAGTTAATGTGAGTAGAATTGTGAAATAGAAATCATCTATGGGAAAATAATGAATTTGGATATGATTATTATGTGTGACATGTCAGTGCATATTTAGGTCATTATCTTTAGCACTGTATGTGATCTACTCATAGTACTTCAGAAAAAGATTGTGATATATACATTTGTTACTTGTCTTCAAGTATCATCTCTGTGCAACTAGGGGACTGATGAAATATATCAAAGAAAATGTAAAAGAGGAAAACAGTTTAAAACAAAATTCTAAAAACATATACTAGATTAAGAAAAGAATGCTATAAGAAGAAGGGAGAGGTATCAAAGTAAAGTTCATGGCACACTGGAAGAAAGTAGACAGGACATTGGTCCCAGAGAAACTGGCAGTTCCAGATGGACAACTTGAAAATTAGTGAATATGATGAAGTCCATTTCTAAAACTAGTAAAAAATGGCCAAAATAGACCAGAATTTACTGACTGGAAACCACAAGAATATAAGAAACATCAATTTCCACCTGTTTTAAAGACTGCTCATATTTGAGATGCTTTTTTTTCTACAGGGTGACAAGACTTGCCATCATGTCAATAACAGGATTAGAGCTATCAATTCAGTCGCTCAGTCGTGTCCGACTCTTTGCAACATCATGAACTGCAGCATGCCAGGCCTCCCTGTCCATCACCAACTCTTGGAGTTTACCCAAACTCATGTCCATTGAGTCAATAATGCCATCCAACCATCTCATCCTCTGCCGTCCCCTTCTCCTCCCACCTTCAGTCTTTCCCAGCATCAGGGTCTTTTCAAATGAGTCAGTTCTCCACATCAGATGGCCAAAGTATTGCAGTTTTAGCTTCAGCATCAGTCCATCCAATGAACACCCAGGACTGATCTCCTTTAGGATGGACTGGTTGGATTCCTGGCAGTCCAAAGTACTCTCAAGAGTCTTCTAGAGCACCACAGTTCAAAAGCATCAATTCTTCGGTGCTCAGCTTACTTTATAGTCCAATTCTCACATCTGTACATGACTACTGGAAAAACCATAGCCTTGACTAGACAGACTTTTGTTGGCAAAGTAATTTCTCTGCTTTTTAATGTTATACAGGTTGGTCATAACTTTGCTTCCAAGGAGCAAGCGTCTTTGAATTTCATGTCTGCAATCACCATCTGCAGTGATTTTGGAGCCCAGAAAAATAGTCATCCACTGTTTCCTCTGTTTCCCCATCTATTTGCCATGAAGTGATGGGACTGGTAGCCATGATCTTCATTTTCTGAATGTTGAGCCTTAAGCCAACTTTTTCACTCTCCTCTTTCACTTTCATCAAGAGGCTTTTTAGTTAGATTGCAATAAGATCATTCAATATCTGGAAATGAAAGTGAAAGTGAAAATTGCTCAGTCGTATCTGACTATTTGCAACCCCATGGACTATACAGTACATGGTATTCTCCAGGCCAGAATACTAGAGTGGACAGCCTTTCCCTTCTCCAGGGGATCTTCCAAACCCAGGGATCAAAACAAGGTCTCCCACATTTCAGGCAGACTCTTTACCAGCTGAGCCACAAGGGAAATCCAAAAATACTGGAGTGGGTGGCCTATCCCTTCTCCAGCAGGTCTTCCAGACTCAGGAATCCAATAGGGGTCTCCTGCGTTGTAGATGGATTCTTTACCAACTGAGCTAAATAGATGAGATCAAAAGAGAACCAATGTTGTATTATGTTCTGATCAGTGAAGTTCTGATTAATTCTAATCTATAGAGTATAGTTGTTATTGTTGCTGTTGTTTTGCTCCCCTCTTAGCTTCCCAGGTGGCTCAGTGGTAAAGAATCAGCCTGCAATGCAGGAGCTGCAGGAGCTGCAGATTCAATCCCTAGTTCAAGATTCCCTGGAGGAGGAAATGACAACCCACTCCAGTATTCTTGACTGGAAAATCCTATGGACATAGGAGTCTGGCAGGCTATAGTTCACAGGGCCTCAGAGTCAGGCACAACTGAGCACACACATATGCAAGCAAGTACTTCACTGAAGCTTTTAAAAATACTTGTTGCTTTACTTTTAGTTATCTGTATTATTTAACTTCTTGTTTGTTTTTTAAACTGGTCTCAACATCAGGAAGTTAGGAATAACAGTTTTACTTAGGTGAAACTCACGTACCAACATCAGGAATCTCCCATAAATTAATGTCTTTAGCAAAACAGGAATGTTTTGGAAATTAATGCATTAAGTGAAGCACACTAAACTATATAGGCATTTTTGAAAAAAAAAAAAAAAAAGGCCTTTGATCAGGTACCAAGTAGACAGCAAAACTTGTTAGACAGAAGCTATTTTTAAAATAAGCAGCCCGAAGAGAAACACCGTTTGTTATTTTTTGTAGTGAATTTTTCAGTGTTTGAAAAACTAACGTGCCATTTTTACCAAATGTTTTTATTCAAGTGTTGTGAAAGAGGTAATATAGTTTTGAATACGGAAATATGGAAAGGAACATGCATAGTACATCCAAAGGGCAAAGTTTTGTGAAATTTTGTACTATTGGTAAACTAGCAGTTTGACAATAGAAGGAGAGAAAACAAATAGTGATTCCTCATGTCTGACAATTATCGACAGGGTCCTGACAGAAGTTAATGTGGAAATGTAGTACTAATTTTTTGATGACAGTACCTTTTAGAAGGCCAACTATAGGGTCTTTTTCTTGGTAACTATATCAAAGAGATGGGAAAAACGAGAGAATACTAAGATTCATCCACTGATGTACTTGGAATGCTGAGATTAAACAGCAGACAGAAGTTTTAGGTCTGAAGGCAGTAATTTGGAAAATAGAAAAGATAGAAATATGAAATAGGTCGAAGTAAAGATTCCCAGAATGAAAGATCTTGGTGGTAGAGAACTTCTGAGGTATGGTATATTCCATGGTAAATTTTTTTTTTCATTTAACAAACTTATATTCACCCTTATTTTGAAATACCAAGCATTCTTCTATATGCTGGAAATAAAGCAGTGTACCTACAGAAGCAAAAAAAAAAAAAACTCCTTGTATTCATACATGTTAAATTCTAATATGAAAAGATAGACAAAAAGAAAAAATCAGACATTGAGATCAGAGGTTCATAAATGGTATGGAGAAAAATACTGCAGTCAAAGATTTAAGAAATTAAAGTGGGTAAGGGATTGCTATTTTATGTTGGGTTAACAGGGAAAGTGCTGATGTGTGGATGATTAGGAGAAATCTGAAAAATAAAAAATGAAGAGTGAACAGTTCTGACAGAGGAATGTTTCAGAGAGAGAAAAGTACCTTCAAAGGTCTATAATAGGCCCTTATTTGATGTCTTCCAAGCACTAGCATTGACTAAATGAGAGGAAAAGAGGTAGATACTCAGACAGCAGAAGGCTAGATCATAAGGGGCCTCAGTACTAGTACTTCTTTGCCCAGTGGAACTTTTTCAAATTGAAGAGTTGTAAGAAGATGGCATTAATAATCTGACTTTCATTTTTGATTCTCTGTTGATTAATGGGAAGGAATAAGGGTATGAGGATGGAAGGCAGATAGAAAGCTATTGTAATAATCTTGGTGAAAGATAATAGTACTTTGGATCATGATGGGTATGGGAAAAAGTCAGATATAATTTAAATTTGAGCTCCAAAGCTTCACTGATGGATTGTAATGGGCTTTGAGGGAAAGAATAAAGATAACTCCAAGGTTTTGGGGTGAACCTCTGAAGGAAAGCTATCCATATATATTGCATATTTCAAAATTAAAACTCTACTCCCAGATTTAATTTTGAAGGTTCCTTGTGGATTAGTAACTTTCATATTTAATTATCATTATTTTAGTTAAATTTCAGAAGGGAGTAGGGATAAATAAGCATGTTCAGTTCTCCTTGTTTAATGAAACTCCAATAATTCATTTCCTACTTACTATCTACCTGGGATGTATGTAGAATCTATTTGGTTTATTAAATTAATGCAAACAACAGATTAATCATGCAAAATTAATCATGTATTTTCTAAGAGAAAAATGATTTTTTAAGAGACAAGTCAATATTGGTTTTTTCCAAGTTATTTTAATTATCCCTATCTAAATATCTCTTATGTTGATGTTTAACGTAATTTGTCAAGTCATCTTTTTAAAGCTTATCTCCAAGTGTTATTTTGCCAGGTTTTCTATTTGTAAGGTACACTGGAAAAAGAGCAGGAGAAGAAGAAAACAAAAAGTTAATAAAAACTAAGATACGAGTTCCAAAAAGGATTAAGGACACAGTTTTTCCATACACATATAACTGTATATTTAGAGTCAGTTCTCATTTAGTACCTGACCTACTATTGATAGGCTACTTTTATAAAAAATAAGACTGTAAGAGAACTGCCTTCAAACTATGTATCCTGCAATGACAGACGACTATGTGTGACCAACTACTTCAGGGATGGATTAAGCTATTGAAAAAACACTCAACACTGGCTAAAGAACAAGTCTATGTGTGGAATTCTACAGTTAATTCATCATTAAATAATTTGCTACAACTTATTATTAGGTGTAATATACTACCTTGTGTCAAACAGTGCAATATAATAAATTATATAAAAAAGTATTCCCAAATATTTTGTTATAATCAGTCTTTGGAGTTTAGCTTAGCACTTATCTAAATACTGAAGGCATTCTATTATCCTCTTGATAATATCCACAGTCTAATGGCTTTTGGCTACTGGCCTACATGTGTTGAATCCTATAGTCACAAGAAAATTATCTGATTTATAATAAAAGACTAAGAAAAAAGTCCAATCCCACTGATGTCAATTGTAACTGGTAGACTTTTCCTGGTTAGAGTATTGAAAAGGGGATCTAACTTTTGTTGCAGGAAAAAGCCCTAAAATCTAAGAAAACTGACCTTTCATTATACATTTTTATTGATTCCCTGGCAATTAGATTTGGGTATCATAACGAGCCACCCAAATCAAGATTTAACTTATTCTATGGCTTAATAATTTGAACTGCACTCTGCTGAACAATACTCTGTTCATCAAAGTGGCCCCATTTCTTGATGTGGGATGACTGTTGACTGGGGAAATGGACTGGTGGGTGGTGGGAGTGTGTGGCTGAGCCAAGTGTCTCTCATCAGCAAACTAGCCCAGAGTTGCTCACATCAAGATGGTCAAAGGGTTTTCAAGAGCAGCAAACAAGCACAAGCCTCATGCAGCAGTCCCTTTCAAGTCTCTTGTTTATTATCTCTGCTTGCTACTGCTAAGGCGCTTCAGTTGTGTCCGACTCTGTGCGACCCCACAGATGGCAGCCCACCAGGCTCCACCGTCCCTGGGATTCTCCAGGCAAGAACACTGGAGTGGGCCACTATTTCCTCCTCCAATGCATGAAAGTGAAAAGTCAAAGTGAAGTCATTGAATTGTGTCCAACTCTCAGCGACCCCATGGACTGCAGCCTACCAGGCTCCTCCATCCATGGGATTTTCCAGGCAAGAGTACTGGAGTGGGGTGCCATTGCCTTCTCCCATTATCTCTGCTTATTAACATGCAATTATCCAAAGCAAGTCATAGGATGGCATTCAAAGGCACATAGCAAGGGGTTCTGGTTACAGGAAGGGTATATGAATTTTCTAGATCTGTTGTTACAGAATAGGTCACTGAAACAACAGAAATTTATTTCCTTACACTTTTGGAGTCAAGAAATCTAAGATCAATGTGACAATAGGGTTGGTTTCTTCTGATGCCCTCCACCCTTGGCTAATAGATGGCTGTCTTCTTCCAGTGTCATTACTTGGTTTTACCTTTCTGTTCCTCTCTGTCCTAATCATTTCTTATAAGTACATCCATCATATTAGATCAGGGCCTGCCCAAATGACCTCGTTTTACTTTACCTATAAGGTAGGTACTTTACTTTTCTCCAATTATAGTCACATTCTGAGGTACTGGGAGTTAGAACTTGAACATATATGAATTTGGGGTTATGCAACTGAGCCAATAACAGCAGGAAAGAATTGTGGCAATTCTCATTTTTTTCCCAGTTTACCTCTTGATCTAGGAAAACATATATGTATAGTAGGCAACTGCCTATGAGTATCATAAGTTTTAAAAACAGAATATTTCTAATGTTGGAGATTAAATTTTAGGTTAAGGAAAGATTCTCAATTTCACCATGATTGACATTTTGACAAAATAATTCAATACAATGAATTTCATTGAATTGTTTTTCTGTGCAACATAGAATATTTACCAGCATCCCTGGTCTCTACCCACTATCCACTCTTTTATCATCCCAATAAGCAAAAATGTCTCCAGATACTGACAAACATTCTTAGGTTAGTAAAAATTGTCCCTGATTGAGAATTAAGAAAGAAATTCTAAGCAGGCGAAAAGTCACTTCTTAAACAGACATTTAAGGTATTAAGAAGGAATAAAAACATGAACTTTTATCATCTGCTTCTATATTTTTCTAAAAATAAATTGATTTGTCAGACTTCATATTTTCTACCTTGAGAACAGAATCATATAAGCACAGTACATGTGAGAATGCCCCCATTTTGAACCAGATAATACAATTGTTAAGATACAGATTAGAATGCCACAGCAAAAGTTTCTTAAGGCACTGACCATAAAACAAAGGAATAACTTCAATCTTTTAAGAATTTAATTTATTGTGTTTTCAGGGGAAAAAAAAAGGAAAATATCAATAAAACATTAAGATATGAAAACATTTTTTAAATAAGCAAATGAAAACATAAAACTACCTTTCAAGACAAATATAAATGACTATAAATATATGCAAATATAAATGACTACTCTTGGCATACTCTTAATAAAAAGAAAATACTTTCATTTAGTATAATAAATAAAATCTAATGACATGAGCCTCCCAACAGCACATCTACATCTGGATTTCATATAGATAAGCAATATTTACAAATATAAATACAAATGAAGCCCTTACTGATTTCAAGCATAATATATTTCAAAACAAAAATTAGTTGATGACATAATACCAATGAGCCACTTAAAATAAGCTCTATGATGCTAGAATCTTACCTGTTTAGTACATACATGTTAAAATACAGTATATGCTCAGTCACTCAGTTGTGTCCTACTCTTTGCAACTCCATGAACTGTAGCCCTCCAGGCTCTTCTGTCCAAAGAATTTTTCAGGCAAGAATATTGGAGTGGGTTGCCATTTCTTTCCTTGAGAAGCTGAGATCTTGCCAACTCAGGGATCAAACCCACATCTCTTGAATCTCTTACACTGGCAAGCAGATTATTTACCATGGAGCCACCATAGGCAGCTGCTCCATAGCAAAGCAATTTAATATAAAATGAAAATTAAAGTAAAACTTTATATAAATCCTTATACATAAAATTATGTCAATATATTCAAATCAGTCAATGTAGATTATATCAAAACAACTTTGAGCTGTGTTATAGCACTAGAAGTCAGTAACAGATAATAGATTAAAATTCATCAACTGCAGAATATTTGGACAATGTAAATTACATGATCAAAGTGTGTTTATATATATTTATAAATCAGGGACTTCTCAGGTAGCTCAGTGGTAAAGAATCCATATGCCAACGCAAGAGATGATCCCTGAGTTGGGAAGATCCCCTGGAGAAAAAAATGCCAACTAACTCCAATATCCTTGCCTAGGAAATTCCATGGACAGAAGAATTTGGTGGGCTACAGTCTGTGGGGTGACAAAGAGTCAGGCGGGACTTAGCAACTGAACAAAACAATAACAACCTAAAAGTTAGAAAGAGTTTTACATCCTAAAATTAACATACTTTTTTAATTCCTATAAAACATTAAATGTTTTATATTAATCCTGCAATGGATGAAAATAATACAGAATTTTGTCTCTTTCACTGTTGAATAGATTTAGGAACTCATTATTAAAGCTTTTTTAGGAAACTAACAAAACTCTCCCATTTAGTATAGTATCAGCCTCATGAAGACTAAGTTAGAAAAACAAATAATTTTGTGATAGCTATGAAAATAATCATAAGTAATAAATAAATACAATTCTTGGAAGAATCTCAGCTACAATATAAATGGACCTGAAATGAAAAATACTTTACCTGTGCTCTTGCTAAGTATCATACTAAAAATGTACTAAATTTCATTTTACTATAAATATATGAGGACATTTTGCACTTTATCCCTGTGGTTGATTGTCACCCTACATGTGAATTTTTCCTTGATTCTTTACATCTTCCTATGTGCCTTTGGCTTTAACTTCACTAAAAACTCTTTTGATCATGCTTCTAACAACAAAATATTTCAAATAACAATAACATCCTCTGTCTTTCTAGTCATCAAATGCCTTTACTTGGATACTAAAGATTTCTTAATCTGATATCCCAGAGTGAATAGTCAGACATTCACATATCTGTGGGGAAAAGACAATCGTGAAGCAGAAAAAGAGGAAGGAGATCATAATAATTAAAACTGAAAAGATATGTACCTAAGTATTGGACTAAAGATTTGTATGCACCTGTGATCAGCAATTTTGCATTCTGTTGACATCCCATTGGTTTTAGGAAGGAAATAGAGAAAGGACCACACAACAAGACTAGTATGTTCAAGAAGACACAAGACTCCTTATGAGAAAACACAGTCTTTTGCCAGCACATGAGAATTCCATGAAATCAGAGTCCTTATCCACTGTCTTTCTCCCCTGAGGATCAGCATTCAGTAGCTGCCAACTTGTTGTCTGGTCATTTACTTTTTAGGTGTCATACTTGGAGGAGTCTAAGACAAATTCAAAATCATCTAAGGATTAAAGGTTCATGTCTATAAATGTAGAGAAGTTTCAGTGGTTTACAAATGCTCCTGCATATAACTAAGATTGACTAGCGAAAATATAGCCAGAAAAACACAGTGGAATACACTTCCTCTATTATGCATGTTAGTCTCCACTAAGATATTAATTCCCTGTTGTGTACTTGTATATTAGACTACCCTTCTTATATAAAGACACCTTAAATCAGATTTAGCTAGATGGATATCTCATAAAGTCCATGTCAAATATCTCCAGACTACTTCACAGTGAGATCTACAGTATTTAAACATTAGTTGCAAGTTATCAAGTCTGGTATTTAACTGGGTAAGTATAAGAATAATTCAAAATTCTTGGCCTAAGAATGGATCAGACTACTTCATCACAAGCATATAATAGGAGATTGTACATGAAATACCAACTCTTGCATCACCACAAAGATTTACTGTGAAACTGAAAGAAGTTGAAACATAAAGTACCTAGAACATTAACATTTACCTGTAAGAGTTATTATCAATGCTAATTAAGAATAAGTATGCAGATAGTGACTGCAGCCATGAAATTAAAAGATGCTTACTCCTTGGAAGAAAAGTTATGAGCAACCTAGATGGCATATTCAAAAGCAGAGACATTGCTTTGCCGACTAAGGTCCACTTAGTCAAGGCTATGGTTTCCCCTGTGGTCATGTATGAATGTGAGAGTTGGACTGTGAAGAAGGCTGAGTGCCGAAGAATTGATGCTTTTGAACTGTGGTGTTGGAGAAGACTCTTGAGAGTCCCTTGGACTGCAAGGAGATCCAACCAGTCCATTCTGAAGGAGATCAGTCCTGGATGTTGTTTGGAAGGACTGATGCTAAAGCTGAAANGTGAAGAAGGCTGAGGGCCGAAGAATTGATGCTTTTGAACTGTGGTGTTGGAGAAGACTCTTGAGAGTCCCTTGGACTGCAAGGAGATCCAACCAGTCCATTCTGAAGGAGATCAGTCCTGGATGTTGTTTGGAAGGACTGATGCTAAAGCTGAAACTCCAGTACTTTGGCCACTTCATGCGAAGTGTTAACTCATTGGAAAAGACTCTGATGCTGGGCAGGATTGGGGGCAGGAAGAGAAGGGGACAAAAGAGGATGAGATGGTGGGATGGCATCACTGACTCGATGGACACGAGTCTGAGTGAAGTCCGGGAGTTGGTGATGGACAGGGCCTGGTGTGCTGCGATTCATGGGGTCACAAAGAGTTGGACACAACTAAGCAACTGAACTGAACTGAACACATTACAAATGCAATAATAGTAAATGTGAACTAATAATGTTGGCAGAGAATAACAGTATAATGTCATGATTAATAAAAATAAAAATTACTAGCAAAAAGGCAGAAAAAAATAAAGCTTTACTTTCCACCAATAGTCTGAGCTATCTGGGACTGAAGTTTCCCACACAATTCCAACTAAATATTTAGGAGCACACAGAGCCACGCTTAGCTCCCATAGACATTAGGTGTGTTCATTGGCCTTTAATTGGAAAGAAAATGGAAATCAGAGTATAGGTCTTATCTCTTATTAAAGAAGAATTTGGGGAAAATTTTCCCTTCTGGATAAAACATTCAGTTCAATTCAGTTGCTCAGTCATGTCTGATTTTTGCGACCCCGTGAACTGCAGCACGCCAGGCCTTCCTGTCCATCACCAACTCCTGGAGTACACTCAGACTCACATCCATTAAGTCAGTGATGCCATCCAACCATCTCATCCTCTGTCATCGCCTTCTCCTCCTGCCCCCAATCCCTCCCAGTATCAGAGCCTTTTCCAGTGAGTCAACACTTCGCATGAAGTGGCCAAAGTACTGGAGTTTCAGCTTTAGCATCACTCCCTCCAAAGAAATCCCAGGGCCAAACTCCTTCAGAATGGACTGATTGGATCTCCTTGCAGTCCAAGGGACCCTCAAGAGTCTTCTCCAACACTACAGTTCAACATTAATTCAAGGCAAACATGTGACATGGCCATTGACTCTTCATTTTCCTTTTTATAAATTTCCCTCCCCAATTTTACCCCCTTTCTCCTCCATTTTTTGCTGAAACTAAGAACTTCATGCTCATAGCGCCTTAGTACTTAGCCTTCTGATAACTCTTTACTTTACAAAAGATACTAAAGGGCAGATGCCCTGATATAAAGAATACTTAAAACTCAAGTAAAAAACCACAAAAATTTAAAAAGTATATATGAACAGATATACAAACATAACTTAAAAAAGTAAATCAAAATTTAAACTTTTAAAATAACTACCATAGTTCACTAGCATACAAATTTTATAACTGGAGAAATACAAATATAAGCAATAAAAAAAATCTCAGTTTTTAACCTTGAAATTTGCAAAAGCAAGATACAAAAGGCCATAATACTCAGCTCAGAATATGTGGTATGGGCAGATGTTTATACATTATAAGATTATTTCTGATAGAATAATTTGGTCATTTCTATCAAAAGAGTATGTTTGCTGCAATTTCAACTATTAGAAGTCAACCTAGAAATATATTTATGAGTTAAAAAAATATATGGAAGTGACATGGTTAGCAACATTGTATGTTTAGAGAGAAATGCAATAAGAGATAACATAGATAATACCAAAACGGGAAAATTAAGGGAATATTATAACCATAAAATTAAGGGGCATGGAGTATTAAAGAGAATAAAGTATAATTACAATGGTATAGCTATATATCTAAAATATTTTTTTAATGAAAAATACTTTTCAGTACAGAAAATCTGATCACATTCATTTAGTAGTTCAGATCAGTTAAGTCACTCAATCCTGTCAGACTCTTTGCAACCCCATGGACTGCAGCATGCCAGGCCTCCCTGTCCATCACCAATTCCTGGAGTTTACTAGAACTCATGTCCATTAAGTCAGTGATGCCATCCAACCATCTCATCTTCTGTCATTCCCTTCTCCCACCTTCAATCTTTCCCAGCATCAGGGTCTTTTCAAATGAGTCAGTTCTTCACATCAGGTGGCCAAAGTATTGGAGTTTTAGCTTCAGCATCAATCCTTCCAATGAACACCCAGGACTGATATCCTCTAGGATGGACTGGTTGGATCTCCTTGCAGTCCAAGGAAATCTCAAGAGTCTTCTCCAACCCACAGTTCAAAAGCATCAATTCTCTGGTGCTCAGCTGTTTTTATAGTCCAACTTTCACGTTCATACATGACTACTGGAAAAACCATAGACCTGACTAGAGGAACTTTGTTGACAAAGCAATGTCTCTGCTTTTGAATATGCTGTCTAGGTTGGTCATATCTTAATGAAAAGCTTCTTAGTGCATCAAGGTACTCCAATGAGTGTAATGTAACTTCCAGATGTTCAAGCTTGTTTTAGAAAAGGCAGAGGAACCTGAGATCAAATTGCTAACATCCGCTGGATCATGGAAAAAGCAAGAGAGTTCCAGAAAAACATCTATTTCTGCTTTATTGACTATGCCAAAGCCTTTGACTGTGTGGATCACAATAAACTGTGGAAAATTCTGAGAGAGATGGGAATACCAGACCACCTGACCTGCCTCTTGAGAAATCTGTATGCAGGTCAGGAAGCAACAGTTAGAACTGGACATGGAACAACAGACTGGTTACAAATAGGAAAAGGAGTATGTCAAGGCTGTATATTGTCACCCTGCTTATTTAAATTATATGCAGAATACATCAAGAGAAATGCTGGACTGGAAGAAACACAAGCTGGAATCAAGATTGCTAGGAGAAATATCAATAACCTCAGATATGCAGATGACACTACCCTTATGGCAGAAAGTGAAGAGGAACTAAAGAGCCTCTTGATGAAAGTGAAAGAGGAGAGTGAAAAAGTTGGCTTAAAGCTCAACATTCAGAAAATGAAGATCATGGCATCGAGTCCCATCACTTCATGGGAAATAGATGGGGAAACAGTGGAAACAGTGTCAGACTTTATTTTTCTAGGCTCCAAAATCACTGCAGATGGTGACTGCAGCCACGAAATCAAAAGACGCTTACTCCTTGGAAGAAAAGTTATGACCAACCTAGATAGCATATTCAAAAGCAGAGACATTACTTTGCCAATAAAGATCCGTCTAGTCAAGGCTATGGTTTTTCCAGTAGTCATGTATGGATGTGAGAGTTGGACTGTGAAGAATGCTGAGCGCCGAAGAATTGATCCTTTTGAACTATGGTGTTGGAGAAGACTCTTGAGAGTCCCTTGGACTGCAAGGAGATTCAACCAGTCCATTCTGAAGGAGATCAGTCCTGGGTGTTCTTTGGAAGGAATGATGCTAAAACTGAAACTCCAGTACTTTGGCCACCTCATGCGAAGAGTTGACTCATTGGAAAAGACTCTGATGCTGGGAGGGATTGGGGGTAGGAGGAGAAGGGGACGACAGAGGATGAGATGGCTGGATGGCATCAGTGACTCCATGGGCGTGAGTCTGAGTGAACTCCGGAAGTTGGTGATGGACCGGGAGGCCTGGCATGCTGCGATTCATGGGGTCTCAAAGAGTCGGACACGACTGAGTGACTGAACTTTACTGAACTGTACAGTACAACTGTATTTTGGGCAATATAATATAGAAATTACCTTGATACTAAAGTAATATTCTTTTATTTTTAATTAACAATATGGAAGTGTTAGGTGCCTTTTTCAAAGGCCTAGATTGTTAGGAAAACTGGACCTTCAGACAGATGCAGTGTGGTCCAAACCACTGTTTAAAAACAGCAAAAAATGTTTGTAGAAAACACACATACAATTTCCTGAGAGATCTTTAAAAATTCAGGTTCCTGGGACCTGTATCTTACCCCAACCTGTAGAATAAATAGATGGGATTAAAGACAATATACTTTTAATAGCTCCACAGTATAAAGTTTGAGAATTTTTATTCAAAACCTTATAGATTTGAAGGCTAAGTTAAGGGAAGAAATGGAAAGGACTCACATAGGTCTTTATGTTTCACAGTTCTAAAAATGAATACCTGGGTAAAAATAGAAAGTACTACTTTTTTTTTTTACTGACTCTAGTCATTTGTTAAGTAAAATTAAGAAATAATGTTAGTGTGTTATAGTAAAAAGCAATGACTTGATATAAATATTTTTATTTCAAATGAAATAATTATAATAAAAATAGGAAGTGTTTGTCTTTAAAAAATGCGCTAATTTTAATGGAATTTCTTTAATAGTTCACTAGTTATAATTTTCTTGGTTGTAAAATAATTGGGGTTTTGAATTTTTTGCTTATAGTCACAGAATTCTTTGATTTTATGATGGAAAATTTCCACATTCTTTTCGTTAGTTCTCATGTGTTATCCAGTTTTGGGATCTCCTTTATACTAGGCTTTTAGTTTTAAAAGTAATTGATGAAATTTATTTTTGCTAACATAAAAGCTTTTGGTCCAATTTACTCATTTTGCATAATTTTATTGAAAAGCTGTTCTCCAACTCTCCCAATCTCAATCACATTTGTTTAAAGCATCTGGTGTAACAGCTGTTGAAGTTGGTCCTTTCCTTGCCTTCTATTTTTTCCTCTTTGCCTCCTGTGTTTTTATCATATCCCCTATTCATCATGCTTCAATAGTTTTATCTTTTATTTAAAATGACTCTTTTAAAACACTCTCAATTTCTACTTGAATCAGATTGGTGTTTTTTTCTTTAAGAAGTTATCATGATTTAGTCACCAGTGTGAAAAAGATCAATCGGTGAGTTGCTTAATATTTTAGAAAAGTATCATGGAATTTTGATTGTGTTTCTAGGAATTCTGAAATATCATTCTTTCTTACCATCCTCAACTCCCCATTTTTCAATTAAACATTAAACATATTGTTAGCATTATTGTGAATTGGATATAATATCTACTCCTTCTATCTCAAGGACTTTTTTGAGTATTATTTGAGGATGATTGTAAGTACATACATATATTAAAAATGTTAAAGTTAGACACACACACACATATGTATATATACACATATATATATATACATATATTTCGCTCATTCGTGTCTGACTCTTAGAGACCCCATGGACTGCGGCCCACCAGGCTCCTCCGTCCATGGGCTTTTCCAGGCAAGAGTGCTGGAGTGGGGTGCCATTGCCTTCTCTGATTTATATATATATATAATTATACCTTAATTTTCTACACATATAGCTTGAGTTAGATGGGTGTTACTTTCCTCTTCTCATAGTGTTCTAACATTCATAGAAATTCAACAAATATACTGTTTTTAAAGAAAAATACTTTGCTTTGAAACCTCTATATTTTGTCTTCTGTCATTAGCTCATTCTTATTGATCTTTGCCATCTCTTACTGAAAACCATTAAATGGAAATTTTGGTAGTTACTAATTGCAAAAGTATGATGGCTAAATTTGTGCCTTTCTTACCAAAAATATTCAGTTTCTTTCTATTGATCTTCTTCATTCTGCTTTGTCAGTAATTTGTACAAAATACCAGGTGTTGTTGCTTTTGTCATTGTCTAAATAATTAAGTTTCAAATAGTTCATCAGCTATGTGCAACAGAATAGTAAATGTACAGAAAACTTTTTACTCAGGGGAATATCAAATGATGTGGCTATTGCATCAGGCAGTCTGTGTATGTGTGTCTGTGTTTATGTTGGCAGGGAAATAATTTCTAATATGGTAGGATTGATATTTATTAGTTCCTCTAATTAACCATAGAAAATGCTACCAACATGATATATACCAAGTCTAACACTTCTCATAAGCATGTGAAAGTGAAGGCATGCAGAGGTTATAAGATACAAGAGATAAAGCTTGAGAGGAAATACTAGATTACTAAAGTCTGTTGAAAACATGTTAGAATTTCAACAAATACTCTACCCTTAGCAAAAGCACTGCCTACATATTTGGCAAATAATTAGCAGCTTGTTTTTCAAAAGGCAGGAGCCAGGCATCAGGGCTCTAAACACATAAGCACATGGCCCATAAGTAGCTCCATTTTATCAGGTTAATTGACAAAATTGTGTCTAATTAAATTAATTAAAAATGTGTTGGATTCCCCCCAAGGTGTGTCTGTAAGAGGACTGAATATGCTGTTGGAGGCAGTTACTTGAACTCATTATGTTCATGTTTAGTTGGAATTAAATACCTGTTTTCAATAGCTAGGTTCAGAAAGAAAAATCTGGGAGTGTTTATTTCTACTTGTTTCTTTTCACTTTTTTCTTGACAGCCTATTTCAGTCCATTCTAGGACTTAAACAAGTCTCTCAACAAAGCTGGCAATTAAAATTTATACGTTAATATATGTACTACATACATCAACTGAAGTAGGTCTGTTGGATTTTGAGGATTTGGTGTCTAAGAACTGGACTATCCATTGCAGTCCTGAAAAAGCAAAGAGTGATTTTGCAGTGGTAATACTGTTTCGGGGTGACAACGTTCTTATCTTGTCACAGAAAGAATTCAAAGACTAGACAGGGAGATCAAAAAAGTGAAGTGAGGATTTATTTAAGCAGAGAGCAACAGACAGGTGAGCAGCTGCCCTGGCTTTCTTTGGCAAGCCTGTTATGAGGGGCATACAAATGAAAGGATGAAATATTCATTCGGGAAGGAGTTTGGGGGTCCTATTTCCTGATTTTCATCCTTGCTCCTGAGGGCAGAGGGAATTTTGTCCTTAATAGCTTTTATCAGAAGTGTCATGGCAACAGTGTATGATGGATATTTCTCATCTGCAAGGCTAATTTTATTGTAATAGAAGCATAATGAGCAACAGGTTATAATGCAGATACAGGAGATTCCTGTCTTTCCCCACCTTTCTTTTGTCTGTCTCCAGGACACTTATCACCCCCAAAATGTGTGGTTTCCTGTCACTCTGAAGATTCCTGCTTTCTTCTGTCTCCCCAAGGACCTCAGTTGTCTATAAGATGTGTGATTTTCTGCCACCTGTCCCATGCCCCCCTTTCTCCGTTCATATCTAGTTCCTGCCTGCTGTAACTATACTGCAGAAGTAACTATTATATTTGAACCAGTCACTTAAGCAATGTACATAGTCAAATAAATTTCCCAGGATGCATTCACTCTACACACCATATACAATCAGCATGTGATATGAAAAAAGTAAAATGGAGAGCAAAAATTGGTGTCTCCTCTATTTTCAAGATTTCAATGCCTAGAGGAAATCATCCACATTGTATTTCTACTATCACTTTGTAGGCATTATCCTTATGTAAAACAGGCTTTAAAGAAAAAAACTTCTTGTTGGTGGTCATAATGGAAATGAATAGAGTTCCAAAAGGGTGATGTATTTGAAGTTTCTGCAATGTATTCTTAGTAATTATTATTGCTGTGCTGTATTACTGGTGTTACATTCAACTACCAATTTATTGGGGTGGTTTGTAAATACTGTACAATTAAGCCCAGAAGATGGGGGCTCAAGTGAAGAGATCAGTAGTTTGGGGACACAGAGAGGAAAATGTTGGTAAAATACTAAAAATAATTCACAGTCTAGAAGAATTCCAGACAGTGCACAGATTTCTATAATGAATTTTTCCTCAATGTGCAAGCTAGCTTACCTATATTGATTTGTATGGCTTGTAATATATATATATGTATATATACACACACACACACACAAATATATATAACAAATTAAATATATTAGATCTCAACAGTGTTTGGGAAAAAATAAATAATATATGGAGCAAAAAGGTTCTAGCAGGGCTTGTAGTAGGGAACCAATTGATAAAGTAAATAGGGTGATTACAGTAGGACAAGTTGAGACTGAAAAGATATTTTATAGTATTGATACTGTATATCCATCTAAAATAACAAAGGAAAGGTAGACTATGTAAAGTTGTTCTGTAGCCCAGCATTAATGGAGTTATGCATTTCCTTGCTGCTGCTGCTTCTAAGTCGCTTCAGTCATGTCCAACTCTGTGCAACATCATAGACGGCAGCCCACCAGGCTCCATCATCTCTGGGATTCTCCAAGCAAGAACACTGGAGTGGGTTGCCATTTTCTTCTTAGATTCTACTATATCATGTTTTAAGGTTCTAGGCAGTTTTGGAGGCACTAAATGACAGTAATTCATTTTTTACCTATTTATCGAACTATTTATCTATTTTAGGGCTGGATAAAATTCAAAAACAGCTTCTCTTTACAAGTGGAATATATTCAGCATGCCATTCAAGACAATGCTTTTTAATTAAGACATAAATAGTCAGCCAATGCAACCATCTGTCTACATAGACAAATATGCGCTGGTCAAAAGAGTATTCCCTAAATAAACATTTAAAACCCCAAAATAAAATACTTCAAACAAAGAAACAAATAACAGATTAGATCTTATTTAAGCTTTTTTTTTTTTTTTAACTCAGAAATACAGCTAACCCTAGTTTATTGTTTTTCTTTTTGGAATTATCTTTCTATATGTATAGTCAAATTCAGGCACTAGATTGCCTTATAAATATTAATTTATGGTTAATTAGTCTTTTTATTTGAAAGAGTGCTGCAAATGTCTGGTCGGTCAAAGCACTCATACTAATTATAAGTAAATGCACTTTCACAATCTTCATAAGGAAATGATAGTTTAATCTTAGGACTGTCATTTCTTACTGCAATGGATGATGCCTGGCAGCTTTATGTCAAAACTTGTCAGAAGGGAATACTTCAAAGGCGCTCAGGTTTTCAATTGACAAAACAATAAAAAAGAGACAATATCCCCAGTTAAATGAATATCCCCATGTATATGGAGTTTCTAACACTTCATTTTATACACTTTGTAATTTCTTACTTAAATAGAGGAATTCTCAAATTATAGATCGGGATTTGGGACAAAACTCAGAAATTCCTAAGGGCACAAGCTAATGTGAACTTGCTTAAATCCGAATTGTTTATCATGTACATTGGATGAAACTACCATTTACTCACAATGTTTTTTCTTTTATTCTAGCTGTTCTTAAACTTTAATTGCATTGTGAAATATTTAGAAGCTTTTCTGGTAGATAAATGGGACTTTCTTGATACCTCAGAAGGTAAAGAATCTGCCTGCAATGCAGGAGACCAGGGTTTGATACCGGGGTTGGAAAACCCCCTGGAGGAGGCATGGCAACCTACTCCTGTATTCCTGCCTGGAGAATCCCACGGACAAAACAGCCTGGCAAGCCACAGTCCAAGTGTTCACAGAGTCTGAGAGGACTGAGCAACTAACACATTTCCTTCCACTTCTAGTAGATAAAAGTGGCTATCCACTCTATACTAAATCTCACCACACACTCCTAGGTACAGTATGAGTGGAGATCTCCTTTACTTGAGTTATTTTTAAGTTTATGTAAGGTATTGCATGAAGCTATGGAAGAAGCTTAAAAAATATATTTTAGCTTATAAACTGATAATGTCTTTAGACTTCTAGGAATGTGCTACAGATGATAATAACTGCTTTATGTTTATATTAACTCATTCAATCTTTACAGCAACATTACAAAACTGTTCTATTATTATTATTTCT
Organism: Neotragus moschatus; assembly: GCA_006410615.1. Classification (NCBI taxonomy): domain Eukaryota; kingdom Metazoa; phylum Chordata; class Mammalia; order Artiodactyla; family Bovidae; genus Neotragus; species Neotragus moschatus. The sequence goes on from SJYA01000955.1 coordinate 254,275, forward strand.
TTTTAGATGATAAAATTGTGGCCTACAAAGTTGACATTAAATAAAGAAAAAACAAACAAACAAACAGAAAAGAACCTCAATTAAATACAGTCAAGGGACCAGAATGGAATCTCTCATGTACTGTGACTTCTGTAGAGCCCAACAGGAAGAAGAAAGACTCCTTTCTTGACAAGGATTCAGCCAATTAAAGCGATGGACTCTGTTTATAGGGCTTCCCCTGTGGCTCACATAGTAAAGAATCTGCTTGCAAGGCAGGAGACCTGAGTTTGATCCCTGGGTAGGCAAGATCCCCTAGAGAAAGAAATGGCAACTCACTCCAGCATTCTTGCCTGGAAAATTCCAAGGACAGAGTAACCTAGCAGGCTACAGTCCATGGGGTTGCCAAGAGTCACACATAACTGAGTGACTAACACCCATTTTCGGTTTATTAGAGCCTTCCCAACTTTCTTTTCTCTCTCTCTAAAAGAGTTTTTCTCACCATTTTTGCTGAATCTGCATAGTGCTCATCATGGATGCAGACCCCAAATTGCAATTATCTGCTGATCCCAAATAAGCCTATTTTTATTGGAGAAAACAGTGATTGTTTTCGATCAACACTATGAATCACACAATATAAGTAGAAATGACATATTGCACTATAAGCTGGCTTGTGACAGGGGCCCAGAGTCTTAAACACAGTACAATATTGGTTTTTAATGTTAATTATCTTGCCTTTTAGAGAATTGCTGGCTTTCTTTCCATTCAAAAAGCAACTAAATTCTGGATATTCTTCAGATGAGAAATAAGCTTTTTTATATAAAGTATAAAACTAGTAAGAATGGTTGGAAATGTCATAAATCAATAACTACATGTATACAAGTACATTCAAATTGAAATTTCAATTGAAATTGAAACTCACTTTTCTTGATAGGTTGTGCTTCCTAACAACTGTATTTTACACACTTTTCCTACCACTCTTACTCTCTCTCAATTTGCTCTATCTGCTTATGCCTGCTAGAAAAGACCAGGCATGTTTCTGATCTTAAGATTTGGGCTAAAGACCTTGGTTTGCCTATCTAGATTCTTTGTTCATATTTCTCCATCTTTTCTTCTGTTCAGCCAGTGGGGATCACCAGGAGAGGATCAGGAGGAAAGAAGGCAGAGGTGCACAGGTTTTTACTCTAGCTCCTTCATAGCGAGGTCATTGCAAGTGAGATGACTCCCTCAAACAAAGGCTTCTGGAGTTCCTGTGTGTTCTGGGACCTATCTATATTGCTTTCTTTGTATCACCTTAACTGGTCTCTCATCCTCTCATTCTGAGTCATTAGACCTGAGATCTTACACTTTTCCTTGTGGCTTCCCTACACACTTGTCAATACACTTGAAAATTGTTCCATTATTAAACTCTCTCCAGTTACCCATTTTTCATGAACTGTGTATTCTCTGTTAGGACTTTTTATACAGGGAATATGCACTTAGTATTCTTTCTGACAGGAATACTTTTATCCCTGATATACTCATTGCTACTCATTTATTCCCAATAAGTTGTTGATCAAACGTCACGTTCTCAGTAAGGTCTATCCGGACATTTTTATTTAAAATGACAACTTCTACCCCATCCCAGCATCCATATTCCCTTTACTTCTGTTGCTTTATAGCAATCATTGCCTTATAATAATCTACCTAATTTGTCTATTAATTATTCTCATTGGCTTGCTTATCATTAACATATAAGAATCATGAAGGAAGAGTATTTGTCTATTCAGTTAATTTATGTATCCCAAGCTCTTACAGAGTGCCTACCATATAGTAATCAATCAATAAGTATTTGGAAGATGGATTTAAAAGTTAATTCAGGGAAATAATTTTGACAAAGTAGGCAGTATGGTATGATGTTAAGAATAGAGTCTATGAAATTAGATATATTGTCTTTCAAATCACAGCTAAGACACTGCTACTTTTGTGAAATTAAATCAATCTTGATGAAATTTAATCTTGTTGTTTCTAATATAGGCTATTAATACCTTGCAGAGCTCTGTGAAGTCACAGGTTCCTTGTGTTCTAAATCTGTAAATATCATTCTTCTGCTACAGCTTATTCAGTGAAGGTATATTCTACTCACATTATACCTAAAGAGTTGTCTTACATGTAATTACATGATTACAATACAATTAGGATTACTAAAAATGCTTATAGCACTCTACTTTTTTCTCAACCTACTAGTCTTTACTCTTCTTTTCTTGTTGTGAGCCTTCTACATATCAAGAAAAACATTTATCACCATACAAGCTCCAACACCACAGGGTAAATATTCCAAGGCACACTTATAAGATTTTCCCCCCAAAAATGGATAGACTATCTTCTCCTCTCTCTCTTGCTCTCTCTCCTATGCATTCTCTATGGTCTAGACTTAATGAACTATTTATGGTTCCTGAATAATCCCCACTTTTATTCTTGGAGTTTTACATGTGTTATTTTCTTTGCCTGAATAATATTCAATGATTTTTTCTGAACTAATTCTGGCATAATTTTCAGATTTCAGTATATTTTACTTTCTCTATTTTGGACCAACCGCCTCCTCCTTTCACCCCAGAGATGGTTTAGTTGGCCCAATGCGCCTTCTCATAATTACACTTTATTTACCCCCATCATATTAGAATCAATTATATAATCAATTATAAATATTTCTTGTCATTTTTAAATTGTAAGCACTTTGAGGAAAGACCACATTATTTTCACTGGCATATGTATAAATGCTTGGTTTGTAGTTGCTATAGTTGATGTTGTTGGACTATGGGTTGTCCAACTCTCTGCCACCCATGAACTGCAGCCCACCAGGCTTCTCTGATCATTGGGGTTTCCCTGACAAGAATATTGGAGTGGGTTGTCATTTCCTTTTCCTGGACCAGGAATCAAATCCATGTCTGGAATCAAACTTTTGCATGACAAGTGAATTCTTTACCTTTGAGCCACCAGGGAAGTCTTTTAGCATGTAGTAGAAGTCAATTAAAATTTGCAGCATCATACTCAGTTGGTTTGTTTTTTTCCCCCAAAATAAGAAAATGGAGGTAGGCAAGGTGGGAACAAAACTGTAGCTTAGTAATCTCCTATACACAATATCACTTAATTTTTTTTCATTTGCATACATTGACATCAAATTTATGCTGGAATATTTGAGAAAATATAAATATACATATATATAGATTTCTAATTTGATAAATATCTGAATGATTCCATAAGGATAATCACTGAAAAATATTTTCATGAGTGTAACTGACACTGATATATATTCACTTTAATGCATGAAATTATATGTAATTTATCATTTGACTATGATGTCATTTTTTAAAAATAAACTATTTAATTTCTTATAGATTTAGATTTATAGAAATAATTATCCACATGCATTACCCCTATCATTAACATCTTATGGTAGTATGGTACAGTTCATATAATTAAAGTGTCAATATTGATACATTATTGTTAACTATAGTGGGAGAGAGAGGGGGTGGGATGATTTGGGAGAATGGCATTGAAACATGTATAATATCATATATGGACTGAATCGCCAGTCCAGTTTTGATGCATGATACTGGATGCTTGGGGCTGGTGCACTGACACGACTCAGAGGGATGGTATGGGGAGGGAGGAGGGAGGGGTGTTCAGGATGGGTAACACGTGTATACCTGTGGCGGATTCATGTTGATGTATGGCAAAGCCAATACAATATTTTAAAGTAATTAACCTCCAATTAAAATAAATAAATTTATAGTTTAAAAAAATTTTAGTCCAAAATAACACTTTTAAATCATTTGTAAAAACAAGTAGCTTATGTTCCTCTTTCTATTCTTTCAGAATATAAACCAATGTCATCAGAATGAAATATAAAAAGAAAAAACAAAATAGGACATTTCTCAGATGCAACTAAGTGAATAAATCAGCATACTTCTATTTGCTTGATGTCGCAGACAATTACATTATTACATTTCATAGGATAAACTTAGTTAACAAATCATGTACATTGTTCCCTTATTTCTATTCAGAGGATCACACGGTTAGACTATATTCTTTGATAAGTATTTCCATTTGCAGACTCAAAAATCAAAATTGTACTTCTGTTCATTTCTCTCCCCTCCCTAATGCTATTTAGATTAATAAGATAAACACCATTCTAAGTCATTTGCACTTGGCCAAGGTAAAATAAGTGGAAAGAAATTTTATTCATTCCATCCAATACAGTTCTCACCTCAAAAAAAAAAGAAAGAAACTTATGGAAAATAGGAAAAAAATACATTTTGAGACACTAATCTGATTTATATTATTTTAATGTTAATTTTATTCTAATACAATAGAACAAATATTTGTAATATTGTCTCATATCCTTACCCATATCTTATTTTGCAATTTAGGTGAATATCATTTGCAGACTAATTTTATTTTTAAATTTCAACTCCTATAGACTCTTTGTCTGAGTAGCTTAGATAATATTTTTATTTATTTACATATTGCAGCTATTTAGGGCGTTTTTTCAAGCTTCTTCTTAGTCTTGGAACTAATGCAGATTGCTTTGTATGGAATAGAATTTTTCTAAACATGTCATATACAACTTCCAATCATCCTGGTTAGCTATCAGCCAGTAAGTGTATATACTTTTTGTAATTAATACATTTTAAAATATCATAAACTTGATTGAGATAATACCCAGAATATTAATCTGTGTACTTTTCTCACTTTAAAAAAAAATGTATTTCATGCACCTCTTCTTTTTCTGTCCTGCATAGCTAAATTTGTCTATTACAAAGGCAGACATGGGGCTGTGCATAATGCATTAGTCAAAAAGATTCAAATACATATGTTTTAAGAAGAAATTTGATAAATATTTGAGGAAGAAACAGAAAAGCAGGAGAAGGACATCAGTGCCTTGGAAATTCATGTTCTGTGGAATTGGAGAGAGAAATCTGACCCCTTTTACTTTGATAATAAGATGGACAGGAGACGAGGTATGGTTGGACAGTCAAAACACCATGAATCTGTATGGAAACAAACTCAGGGACAATATGTACATTTTGTTACTATCTTCGAGCCAGCACTCAGCCGACTGCCCACTGATTGTTCAGCTTGGAAGAATGAATGAATGCTTTGTCGTTTCTGTGTGTGTGCTATGTTGCTTCAGTTGTGTAGGACTCTTTGCCACCCTATAGACTGTAGTCCACCAGAATCTTCTGTCCATGGGATTTTCCAGGCAAGGATACTGGAGTAGGTTGCCATTGCCTACTCCAGGAGAACTTCCTGACCCAGGGATTGAACCCCTGTCTTTTATGTCTCCTGCATTGGCAGGCATGTTCTCTACCAGTAGAGCGACAGGGGAAGCCATTGAGTCTAGAGATTTTATCTTAGTGCATTAATATTGAATGAATTCTCAAACTTGATAGAATAGAGGTTGAGAGAACTTGGGCATCCTTTTGTGTAATGGTACATAAAATAGAATGTTAGTTTCCCAAAGAAGGGAACAGGGCAAAATCCATTTGAATTTACTTCTAATCTGGACTCCAGTGGAATAGAAATGTGCTTCTTAAAGGATCTATAATGAAGGCCAATTTTAACTTTGTAAAATATAGTTAAAAAAAAAAAGAAAGAAATGCAGTTATGCCCTTATATAGCCAGAATTAGAAGTTATAATAGGCTGTAAACTGATCATATGCATGCTGTTCCTAGTGTGGTATTTTATAAACATATATATGAAAGAAGAAAACAGCCAATATTTATCTAAAAATTATAAATATTTGTTTATCAGTTTATTAGAAAAGAGAAATCAAACTGGTAAAATCTAGTTTTATTTTCTTGAGAGCACTCTGGTATCATTAATTATGATGTAATTTGTTATCAATGAACTTTATTATGTAATCTCTAGACATAATGGACTATTATACAAGCTTAAGCCATATGTATAGATTTTTGAAGATATTTTCAGTTTTATAAAGATGAGTTGAAAGATAGTGTTAATATTCAGCTTCATAAAAAGTAGCAAAAAATGAGGGAGTTAAAGTTCCCCATTGTAATAAGTGTTTTGAATGTTTTCATCTTACTGAAAATTATAAATGGATTTTAGAAAAGAAAGATTTACAATATATAGACTTCTGAGGAAATATCTTTCAAATAAAGAAGTTTAACCCCACTTCTCATTGTATTAAACAGATTTTCAGGTATATACAGACTTTGTTGTATCATGTCATGGGAAGGAATTCAAAACCACAGTGATACAACACCATTTCCTCAGTTTAGATCAATTCGTTAGGGTATATTTCTAATTTATTTCAAGGTTATCACTTGAGTAAATGAGACCATCTTGCCAGTTTATTCACCCTCCTACTTTCTATGCTTTCCCTGAAAATAAAATTCTGTGTAGTTTATTACTTATTAAATCAGAGTTGCCATCCTGGATTGTAAAGGTGTTTGTAACAATTCAGGATTTGTGAAGTATCAACAAATGTCTGCTTGTACTGAGGAATGTGCTTGGGTGTTTAGATCAGTGGAACTTTACAAATACTAGGGAAAAAAAGCTGTTTTAGAAATATAACTGGCTGTCACATAGTAATAGACTCTTAGCATTTAGGACCCATGAGTACACTGATGTATTTACTAGGCATATAAGATAAATTGTAGAAACATCAAAATGGTGTTGATTGCCAAGTCTGACATGCTGAAACATTATGATACTTATTTCAGAATTTTAGCATTTCATACTGGAAGTTGAATCAACAGAAGTATCAGGTGAATTATAGCATTGTTTGTTCATGGAGACCCACATAAAAGTGCAATCATATTTAAGAATGACCAGGAATATGCTATTATACTTTAGATTTTACACTCTCTGGGTATGTCTTATGTAAGTGGTACCAAATTTATTGTTCTTTGTTGTCAGTTCTTAACTAAGAAGGAGGAGCTAACTTTTGCAGCTAACTCTGGAAAAAAAAAACAAACAGACTCTATTATGTGCTTCATTCTCCTTGAGCTAGGATAAGGAGAGCCTGAATCAGAATGCAATTTAACGTGATTTTTTCCCCTTAAGTATGTGCTTTCCTCTAGTGGTTTTAAATCTCTGTCACAATGATGACCTAGAAGTAATGAATAAATTCCTAGGAACATATAACTTATCAAGACATACTCATAAAGGAAAATAAAAAATCTGAACAGACTGATTACTAGTAAAGAAATTGAATCCGTAATCAAAAAACCTCTCAACAAACAAAAGACCAGGGTCAAATGGCTTCACTAGTGAATTCCACTAAACATTCAAATAAGAATTAATATTAGGTTGGTGCAACAGTAAATTCAGTTTTGCATTGTCAAATATTGGAATACATTCTTAAATTGGTTATGTTACAATCATTTTAATGTACATTTCTCGCTTTATATATTTTTGCTAATGACATTACTTGCTGTGTATCTTATATTTATTTTAGACTGTGAAAATGATGTTAAACAAAAGCAAATTGAGAAATTTTCTTATTTGAGTTCAAAATGGGTTGTAAAGCAGCAGAGACAACTTGAAACATAAAAAATGAGTTTGGCCCAGAAACTATTAATGAACATACAGTGCACTGGTGGGTCAAGAAGTTTGTCAAAGGACACAAGAGCTTTGAAGATGAGGAGCACAGTGGCTGGCCATCAGAAGTTGACCACGAGCAACTGAGAGCAATCATCAAAGTTTACAACTATATGAGACGTTTCCAAAGAACTGAACATCAACCATGCTATGGTTTGTTCAGCATTTGAAGCAAATTGGAAAGGTGAAAAAGCTCAAAAGTGTGTGCCTCTTGAGCTGACTGAAAATTTAAAAAACAAAACAATGTTTTCAAGTGCTCTTCTCTTATTCTATCCAATAAGAATGAACCATTTCTCAATTGGATTGTGATGTACGATGAGAAGTGGATTTTATACAACTGGCAATGATCAGCTCAGTGTCTGGAGCGAGAAAAAGCTCCAAAGCACTTCCCAAAGTCAAACTTCCTTCAGAAAAAGGTTATGGTCACTGTTTGGTGGTCTGCTGTCATCTGATCCACTATAGCTTTCTGAATCCTGACCAAACCATTACATCTGAGAAGTATACTCAGAAAACTGATGAGATGCAGTGAAAATTGTAATGCCTGCATTGTTCAACAGAAAAGAGCCCATTTCTTCTCCATGACAAGGACTGACCACAAGTCACACAAAGCTTCAAAAGTTGAAGGAATTGGGATAAGAAGTTTTGGCTCATTTGCTGTATTCACCTGACCTCTCACCAACTGACTACCACTACTTCAAACATCTTGACAACTCTTTAGGGAAAATTCTTCCAAAAACAACAGAAGGCAGAAAATGCTTCCCAAGAGTTCATCAAATCTTGAAGCATGGATTTTTTTTACTCTGCAAGAATAAACAAACATTTCTCATTGGCAAAAGTGTGTTGATTGTAATGGTTCCTATTTTGATTAATAAAAATGTATTTGAGCCTAGTTCTAATGATTTCAACTTCATGGTCCAAAACCACAATTACATTTGCACCAACCTAATATTAATACTCTCAAACTCTTCCAGCAACTATAATAGGAGACAATACTTCCAAACTCATTTCATAAAGTCAGTATTATCCTAATAACAAAATTAGACAAGGTTCCCACAAGAAAATTCAAGGCCAATGTTGCTGATAAACATAAATACAAAAATCTTCATCAAATTATTAGCAAAGTGAATTCAACAATGCATTAAAAGAATCATACATTGTGATGAACTGGAATTTACTCCAAGGATGCAAGTATGGTTCAACATCTGCAAACTGATCAATGTAATATGCTACACTAATAAAAATGTAGGATGAAAATTAATATCATCATCTCAAATGTAGAAAAAGTATTTGACAAAATTCAACATCCATTTATGATAACAAAATGAGTATAGAAGAAATGTACCATACTATAATAAAGTTTATATATGATAGTGAAAGTCAAAGTGAAGTCGCTCAATTGTGTCCGACTCTTTGTGACCCGTGGACTGTACCTCACCAAGCTCCTCCATCCATGGGATTCTCCAGGCATGAATACTGGAGTGGGTTGCCATTTCCTTCTCCAGGGTATCTTCCTGACCCAGGGATCGAACCCAGGTCTCCCACATTGCAGGCAGTGCAAATGTCATACTCAATGGTGAAAAGCTGAAAGCTTTTCCTCTAAGATCAAGAAGAAGACAAGGATGTCACTCTTACCACTTTACCCAACATATTAATAGGATTGGGAGTCCTAGCTAGATCCATTAAACAAGAAAAAGAAACAAAAGGCATACAAATTTTGAAAGCAAGAATTGAACCTGTCACTATTTACAGATGACAGTGAAACAGGACCGCTATCTTTAACCCCACATAAGAATTAATTTTAAATGGGTTAAAAATTTGAATGTAGGACCTGAAACTATAAAACTTCTCACAGAAAACATAGGTGGCAGTAAGCTCCTTGAGTTACTTGGACTTTTTTCTTTTTTTTTTTTGATTTGACACCAAAAGCAATGGCAACAAAAGTTAAAGTAAGAAGAGAGGACTATATATAATTAAAAATCTATTGTACAAATGGAAGCCATCAACAAAATGAAAAGGCATCCTACAGAATGGGAAGAAATATTTGCAAATTGTAGATCTGTAAGGGACTAAAATCTAAAATATAAGGAAGGCATCATAGCTCAAGAACAAAAAACACACACACACACACACACACACACACACACACACGCAGACAAATAAATCTGATTAAACAATGGGCAGAGATTCCAAATAGACATTTTTCTAAAAAAAGACACAGAGATGACCAACACATATATGAAAAGATGTTCAGCATCACTAATCAGGTATATGCAAATCAAGACCACAATGAGATTTAACCTCACACTTTGCAGAATGGCTTTTATTAAAAAGATACATAAAAGTTTTGGCAAGGATGTGAAGAAAGAGAAACCTTTGTACACTGTTGGTGGGAATGTAAATTTATGCAACCACTATGGAAAACAGTATGGAGGTTTCTCAAAGTTAAAAACAGAACTACCATATGATCTAGCAATTCTACTTCTGGATATTTATCCAAAGAAAACAAAATCACTAACTCAAAGATATATGCAACCACATGTTCACTGCAGCATTACTTACAAGAGCCAACCCATAGAAACTGTTG
>SJYA01000955.1:264576-276145 GCA_006410615.1 Neotragus moschatus
GCCAACCCATAGAAACTGTTGTGGGTGAAGAATATGTGACATATATAATATATATATATATAGTTAAATATCATATACACAATATTATTCAGCAATAAAAGAAGAAAATCTTGTCATTTGTGACAAAATGGATGGATCTCGAGGGCATTATGCCAAGTGAAATAAGTCAGACAAAGATAAATACTGTATAGTCTCTCATAACTGGAATCTAAAAACAATCCAAAAAAGCAAAGTCACAGATACAGAAAACTGACTCTTGGTTGCCAGGGACAGGGGGGATAGGGGCTGGTGGCTGGGCACAATGGGTGAAGGTTTCTAATTGGTTACTTTCATGTTACAAAATGTCTAAGCCATTGGGAATGTAAAGAACACCATGATGACTATAGTTAATACTACTATATTGTATATTGGAAAGTTGCTAAGAGAAGAAATCTTAAAAGTTCTCGTCACGAGAAAAAAAAAGTAACTTTAACTATGTGTGGTGACTAATGTTAACTATACTTGAAATGTGGTATCATTTCAAAACAAATAGAAATAAAGAATCATTATATTTACTGCTGAACCTAATATAATTCTGTATGTCAATTATACTTCAATTTAAAAAATGAAAACTGATTTTTTAAATTTTTTTAAATTTTATTTGCAAAAATCTTTCAAAATAAATGTATTTAATATTTAATTATGGACCATGGGTCTCACATGTGCTTTTAAAATGAATACACACATATTGTCAAGCATACTGCAAAATTTTTTACAATGGGGTGCACAATCAACCAAGTCTGGAGAAACTCCAAAGACCTGAAGAAGGAAGAGGGGGCTCTTCAAGCCACATCCAATGCTAACGCAAAGGCCTGTCTCAAGTCTAGGCACCTGCCCCCATCACTGCCCACTTTCCTGCTCTAAGCCACTGAGCCGTGATTCTCTTAACTGTCGAGAGAGAAAGACAATTAACACCATTTCCCAAGTTCCTAATTTTAAGTCACAGCATCAAAAATAGACCTGTATCCACTGTCTCACAGCAAGTATTAATACTTCTGATGTTGTGAAGCATCTACACGATGATGGCTGGCTTGGCAATGAGCTGTTCCCTCAACAGCTTCAGGCAGCAGCCCTTTCACATGCAGGGTTCAGTCCAAGTGCAGGCAGGATAGTGGAAGGGAGCCACTCATAGGCAAAGGCGGGGAACCTGAGGAACAGCAATGCACCCCAGAGGGAGACTGCACAGAGTCTGGGTCAAGAACGCGGGATGCTGTTCCTCACCTGGTCTGCTCTCTGGCTCTCCAAGTCAACTCCCTGGACCTCGTCTTCCTCACCCTCTTCAGCCGCAGGACCATGTCTGTTCTCTGGGCCCTGTCTCCTGGGTCTCCTGCTTCTTTCTCTCCACCACTTCTAGCAGCTGCCTGACCATCTCCAGCCTGGGGTGCTGCTGGTGATGGAGCTGTTCCTGTCATCCAAGGCGAGCTCTCTCTGCTGCAGCACGAAAGACTCACCTAGAACTGTGTCCTGGGTCCTAATATTCAAGTCCAAGATCTGGCCCAGTCTCGCCCAGCTTTGCAGCTTGGCCAGCAGCCTCGCCTTCTAGCTACAAGTTCATCAGATTTCCCGGCATCTTCTCCTGATGTCCCAGCCTTCACAGCAGCCCCTCCAATTCTCCCAAGGGCAGGCAGCTGGGTTGTCTCCCATATCTCCTGAAAGGAAGCTTCTCTTCCTTTGGTTCATCCATCTCCCCAACATCTCGGGCAGCCATGTGGCTCACACTTCCTCAGCATGGTTCCATCCTGCTTCCATGGGAACCTCTGCTCCAAATCCTTAATCCTCTGCTTCTGGTCTGCCCTCACGTCTTGGCTGGTCTGGAATTCCTAAATTTTCTGAATAGCTTCCTGTCATATATATATAGGGCTTTCCTGGTGGCTCAGACCTTAAAGCATCTGCCTGCATGAGGGAGACCCAGGTTCCATCCCTGGGTCAGAAAGATTCCCTGGAGAAGGAAATGGCAACCCACTCCAGTACTCTTGCCTGGGAAATCTCATGGATGGAGGAGCCTCTTAGGCTACAGCCCATGGGGTCGCAAAGAGTCAGACATGACTGAGTGACTTCAGTTTCAGTATACACACACACACACACACACACACACACACACACACACACTTGGTGCAAGTCCAGCTGGTCCTTCAGCTTCCGCTTCTCAAACTACAGGAGCTTCATCTGTACGTCCCGGTTCATCACACTCCACAGCAGCTCTGAGATCCTCCCAGTTAAAGCACTGATGGTCTCACAGACTTCTTCCAGGCAGTCCTCTGGCAGCTTCCTGATGCCTGCATCCAGGCCCTGCTTACTCAATCTGTTGTGCCCCAGTTGCTCTTTCATCTCCGGGTCCAACTTGGCCTCCTGCTCCTGAAGCTGTTGAATATGTTTCCAGAGCTCCCAGTTGTGGTAAGACTCGAGATGCTGTCCCCAGGCACTGGTGCTGGATGTTCGCTCCAGCTCCATTCTAGCCCTCTAGCCCTCGGATCCCCTGGCATCTTTTCCCAGTCCATCTGGGATATGAGGCAAGTCTGAACAGATCTGTTCTGCGTGTTCCTCCAGCCACAGACACTGTTCGTACTGCATCTACAGAGAACCTTAGGCAGAGGTGGAAACAGTCAGTTCAAATCCTCCCTCAACTCCCTGAGAAATGAAGTTTTTCAAGCCCTCAGGTTGGATTCCCTGGTGGCTCAGCTGCTTCCCTGGTGGCTCAGTTGGTTAAGAATCCACCTGCAATGTGGGAAACCTGGATTGCAATGCAATCCCTGGGTTGGGAGGATCCCCTGGAGAAAGGAATGGCTACCAACTCCAGTATTTTGGCCTGGAGAATTCCATGGACTCTATAGTCCACGGGGTAGCAAAGAGCTGGACATGACTGAACGACTTTCACTTCACTTTCAGGGTAGATAGGAAGGTGGTGTTTTCTCCCAGGTCTCCTATGCTCAGCTCTTTCTTTCCCCCACTCCTTCCCTCTCTCCCTTCCATCTTCTCCTTTTCTTCTCTCTTCTATACTTTTTCTTCTTTCTCCTGTACAAAAGGTAACATCATCTTTTCCTTTTTGGTTCTTAACTTTCATCAGTCCCAGGAAAAAAGCTTCTAGGGTCCTGCTTATTTTCCATTTCTTAAACTGAGTACTAGTTACATTTGTGAAAATTCATGAAAGAAGAGAATTAAAATTTGTAACATTTCTCTATAAAATTTCAATCGAGTATTTTATATTTTATCTCTATTGACCATCCAAGCTTGATCTGTTTTGAGTATTAGTTCTAATACTCATCACACTCTTTATGACATCTGTTGTTTCTGAAGGCCTTTTTCAGTTTCCTCTTTCAGTTCCATGACTAAATTCTCAAACATTATCTTCCTATGTGGTGTTGGAGAAGACTCTTGAGAGTCCCTTGGACTGCAAGGAGATCCAGCCAGTCCATTCTGAAGGAGATCAGCCCTGGGTGTTCTTTGGAAGGTAAGATGCTAAAGCTGAAACTCCAGTACTTTGGCTGTCTCATGCAAAGAGTTGACTCATTGGAAAAGACTATGATGCTAGGAGGGATTGGGGGCAGGAGGAGAAGGGGACGACAGAGGATGAGATGGCTGGATGGCATCACCTATTTGATGGACATGAGTTTGAGTGAACTCTGGGAGATGGTGATGGACAGGGAGGCCTGGCATGCGGTAATTCATGGGGTCGCAAAGAGTTGGACACGACTGAGTGACTGAACTGAACTGAACTCCCAGTGTTGATTTTGTTGTTGCTATTGCCGTTGGTCCTTTGTTTATAAGCACTTACTGTTTAACACTTGAAAATAATTTTTTTAATTATATTGAAAATATAAAATAAAGTTCTCAAAAATTGCAGCTTGTTCAACTTGACTGCATAGGAGAACATGTGAAAATCTAAAGGTGCCTTAAAAATCTAGATATTGTGCTAAGTTGCTTCAGTCATGTCCAACTCTTCTACAATCCTATAGACTGTAGCCCTCCAGGCTCCTCTGCCCATGGAGTTTTCCAGGCAATAATACTGGAGGTACAGTGCCATTTCCTACTTCAGGGCATCTTCTAGATGGAACCTCTTATGTCTCTCGCATTGACAGGTGGGTTCTTTACCTCTAGCACTACCTGGGAAGCAGACATTAGAAAAATATTATCAAAAGTGACATTATTGTGTAAATATGGTAACAAAGCTTTTGCTATTTAGGTAATGCAGGCAGTTCTAGTTATCTATGAGCACATAGAAAGTACTTAAAAGAAGTTTTCCTTTACATTCTTTTGTTCATCACCTCCATCCCTACCTTTCTCTCTCTTTTGCTTTTCTTCCCTTTCCTTCTTTTCCTTTCCTTTCCTTCCTTCTTTTGTTTTATTTCGTTTTCCCCTTCCACCATCCTTTGCTCCCTCCCTCTGCTTCCTTTCTTTCTTTCTTGGAACTAGAATCAGATTGAAGTTAGATATTTTTGGCAAGAACGCATCAGAGGTGGATTGCTATTTCCATCAGTAGGTACAAATTAGCTAGTTGTCTTTGCTTTCATGATGCCCATGTCCATTGATTATCATTGCCTAAATTTAGGATTTCATTAGGAGTTTGAAAATGGTAATTTTCTATGATTTTTTTTATTACCTGCAGTATTTACATAGACAGAAACATGTGCTCAATAATTTGTTGGTTATCTATTATCTTTGTCAAGATAAATATATATATATATATATATATGTATGTATGTATCTTGATAAACTCAATTANCACTCTCCTCTTTCACTTTCATCAAGAGGCTTTGTAGTTTCTCTTCATTTTCTGCCATAAGGGTGGTGTTATCTGCATATCTGTGGTTATTGATAGTATTTCATAATTAAGAGTCAGAATGTTTTCACATTTAGCAGGCTGATAGTCACCACTGTTTGCAATAAGGATGACATTGTTTTGTTGTTGTTTAGGCACTAAGTTGTGTCTGACTCTTGTGACCCCATGAACTGCAGCCCTCCAGGCTCCTCTCTCCACTAGTTCACAGGCAATAATACTGGAATGAGTTTCTGTTACCTTTTGCAGGGTGATCTTCCCAAACCAGGGATTGACTCTATACCTCCTGCATTGCAGATCAGGGAAGCCCAAGGATGGCATTACTGGGTTGCTTTCCAGGGGCATTCTTTAACTTCACCTTTTTCCCATTCTCCCTATGTTGGTAGTGGTGTTGGTATGTCGGTATGGTTAACGCCTATAATTGTTATGATCTGCTACATACATATTTAATGCCTTGAATTGAAACACTGTAATAGTTGATATTGTACCTAGTTCTCCTCAATAATATCAAACGAATTAGTTTCTCCACCTTCTAGACCACCAAGCTCCTTCCTGATTTACTCACTTTATCAAAGACTTCTGCATGAAAATAGCTCTCACAGTGTCATTTATTTGATTATACATTAAGTACTTTTTGACCGTAGATACTACTAGAAAATGTCATGAATTTGAAGTTGCTGAACTACTGTTTCTTCTGCATTTCAACTCTCCCTCTCATGCCAGGCTTAATTTTCCAGAATTGAGGAATACTCTGTGGTGAGTGACAGCTAGGTCTCTCCCTTCTTGCTCAGTCACCAAGATGATGTCTAAGCCATCCAGTGAGTGCTCAGTTGCTCAGTTGTATCTGACTCTCTGGGACCCTTGTAGCCCCACAAGGCTCCTCTGTCCATGGAATTTTCTGGGCAAAAATACTAGAATAGGTTGCTATTTCCTACTACAGGGAATCTTCCTGACCCAGGGATTAAATCTGATTTTTTTAGTCTCCTGCATTGGCAGATGGATTCTTTATGTACTGTGTCACCTGGGATTCCTGGATGATATCTATGACCCTCTGCTATACCATAGCATCTTCGCTTTATGGTGATATTGACAAAGCCAGTCATGGTGAACTACTAAGGGTTTTTTTGGACTTACTTTTCATTACCAGGACTAATCAGAATCAACCTTAGTTTTCTTATCTGTAGAAACAGAATAAGCATATCCACTTCATAGGGAGAAGTAAAGAAAACACATGCAAAGCTCATAACATAAAACAAATATGCAAAATATTTGCCAAAAAAGGATAGTTTGTGAAAATGTTTATTGTAAAGTTTCATGAATTCAGACAGACAAGTTTGCCTCCTTTGAATAGTTACTTAATACCAGAGGTCATTTTCCTCATCAAAAAAGCAATTTCTGGTTTGCAAATTAATGCTGGTATAAGCAGAATCTTTTAGTGATTAGGTTCCCTAGACATGTGGATCTAACTTAATAAAAAACAAAGATGATTATGACTTGCATCTCTTGGGAGATTTTATTTCTCTCTAAGAGCTAAATTAAAAGACAAAAATAGTCAATAATGCCTTTTTCAAGTTCAGCAAGTCCATTTCATATGGAAATACTAGATATATGTATATATACATATATATAATTGTTAAATAAATATATTTATCCAGTGGAATATTTCATAATCTTGCCCCAAATCCAGTTGTCTCTCATGTCATGAAGATTTATAAGTCAGGAGAGATGACTGGGGAGCATCATTAGTTGAGACACATAGAGTAGGCCAGTTTTATTCCATGTTTGGAAGTGTTTGTCCTTGAAGATGGCCTTCTTTCTTATTTTTAGCTCTGGGCAGCTTGTAAAATTTAGCGCCTTCCATATTCACACAAAACATCTCTTCTAATAGAGGTGCGACAAAAGAGAGGAAGATGAATGCGGTTGCAAAGAGTCAGACATGACTGAGTAACTAACACTTTCACTTTCTTCTTTCAAGTAAAGAGAAGTTTATATGTGGGTATTGAGAAATTTGCAGGAGTTTTTGTGTTTATTCTCTTCAATGCTCTCTGATGCCTTGGGATTTAAGGTCATCTGTGGTGAATGAGGTGCCAGTAAATTCTAGAGAGCTTTTTGGAAAATGTGTATATTCTCTTTTAGATACACAGAGAGAGGTTACATAAATAATTTGTAATATTAAGCTTGATGATAACCACAGTAGCAATCATTGTAGAAATATCTAATGGGTGAAAATACTATCAGTCATGATATTTAAACATTACCTATAGCAAGGCTGGCTCTATAGTAATAGACTTTGGGAAAGTTCCAGTGTTTGTGATAAAGGTGAACTGAAATGTTTAAAATAAATCATCAATGTGTAGAAGTGAAAAAAAAAAAATCATACCGAGGTAGTACTCAATGACAGAGGTGGTTTCAAAAATGATTAAAAGAGTGTTCTGTTAAAGGTGCCCATAGCCACATGATGTCTATGAGGGGAATGTTCATGTTGCTAAGCTCATGTTCCTACCATCAGAGGAAATATAACTGAAAAAAGAAGCATCTAAAAGTGAACATAGAAAAATACATTTTTCTTCTTTCAGAAGTATTTTTGAGTGCTCCTTTTTGATAATGAATGATGTTGCTTTCAGTAAAAGTGCCTCCTGCAGTTTTCCAAGCTCTGCCTCTCAGTTTTCTAGGTTGATATTAGTTGAACAAATGCACTGAATCCCATTCTTGCCCTGTTAAGTTCACAAAGGCTGCTAAAATTCCTTGGGCCAATTTTTGTATTCAGTACTTTAGATTACAGGATGAGTTCTGCTTCCATTTGATAGTCCTTCAGAATTCAATTAGCTGTGGTTGTATGTAATTCTGCCAACATTATTGTGCTATTGGTTTTCCTATAAGTGACATGGACTAACTTTTTTAATCTCTTTCTGCTTCATTACATTTGATCTCCTCTAAATCATAACAGAAATACTCATAGCTATCTAAGGTATGGCAATATATTTAGCTTCATTGGCAGAACTGTAGGGGCCAAATTCAATTCAAAAGAAAAGAGAAACACTCACTCTCATGTTTACATTTCTGCATTAGCCTTTTAATTTATCACCATGATTCTAGCAACCTCCTCTTAATGATTTTTTCCATCAAAGTAATATTTGCAGGATGCATATATGACCTCAGTAGTCTCCAGCTAAACAAACAAATGAACAAGCAAAATGTTTTAATGGTTCTCTATTGCCAGTGAATGAAATCCATAGTATTCAGAATCCGTGTTCTGTTGTTTTTACTTTTTTCCTTATCACTCACTTCTAAATTCCTCTTTTTGTCAGCATAAAATTGTTATTCCCTGAACACATTATATACTTCATTTTTTCCATGTAATTGTTCATCTGCCCTTACTTGCAGGAATTTTTTTTCACGTGTTCACAGTACACACACATACACACACACACACACGCATGCATACACACACACACACACACACACATACACACACATATAGTTACAGATTAGCAAANTTCCTCTTTTTGTCAGCATAAAATTGTTATTCCCTGAACACATTATATACTTCATTTTTTCCATGTAATTGTTCATCTGCCCTTACTTGCAGGAATTTTTTTTCACGTGTTCACAGTACACACACATACACACACACACACACGCATGCATACACACACACACACACACACACATACACACACATATAGTTACAGATTAGCAAACTGGCTCTGTCCCTGAACCAGTCAGGCAAATTAATCCTTGTCACACATATTTGTATTTATTAAACTATTTGATTACAGTTGGTGCTATATTCAGTACATGTTTTTATCCTCTCTTGCACATTAGACTATGTACTTTTTGAGGGCAGAGACTGTGGCTTAGTAATAACTATGAAGTTCAAAAGCATAAGAATCATTTTATTTGAAGAACTAGGGGGAAAATGTGGCCTTTTTTTTCCTTTTTACTGAAAGTACAATCAGCTACATTATTTTTCTGCCTTTCCACAGCATTTGATAGACTTCTGTGATCATAGTTACTGATATGAAAATGGTTGTCATTTCCTTGGGAAATTGCTCTGCAATTCAGTGTTCACTTTGCATTTCTGAAATATTTACTTTTAGCAGTTATGATGCCCAAATATTATTCTTCTTTTAAAAATTATTTTTAAAAATTAGAGTCAATAATATGGAGCCATTTCTTTTCATTTCTCCCATATTTTGGCAGGATAAAACAGAATAAAATCAATTCACAAATAACTGAAAAAAATTAAATCCTTAGAAAAATTATCACATGGATAGTGAGGAGGGTTGTCAGGTGCGTTAGAAATCATGGATCCCATTGCTCTGCAGTTTAATTTTACAGACATCACTAAGAATTCATTTGTGCATTTTGAATCTTTTAGAAACGGCTTGATAAAATAACACACAAATGGAGAGAATGAAGATCTGGACAAATTTCAAGTGGCTAACTAGAGAGTCAAGCCTTATATTCTCCAAATACTCATTATTCCTGAACTTGAAAATAAATCAATGGATCAAGATGATGCATGAATGAAAAAGAATAATACTGGGACTGTCACCACAGTTTCCTTTATAAAGAAGAAAAGGAAAGAAAAACTAAATAGCCATGTGTAGTAGCACTGACAACATTAGAATTTCCTTCTTTTGTCACTTCTAAGTATATTTATTGTAGCTTGGTTTGGCTCCAGTCCTCCTTCCCTTGTTTTTACTTTGAATTAGATCCAGGCTTTTTAGCTCCAGGGAAGCTAGTTATGGTATTGAAATTGCACTTTCCTTTAAACATTGCTAATTGCAGCCACAATCTCTAGTTAATGACCATGGAAATTAATGATGGAAAAGACCTGTTAAATCATCTCTTCCATCTGATTCTGACAATACAGGATTATTTTTCACTTTCTGTCCTGGAGTATTCTGCTTGGTTAATTTTAAGAGTCTGAAATAATAGGTCTTTCACCATTTCCCTTGGGAGAGAATCTATAGCCTAATAAACTTAGGACATTGATCTGAAGATCAGCCTAACTTTTCTTTTTTTACTTCATTTCATGCCATTACTCCTACTTATACACCCTTGGTTCACCCTAAACAATTCCTTTCCTTTCTCCATTCAATACAACAAGTTTCCTGGCTACCATCCTACAAAGAACTCCATGGATTTTTTTTTTTTTTTTCTTCTCATTTATGGACATTATGGTCTTCGCTAATAGTGAAGCAAAATGCAGCTATACATTAATTCAGAAATTATTCTTGACCTGAAAGATGCAACTAAATACATTAAAAAAAACCTCTCAAGAATGTGACTGTTTGCATTATATCTGTATATTTTATTTATCAGCTTTAAATGTGTATTAAAAGTAGAACTGTCAAAATATTTTCCATGAGTTTTAAATATATCACTTCTATTTAGTTTATCAACTTCTTACAGTCTTGATAGTGAAATGTTTTTGCACTGTTTCTTCTCCTCCATCATAATTTTCACTTCTTGTAAGAGTGAACATGCTATTTTAACTTATTCATTTAAAATATATTGGGTAGGCTAAACATAACATCTTGTGGAAAAAAATCCAAACAAACATTTTGGCCAACCCGATATTATAAGTATTTAATTTCTCATAGTGTTATTAAAATGGGAGTGCATCTGACTTTGTATTATAAAGTGATGAAGTAATCAGTAACGTATCATATCATTTAGGTATATTAATGAGGGGAAAATACTTGGTGTCTATTTATACATGATAGATAATAAAAGTAAAGCATTATTATAAATGATTTACAACAGAGGAGAAATATATTCCTGTTATTTCAGATTTATTAGCAGAGTTGATAAATGCCTGGGGTTTGAAAAATAGCATATTTTAAAATCTTATAACAAATTATCTTTACATGTATTTTATATGACACTGATTCTAAATGGAAGAGTTATGAGTTAGTTATACACTACTCACATTATCATAGGCTATAAGAATAATAATCATCATTATTTTTACAACATGAACTTATTTAAAATAATATAGAACATGAAAGTAAATTATTCACCCATGTTAAGTAAAATAAATGGCCCTGCTCACAAAATGAGGTAATAGAAGTGCTTTATTATAATCAGACTGCTCGTGGGAATTCACTTTGGAGAGTTTCAGTGTATCCCAATGATGGATAAAATGTAAAAATAAATTTTAAAAGATGCATATGTAATTTCCATTCTCAAGTTATGTATCCAAGGGGAAAATTAAAGGGTAATTATTTTAAGTTTCTAAATCTTCTCCAGATAAACACTTTTTTGAATCTTTTTACTTTCAAATTCAGAGATGCCATTCTAACTTTTCAACAGTAGATCCAATCACATAATTAACTTAGAGATAAGACAATCTTTGTTTCTTTTTAATGTCTGTCCATATTGTGTTTTCATGTTCAACACAGAGTCTTCTGCTTCATATGTATTTTTTATAAATTTTAATGACTTTAGGTGGGTGTCAAATTATACATCTTTACTGGATTGCTAAATTGGATTTTAAAATAAGCTATTGTATAAGAAGTTTAGTGTTCACACTCTTCTAGCTTCAGTTTTTGCTGGGGCAGTCTTTGTTTTTCATGATTGGTTTTAACAGAATTTCAGTTTTGCTTTTTTTACTTTGAAAATAAATCTATTTATCTCACTTAATATATAATTTCAAGATATAAACTAAAACCTAGTATATATTTCAAAATCCATGAATTTATTTCACATGGTTAAAAAGTAAAATATACATTCACTCTTGTTGAT
>SJYA01000955.1:276276-359804 GCA_006410615.1 Neotragus moschatus
TTGATATGAGGGAGAAATAAAAGCACCCTCTCTTTTATGCACTGTTTCTTTTTTATGGTGGAGGAACTCAAATGTTTTATTTGATGTATTCAAGAATTCAGTGGACATTGAAAAATTTGTCTTTATATTATCCCTAGTAAGTTTGAATAGTAATTTTCATGCTCCCTTTAACATAAAATGAACTATATATAAAATTATCTAGAAGACAAAGACAAGAAAAAGATGAGATGGTTAGCAATTAGAGAATCAGAGAAGCAGAAGAAGGAGGAAACATGACTAGTAATATGTCCTTTCAGAATTAAAAAAGGACATTGGGACATTGTAAGAAATTCCATGTGGCTTGACAAAGTCACTGAGCCACTTAGTTTATGTGTGTGTGTGTATATATATATAAAAAATAATTATATTTTATTATATATTATATATATATTATATAATTTTAAATTATATTATATATATATATTATATAATTTTAAATTATATATTATATATATTTATTATATAATTTTAAATTATATAATATATATACACATACACACACACACATAGTCTCTACTCAAGTAAATGAACTAGTTATTCAATGTAAAGATATAATCATTTTAGTTGTTTATTCTCTCAAAAAATTTCATTGAGTTGTCCTCTCTGGTTCAAATTAAATTTTTGTAAATTTGCAGATTTAAGCAGGTATTTCTAAGGATCTGAGGATCTGATCCTTCTGGGGATGGAATGTTCTAGTCTTGGACCTATGGTGATAAATGAATGGCTAGGGTTCCTGTTGACCCATCCAGCTTAAAATGTTTCCCAGAGTCACTTCATGTATTGTTCCAATCTTTTTTAAATCCTAGGCTATTCCGTTCCTAATTTTAATAAATTATGAAACATAATTTCTAGCTAAAGACAGAATTATGAAAATAATTGTGCAAAGTACACCAATTCTAAAATTATAAAATTTCCAGGAATATTGTTAATACTCTTGTAGTAAACAAAATTATTCCTCAAGGAGCAGTCTTTGGTGTTCAGAGGTCATGGTAGTAAGTGAGCTTAAATAAACAAGCAGAGGATAGGACTAAAATATAGTTGAATGATTCTGGACATGGCTAGGAAGTACTGTAACTTTCAGACCCAAAGGATATGAATCACAATTTTAGCATATTTTATATATATTTTATATCAACTGTTGGTGCTTCCTGAAGAGATTAAGGATAACCATAGAATACAAGCTTAAACTCCTACAGTCCATTCAGGGGGAAAAAAACTAACATGGTTTGTTGAAGACTCCTGAAGCTATTTATCTATCTCTATTGCTGCACAAATACTGACTTCTATTTTTAGGTACTGTAAGAAATAAGACAAGAAGCAAGGTCTTTAGAGACTCATTAGGACCATTAGAAAAATGCCTCTAGCAGCTCCTATCAAAACAGCAGGAATAAATAAACTTTGTTCCTGGGATGTGGATTCACCCTGTTTCTGCGACCCCATTTCCGGATGATGTATTATAGCCATTATAGTCACCTCTGTAGGACATTCTGAACACAAAGTGTGCGAGCCTCACCTTGCAGTTCAGGGTATTTCCTGATATATGAATCATTTGTCCTTGTCAGATTGTCCAAGGTGAAAGAATAAAGTTTAAATATGAACCACTTCCAGGCAACACATCTATAAGAAAATAAAGTATTTTGTCTTACTTTCTCTTGCCACAAAGTTAAAAAAATATACTCCAAGAGAAAGTGAAGTAAACTGCAAAATGCCTTTAAAATAAATATTACTTGTTTCATTTTTTTTAATTACTAGTTAATAGAGAAATCCCATGAAATCAAAATGCTGAAATTTGCTGTATACAGGAAGTTGTGCTTAATAATAAAGAAAAATGTCCTAGAGATTTACAAGAGAAAAAAATAAGACATTCTGTGTCAAAGGTAGGAAAAACTGAAAGAATGTCACATTTATTTCTTTATCCAATGTAATATTACCTGTGTAACTTGGGTAGATTTATGAATATTTGTGAATGAATGGGTATTATCAGATATCTTTCTATGAGGAATTCCAGCAATTCTATTAATAGCACAACTGAATTTTGTATTTTTATTTGCATTCTACCACTTATGTGTAAAATATAAAATATATTTGCATTTTAAAAATTGTTACTGAATTTTGTAGATTTTTTTTATTATTCAGTCTTCTAGTTCTGACTGAAGGAAAAACAGTAACTTTATCAGTTTAGGATTTTGTGTCCCAGAGCAGTAACATCAAAGTTATATTTAGAAGAATTATTGCCAGATTCTTATTATTCTCATTAATCCTTTTTTTGGTTTTTATAGTTTATTGGAATAAATAATATTAATGTGATTCATTTGTTTGTAAATTACATGGTCTATCATCAAAAAATAGAGGTGCTTTATTTTCCAGCAAAGAAACCTAAAGAATATTAAGTAATTCAATGAGGCATGGAAGCAGAGGATTTAAGAACCAATATGTAGGTCAGGAAGCAACAGTTAGAACTGGACATGGAACAACAGACTGGTTCCAAATAGGAAAAGGAGTATGTCAAGGCTGTATAATGTCATCCTGATTATTTAACTTATATGCAGAGTACATCATGAGAAATGCTGGACTGGGAGAAACACAAGCTGGAATCAAGATTGCTGGGAGAAATCTCAATAACCTCAGATATGCACATGGCACCACTCTTATGGCAGAAAGTGAAGAGGAACTAAAAAGCCTCTTGATGAAAGTGAAAGAGGAGAGTAAAAAGTTTGGCTTAAAGCTCAATATTCAGAAAATGAAGATCATGGCATCTGGTCCCATCACTTCATGGGAAATAGATGGGGAAACAGTGGAAACAGTGTCAGACTTTATTTTGGGGGACTCCAAAATCACTGCAGATGGTGACTGCATCCATGAGATTAAAAGACGCTTACTGCTGGGAAGGAAAGTTATGACCAACCTAGATAACATCTTCAAAAGCGGAGATATTACTTTGCCAACAAAGGTCCATCTAGTCAAGGCTATGTGTTTTCCAGTGGTCACGTATGGATGTGAGAGTTCGACTGTGAATAAAGCTGAGTGCCGAAGAATTCATGCTTTTGAACTGTGGTTTTGGAGAAGACTCTAGAGAGTCCCTAGGACTGCAAGGAGATCCAACCAGTCCATTCTAAAGGAGATCGGCCCTGGGATTTCTTTGGAAGGAATGATGCTAAAGCTGAAACTCCAGTACTTTGGCCACCTCATGCGAAGAGCTGATTCATTGGAAAAGACTCTGATGCTGGGAGGGATTGAGGGCAGGAGAAGAAGGGGACTACAGAGGATGAGATGGCTGGATGGCATCACTGACTCAATNTTTTCTGAGCTATTTCTTAATCCCAGTGTTCCCCTGAAGCATTTTATAACTTTAAGAACATTATGCCAGCTATAGAAATTGAAAAGGGAGATATTGATAATTTTTGTCTGCAATCAAGCAAGTCCTTAGGCAAAAATATATTTCATCTAAATTTTTCTCTTCAGGGAAGTGAAGTTGCCCAGTCATGTCCAACTCTTTGCGACCCATGGACTGTAGCCCACTAGGCTCATCTGTCCATGGGATTTTCCAGGCAATAGTACTGGAGTGGATTGTCATTTCCTTCTCCAGTGGGTCTTCCAGACCCAGGGATCAAACCGGGGTCTCCCGCATTGTAGGCAGATGCTTTACCTTCTGAGCCACCAGGAACAAATGTCAATTCATTTCTCTTCAATACATTTCTTAAATTTTCCTTGAAACTGGGCACTTTCCTTTTCAATGCACTTCTCTCCTCCCCAGTTTTATCATACACATGTAAAAGAGGAATTTGGCACTCTTTACATTCTGCTTGGAAATCTTCATAGCCATATCCATAAGTTTATGAAGTCCACTTCTGAATTTCCCATAGACACCAGTGTTACCAAATATCCTGCCACTTTATCATGTGTCACTTTTCCCCAAAGTTCAATGATTTTCGCACTGTCTTTTAAGCTTCCAATTACAGTGTCTTTGCTACTCTTGGGCCCTTTCCACCTTCCAGTCTATAACAAATACCAAATATTTTGGGTTACTTCATTCTATGGGTTTCATTCACATATAACTTCCTGTGCACATAGCCTGTAGCAAAAAGATAAATAAATAACTATACATTTTTGTTGAAACATTGCTTCATGCCTTACATTTTCTAACAGGTAATATAATTTTAGCTAGAGACTTTCCAGCCTCTGGATAGGACTGACTTTTGAATGTTTTCTATTATTTTCAGAAGCAATCTCAATTTTGTTCTTCAAAACCTTTCCCAAAACATGAATTATAGGTAAGCATAAAACAAAACAGATATAAATACAAGTGGAATAGTTTTATACCATGAATGTTTGAAAAACAGTGTATTAATTGCCATATAGATATCCTCATATTTTACTATAGTTTATGTTATTGATATGTGGATATGTCGTGTTTTGTTGTTTATTCAGATGAAGATTATTTGATATGTTGAGCCTGTTCTATACCAAAGCTTTTGATGAGGCATAAAGTTGATCTGACTGTTTCTTGAGTATTTCCTTGTTAACACATTAAACCTTAAGGATCCGTATCTAACTACAGATTACACGCTTCTTCTACTCCCTGAAAATTTTCTGTGCTCCCATTATTCATGAAACATTTTATTCTAGCCTAATAACATCACCATGCATTAACTTCTTCCTCATTATGACTAGATATCAGAACTGAGTATTTCAAGCTTTATTCCTCCAGTCCTCTGAATGTCCTATTCTCTTTCCATATTTGTGATAGAATTTGAGGAAACCCTAAATTATATTATTATAACATTTATTTTACGACTTTCAAAACATATAATACACCACAATAAGTGAAATATGTCTTAATATTATTTCTTCACCTAAATTCTTCTAATTTTTCCACAACTTAAACTTTAAAATTAACATGTTTTAATCCAAACTCAGGCTGAGACATGCTCCAGTTTTTCCAGTTGCTAGCAATAGACCTGTATTTATTTTTCCACCCATCCCATTCCTTCTAGTGAGGCTTCTTCGATGGCTCAGATGATAAAGAATCTGTGTGCAAGAGACCTAGGTTTGATCCCTGGGTGGGGAAGATCTCCTGGAGAAAGGTATGGCCACTCACTCCAGGATTCTTGCCTGAAGAATCCCATGGACAGAGAAGACTTGCAGGCTCATAGTCATAAAGAGTCAGAAACGATTGAGTGACTGACAGGTTCACTTTCTTTTCACTCTCTATAGACCTTTATTATTACTGCTATGTCAATCCCCATATGTCAAATGGGGAATGCAAAACTTTTCTAGCATATGAGAGAAGGCTTTCATTTTAGTCTCTTCGAAGTGTCTGCATTATTACAATCATTCAGGTTTAAACACATTTGGTTTAAACACTAGGAATTTTCTTTGAACTCAAACTCTCATAATACTGTCTTCATAAAAATTTAAGCCTTGCCGGATCCTTCCTATAGCATTAATTAGTCTTCATTAAATAATAAATAATTTTTAAAATTACCATTACAATTATTATTATTAAATCAATATAAGCTCATGGTAAAAATATATTGAACATAATATACATAAAGATGTAAATGTTTATATCTTCAATCCTACTATTCAATAATAATCATTGGTTTATATTGCTTGTATATACTTTTGTAATATATCTATACATATATAAGAATATATACTCAGATTTGTGTGTGTGTGTGTGTATATATATATATATATATATGTAGGAAAATAACATTATGAGATTTGATATTTTCATTTGATATGTGCCTTTCATAATTTACTTTTGAAACTTTTCCAAACATGGTATGATATAATTTAGTGTCAATTGCAGCAAACTGTGGAAAATTCTGAAAGAGATGGGAATACCAGACCACTTTACCTGCCTACCGAGAAACCTGCATTAAGGTCAAGAAGCAACAGTTAGAACTGGGCATGGAACAACAGATTGGTTCAAAACTGGGAAAGATTGCTTCCATGTCCTATTATAGTGTTGCAATGAACATTGGGGTACACATGTCTCTTTCCTCGGTGTGTATGACAAGCAGTAGATTACTGGGGACATGGCAGTTCTATTTCCAATTTTTTTAAGGAATCTCCACACTATTTTTTATAGTGGCTGTACTGGTTTGCATTTCCACCAACAGTGTAGGAGGGTCGCATTTTCTCCACACCCTCTCCAGCATTTATTGCTTGTGGACATTTGGATAGCAGCCATTCTGACCAGTGTGAGGTGGTACCTCATTGTGGCCTTGATTTGCATTTCTTTGGTAATGAGTGATGTTGAACATCTTAGCATGTGTTTGTTAGCCACCTGTATGTTTTCTTTAGAGAAATGTCTGGCTCATTTTTTTATCAGATTGTTTATTTTTCTGGAATTGACCTGCAAGCGTTGCTGTATATTTTTGAAATTAATTCTCTGTCAGTTTCTTCATTTGCTATTATTTTCTCCCATTCTGAAGGCTGTCTTTTCACCTTGCTTATAGTATCCTTCGTTGTGCAAAAGCTTTTAAGTTTAATTAGGTCCCATTTGTTTATTTTTGTTTTTATTTCCATTACTATGGGAGATGGGTCATAGAGGATCTTGCTGTGATTTATGTCAGAGTGCTTTTCCTATGTTTTCTTCTAGGAGTTTTATACTTTCTGGTCTTACATTTAGATCTTTAATCCATTTTGAGTTTCTTTCTGTGTATAGTGTTAGAAAGTGTTTCATTCTTTTACAAGTGGTTGACCAGTTTTCCCAGCACCACTTGTTAAAGAGAATGTCTTTTCTCCATTGTATATTCTTGCCCCGTTTGTCAAAGATAGGGAGTCCATAGGTGCTTGGATTTATCTCTGGGCTTTCTATTTTGTTCCATTGATCTATTTTTCTGTCTTTTTGCCAATACCTTACTGTCTTGGTGACTGTAGCTTTGCAGTAGAACCTGAAGTCAGCCAATTTGATTCCTCTAGTTCCATTCTTCATTCTCAAGATTGTTTTGGCTACTCAAGGTTTTTTGTATTTCCAAAAAAATTGTTAAAGTATTTGTTCTAGTTCTGTGGAAAATACTGTTGGTAGCTTGATAGGGATTGCATTGAATCTATAGATTGCTTTGGGTTATATACTCATTTTCACTATATTGATCCTTCCAATCCATGAACATGGTATACTTCTCCATCTAAAACTAGATTGCCAGTCCAGGTTTGATGCATGAGACAGGGTGCTCAGGGCTGGTTCATTAGAATGACCCTGAGGGATGGGATGGGGAAGGAGGTGGGAGGGGGATTCAAGATGGGGAATATATGTACACCCATGGCTGATTCATGTCAATGTATGGCAAAAACCATTACAATATTGTAAAGTAATTATCTTCAATTAAAATAAATTAAAAAACAATATTGGGAAAGGAGCAGGTCAAGGCTGTATATCGTCACCTTGCTTATTTAAATAATATGCAGAATACATTATGTGAAATGCTGGGCTGGATGAAACTTAAGTTGGAAGCAAGATTCATGGGAGAAGCAGCAATAACCTCAGATATGCAGATGACACCACACTTATGGCAGAAAGTGAAGAGGAGCTAAAAAGTTTCTTGATGAAAGTGAAAGAGGAGAGTGAAAAAACTGGCTTAAAACTTAACATTCAAAATATGAAATCATGGCATCCAGTCCTGTCACTTCGTGGTAAATAGATGGGGAAGCAACGGAAACATTGACAGACTTTATTTTCTTGGGTACCAAAATACTGAAGATGGTGACTGAAGCCATGAAATTAAAAGACGCTTGCTCCTTGGAAGAAAGGCTTTGACACACCTAGACAGCATATTAAAAAGCAGAGACATCACTTTGCTGACAAAGGTCCATATATGATGCTGTTAAGTTGTAGCATCAAAGTTACAGTTTTTCTAGTAGTCAAGTACAGTTTTGAGAGTTGGTCCATAAAAATAGTTTGAGCACTGAAGAATTGAGGCTTTTGAACTGTGGTGTTGGAGAAGACTCTTGAGAGTCTCTTAGTCTGCAAGGAAATCAAACCAGAAAATCCTAAGGGAAATCAACCTTGAAAACTCATTGGAAAGACTGATGCTGAAGCTAAAGTTCTGATACTTTGGCCATCTGATGCAAAGAGTCAACTCATTAGAAAAAAAAAAAACCTGATGTTTGGAAAGATTGAGGGCAGGAGGAGAAGGGGCAACAGGGGATGAGACGATTGGATGGCATCATTGACTCAATGGATATGAATTTGAGCAAACTCTCAGACATAGTGAAAGACAGGGAGGCCTGTCATGCTACAGTCCATGGGGTCACAAAGACTCAGACATAACTGAGCAATTTAACAGTATCAACAATAATTTAGCCCATAATTGATGAACATCTCAATATTTCTAGTGCTTATTATAAACTACAATCAATCAAGATCTTTGTAGAGACATTTCTGTGAACATATGTAATTCTATTACATATGTTGTAAACAGAAAACTGTTCATATATACATTTCAAAGTAAATGAGGGGGCTTCCTTGGGGGTTCACTGCTAAAGAATCAGCCTGCCAATGCAGTAGACATGAGTTTGATCTCTGATCTGGGAAGATGCCACATGCCATGGAACAATTAAGCCCATGCACCAGGACGATTGAGACTGTGCACTAGCGCTCATGAACCACAACTACTAAAACAGCATGACCTAGAGCCCATGGTCTGCAACAAGAGAAGTCACAACAATGAGAAGCCCATGCACTGAAACTAGAGAGTAGGCCCCAATCACCACAACTAGAACCTACATAGCAATGAAGATCAAACACAGCAAAAAAAAAAAAAAGTGAATCAGTAACAAATTGTCTCTGAGCATCTGAGCAAATCTTCCAATTCTGACAATCATCAAATATTTCCCACTAGAAAATAGAATAAAAAAATGGAACCTTGATTTATTTGAATATCTCTATGGAGAAAGTTGGGAATCTTTTTTTATGGTTGTTTTACATGATTTTTGTTTTCAAAGAACCATATGTTCTTTGAGCACATGTTCATGTGCTCAAGTCAAATTTTTGAATTACATATTAGGCTGTCTCACTGTTTTATAAAGCTCATGGCATATTAGGGAAATTAACCCTAACTCTAAGAGATCTTTTTTATAGATAACTACACTACTGTATTAAACTATACCCAGTTGCGGATGTGACTGGTGATAGAAGCAATATCCAATGCTGTAAAGAGCAATATTGCATAGGAACCTGGAATGTCAGGTCCACGAATCAAGGCAAATTGGAAGTGGTCAAACAGAAGATGGCAACAGTGAACGTCGACATTCTAGGAATCATTGAACTACAATGAACTGGAATGGGTGATTTGAACTCAGATGACCATTATATCTACTACTGCGGGTAGGAACCCCTCAGAAGAAATGAAGTGGCCATCATGGTCAAAAAAAGAGTCCAAAATGCAGTACTTGGATGCAATCTCAAAAATGACAGAATGATCTCTGTTTGTTTCCAAGGCAAACAATTCAAAATCACAGTAACTCAAGTCTATGCCACAACCAGTAACACTGAAAAAGCTGAAGTTGAACGGTTCTTTGAAGACCTACAAGACCTTTTAGAACTAACACCCAAAAAAGATGTCCTTTTCATTATAGGGGACTGGAATGCAAAAGTAGGCAGTTAAGAAACACCTGAAGTAACAGGCAAATTTGGCCTTGGAATGCAGAATGAAGCAGGGAAAAGACTAATAGAGTTTTGCCAAGAAAATGCATTGGTCATAGCAAACACCCTCTTCCAACAACACAAGAGGCTCTACATATGGACATCACCAGATGGTCAACACTGAAATCAGATGGATTATATTCTTGGCATCCAAAAATGGAGAAGCTCTATACAGTCAACAAAAACAAGACCAGGAGCTACTGTGGCTCAAATCATGAACTCCCTATTACCAAGTTTAGACCTAAATTGAAGAAAGTAGGGAAAACCACTAGACCATTCAGGTATGACCTAAATCAAATCCCTTGTGATTATACAGTGGAAGTGAGAAATAGATTTAAGGGCCTAGATCTGATAGATAGAGTGCCTGATGAACTATGGAATAAGGTTCGTGACATTGTACAGGAGACAGAGATCAAGAACATCTCCATAGAAAATAAATGGAAAAGAGCAAAATAGCTGTCTGGGGAGGCCTTCCAAATAACTGTGAAAAGAAGAGAAGTGAAAAACAAAGGAGAAAAGGAAAAATATAAGTGTCTGAATGCAGAGTTCCAAAAGATAGCAAGAAGAGATAAGAAAGCCTTCCTCAGTGATCAATGCAGAGAAATAGAGGGTAACAACAGAATGGGAAAGACTAGAGATCTCTTCAAGAAAATTAGAGATACCAAGGGGAACATTTCATGCAAAGATGGGCCTGATAAAGGACAGAAATGGTATGGACCTAACAGAAGCAGAAGATATTAAGAAGAGATGGCAAGAAAACACAGAAGAATTGTACAAAAAAGATCTTCACGACCTAGATAATCACGATGGTGTGATCACTCATCTAGAGCCAGACATCCTGGAATGTGAAGTCACTAAGAACAAAGCTAGTGGAGGTGATGGAATTCCAGTTGAGCTATTTCATATCCTGAAAGATGATGCTGTGAAAGTGCTGCACTCAATACGCCAGGAAATCTGGAAAACTCAGCAGTGGCCACAGGACTGGAAAAGGTCAGGTTTCATTCCAATGCCAAAGAAGGGCAATGCCAAAGGATGCTCAAACTACCGCACAATTTTACTCATCTCACATGCTAGCAAAATAATGCTCAAAATTCTACAAGCGAGGCTTCAACAGTACCTTAACTGAGAACTTCCAGATGTTCAAGCTGTATTTAGAAAAGGCAGGGGAACCAGAGATCAAATTGCCAACATCTGTTGGATCATAGANCACAATTGCACTCATCTCACAGACTAGCAAAGTAATGCTCAAAATTCTCCAAGCTAGGCTTCATCAAGACGTGAACCATGAAATTCCTGATGTTCAAGCTGGTTTCAGAAAAGGTGTAGGAACCAGAGATCAATTTGCCAATATCCCCTGGATCATGGAAAAAGCAAGAGAGTTCCAGAAAAAAACATCTATTTCTGCTTAATTGACTATGCCAAAGCCTTTGACTGTGTGGATCACAATAAACTGTGGAAAATTCTGAAAGAGATGGGAATACCAGACCACCTGACCTGCCTCTTGAGAAACCTGTATGCAGGTCAGGAAGCAACAGTTAGACCTGGACATGGAACAACAGATTGGTCCCAAATAGGAAAAGGTGTATGTCAAGGCTGCATATTGTCAGCCTGCTTCTTTAACTTCTATGCAGAGTACATCATGAGAAATGCTGGACTGGAAGAAACACAAGCTGGAATCAAGATTACCAGGAGAAATATCAATAGCCTCAGATATGCAGATGACACCACCCTTATGGCAGAAAGTGAAGATAACTAAAAAGCTTCTTGATGAAAGTGAAAGAGGGGAGTGAAGAAGTTGGCTTAAAGCTCAACATTCAGAAAATGAAGATCATGGCATCTGGTCCCATCACTTCATGGGAAATAGATGGGGAAACAGTGGAAAGTGTCAGAATTTGTCAGGAGCCAGCGTGAGGAACTCCACCCATGGCAAAGATCATGAGGAAGGAGGCTTCGGCATAAGCAAAGGCGGAATCAAGCCTCAGGAATCACTGTGTTCCCAAGCATCTACCCCCAAAACCAGAGTCTACATAGTTCACTGTTTTATGTTCTTACCTACACCTCTGACTTTATAGGGAGCTCCCCCCCCCCATCACCATTTCTCTCAGGGAAGAAGTTTGCTTGCAGCTCCAGTTAATAAAAATTCCTGGGCATGACAAGAGTGTTTCAACTTGTAAACTCCTCTGAAGGTTCTCTAGCCTGCCTGAGCGGGTTCATCCAACCACATGTGATTGTTTACAGCCTCCCAACCGTGAGAGGCATGAAATGCTTAAAATTTTCTAAATGCAGACTCTTTTGAGAAGTTAGAAAATTACTAGTATAGTATAGTGGGTTGATTAGAAATTATATTGGTGAAGGGTTTTTCATTTGTTGGGCCAATATTTGGTGCTAAATCCCCATATTCCCTGCCCTTATAATGAATATAACTAGCATATAGGAGAAATAAGTATTAACCTTTAAGATTATTCATGATAAACCTTAGGCTAAGTAAATTCCTTTCTTGATTGGAACCCACTACACCCTCACCCTATAGGAAGGCAACTTTATTTGGAGGATAGCGCTTAGTTTAAGAAAAAAATCACCCCTGGAAAAAATAAGTTTTCTGGTTGACTGACCGTTATCAGAAAGGGCCATAAAATTTCAGAAGCCTTATGGCCGGAAGATGATGTAAAACCCATTATACCTTTGTATACATTTATGTGAAGCACCTGATTTTGACAAGGGTCAGGTCTGCTGACCCCCGTGTGACTCCGTACTCATCCCTATGTATAACAAAAAGTATATAAGCAAACCTGAAAAATAAAGAAAACGGATCAGTTTCTGGAAAGATTGATTTCCCCATGTAGTTGTATTTTTTTTTTTTTTTTGCTCCCCGTTTTTTGTCTGAATTTTCATCTGGAGCGTGAGTGCTTGCCACGTCTACTTACTTGCCCTGGCTTTTAAGTTCCACTTGAGAAGGAGCCCAAGGAGGGGCACCTTCTGATATTCAAGTGGTGCCGGTGGCACAACATAGATGGTGCAAATTCCTTGTCTTGGAATTTTATTGGTATCCCACATAAACAAAGTTATTCAGCCTCTTTTTCTCCACTAATATTTCCTACTACACTACCCATTTCTAATCTCTCTATATATATGTAATTAATAAGCTTTTTCCTAGGATGCCGATTCTGTCTCCCCTTCAAATTACCTTGGATCCACCGGGGCTGGACTCCAGCAAGATTTCATTTTTGGGGGCTCCAAAATCACTGCAGATGGTGATTGCAGCCATGAAATTAAAAGATGCTAACTCCTTGTAAGAAAAGTTATGACCAACCTAGATAGTATATTCAAAAGCAGAGACATTACTTTGCTGACTAAGGTCCATCTAGTCAAGGCTATGGTTTTTCCTGTGGTCATGTATGGATGTGAGAGTTTGACTATGAAGAATGCTGAGCGCTGAAGAATTGATGCTTTTGAACTGTGGTGTTTCAGAAGACTCTTGAGTCCCTTGGACTGAAAGGAGATCCAACCAATCCATTCTGAAGGAGATCAGTCCTGGGATTTCTTTGGAGGGAATGATGCTAAAGCTGAAGCTCAGGTACTTTGGCCACCTCATGCGAAGAGTTGACTCATTGGAAAAGACTCTGATGCTGGGAGGGATTGGGGGCAGGAGGAGAAGGGGATGAAAGAGGAAGAGATGGCTGGATGGCATCACTGACTCAGTGGACATGAGTCTGAGTGAACTCTGGGAGTTGGTGATGGACAGGGAGGCCTGACGTGCTGTGATTCATGGTGTCGTAAAGAGTCGGACATGACTGAGTGATTGAACTGAACTGAACTAAATTTTGTTTATGATCCTTTATCTATGTTTGCCTCCAAAACTTCTCCGTTCCATGATAATTATAAAAGCCTCTTGATGAAGGTGAAAGAGGAGAGTGAAAAAGCTGGCTTAAAACTCTATATTCAAAAAAGGAGGATCAGGGCATCCAGTCCCAACGCTTCATGGCAAATAGATGGGAAAAGAATGGAAACAGCAACAGACTTTATTTTCCTGAGCTCCAAAATGCTGTGGATGGTGACTGCTCCTTGGAAGCAAAGCAATGACAAACCTAGACAGCGTATTAAAAACTAGAGACATTACTTTGCTGACAAAAGTCCATATAGTGAAAGCTATGGTTTTCCAGTAATCATATATGGATGTGAGAGCTGGATGATAAAAAAAGGCTGAACCCTGAAGAATTACTGCCTTCTAACTGTGGTGCTGAAGAAGACTCTCGAGAGTCCCTTGGATAGCAAAATCAAACCAGTCAATCCTAAAGGAAATCAATGCTGAATATTCATTGGAAGGACTGATGCTAGAGCTGGAGCTCCAATACTTTGGCCACCTGATGTGTCGCACTGACTCATTGGAAAAGACCCTAATGATTGGAAAGATTGAAGGCAGGAGGAGAAGGGAAAGACAGAGCATGAAATGCTTGGATGGCATCACTGATTCAATGGACATAAGTCTGAACAAACTCCAGGAGATGATGAAGGACAGGGAATGCTGGAGTATGCAGTCCATGTGTTCGCAAAGAATCGGACACAACTGAGCAACTGAGCAACAATAGCAACCTGCTTATTACTTTCTTTGGCTGTTGCTCAGAGATATAATGACTATTTTTAACATTATTTCTTAATTAAATTGAAATATATTTTAAAATAAGTAGTGAGATGAAAATATAGTTTATTTTTTGACAAAACTGATAAGCAGTTATTCTAACACAATTTATTGAGTAATCTCTTATTGCATTAATTTAAAAAATTCATTATAACTAAATTTCTATATGGATGTAGTCTACATTTTTTTGATCACCCTTTTAAAACTTACTATGTTACTGGATAAATTATTATTGCTTGTGTGCTGTGCTTAATTTTTCAGTCATGTCTGGCTCTTTGAAAACCTATGGACTGTAGCCTGCCAGGTTCCTCTGTCCATTGGGATTCTCCAGGCAAGAATACTGGAATGGGTTGCTATACCTTCCTCTAAGGGATCTTCACAACCTAGGGATTGAACCCAGATCTCCTGCATTGTAGGAGGATTCTTTATCATCTGAGCCACCAGAAAACCATATTATTGATTAAATACATTCTAATATTTACCTTTGTTTTTTGACATTTTCTGTTCATATTGTTTAATTTTTCAAGTGAAAATTTTCAACTTTGAATGTCCTCTCTTCACATTGCTTACTTCCAAAACCCTGTTGGTGCTTTGAATCCAGTTGCACTGAATTCACAGATTAAATTTATTTATAAGTCAAATAACATATTTAAATTGTGAGGACGGCCTCTTCAAGAACAAGATACTGCTTTCTGTGTATTTGAGTCACTTTCATGAAATAGCATATCTATATCTCTATATCTCCTCATTCTGTAGAAAAACTGAGCATTTTCCCAAAATGGCTTTCTTTGACTCACTCAGATGATTATATTCTTCTCTTCTTCCTTTACTTCTTTTGAACATAGAGCTGTATACATTCATATAAATTGAAACATCAGTTCTTAATTTGAGATATTCATAAGCATGCTTTGTATTTCATCTCATTCTCATGTTCCTTAAGTGAAATATTTACACTGGAGCTCTGTGTACTTTTTTTTTTTTTTTCTTTTCTTTCTTTCTTTTTTGTAGCCATTACAGCATATTTACTTATAGCAGAGCTGTTCAATATTTAATGCTGAATGAAGCTGAGTTCCCAAGAATTGACCGTTTTGAACAGTGGTGTTGGAGAACTCTTCAGAGTCCCTTAGACTGCAAGGAGATCAAACCAGTCAATCCTACAGGAAATCAATCTTGAATATTCAATCGAAGGACTGATGCTGAATCTGAAATGCCAACACTTTGGCCACCTGATGCAAAGAACTGACGCCTTAGAAAAGACTCTGATGCTGCGAAAGATTGAATGAAGGAGGAGAAGGGGACAAAAGAGAACTAGATAGCTGGTTGGCATCACTGACTCAATGTTCATGAGTTTGAGCAAGCTTTGGGAATTAATGACTGTCAGGGAAGCCTGGCGTGCTGCAGTCCATGAGGTTGCAAAGAGTCAGATATGACTGAGCAACTGAACTCAGTTGAACTGAACTTGAGATAATTATACATTAAAGTTCTAGATAGTTCAGTTCAGTCCAGTCACTCAGTTGTGTTCGACTCTTTGCAACCCCATGGACTGCAGCACACCAGGCTTCCCTGTCCATAACCAACTCCTAGAGCTTACTCTAACTCATATCCATTGAGTCAGTTATGCCATCCAACCATCTCATCCTCTGTCGTCCACTTCTCCTCCCGCCTTCAATCTTTCCCAGCATCAGGGTCTTTTCAAATCAGTCAACTCGTCACATCAAGTGGCCAAAGTGTTGAAATTTCAGCTTTGGCATCAGTCCTTTCAATGAATATTCAGGACTGATTTTCTTTAGGATGGACTGGTTGGATCTCCTTGCAGTCCAAGGAATTCTCAAGCATCTTCTCCAACACTACAGTTGAAAAGCATCAATTCTTCAGTGCTCAGCTTTATTTATAGTCCAATTCTCACATCCATACATGACTACTGGAAAAGCCACAGCTTTGACTAGAGGGACCTTTGCTGGCAAAGTAATGTCTCTTTTTTTAAATATGCTGTCTATGTTGGTCATAACTTCTCTTCTAAGAGCAAGCATCTTTTAATTGCATGGCTGCAATCACCATCTGTAGTGATTTTGGAGCACAAGAAAATACTGTTTCCATTGCTTCCCCATGCCATGAAGTGATGGGACTGGATGCCATGATCTAAGTTTTCTGAAGGTTGAGTTTTAAGCCAATTTTTTCACTCTCCTCTTTCACCTTCATCAAAGAAAGAATGAAGATGGAGCCAAAGCAACAACACCACGCAGCTGTGGATATGGCTAGTGATGGAAGTAAAGTCCAATGCTGTAAAGAGTAATATTGCATAGGAACCTGGAACGTTAGGTCCATGAATCAAGGCAAATTGAAAGTGGTCAAACAGGAGATGGCAATAGTGAACAATGATATTTTAGGAATTAGCAAACTAAGATGGACTAGAATGGGTGAATTTAACTCAGATTACCGTTATATCTACTACTGTGGGTAAGAATCCCTTAGAAGAAATGGAGTAGCCATCATAGTCAACAAAAGAGTCTGAAATGAAGTAGCTGGATGCAGTCTCAAAAATGACAGAATGGTCTCTGTTTGTTTTCAAGGCAAACCACTCAATATCACATAATCCAAGTCTATGTCCTGATCAGCAATGCTGAAGAAACTGACATTGAATGGTTCTATGGAGACCTACAAGACCTTTTAGAACTAAAACCCCAAAAGATATCCTTTTCATTATAGGGGACTGGAATGCAAAAGTAGGAAGTCAAGAAACACCTGGAATAACAGGCAGATTTGGCCTTGGAGTACAGAATGAAGCAAGGAAAAGGATAACACAGTTTTGCCAAGAGAATGCACTGGTCATAGCAAACACTCTCTTCCAACAACACAAGAGAAGACTCTACACATGGATATCACCATATGGTCAATATCAAAATCAGATTGATTATATTTTTTTGCAGCCAATGATGGAGAAGCTCTATACAGTTAGCAAAAATAAGACTAGGAGCTGTCTGTGGCTCAGATTAGTAAATCCTTACTGTCAAATTCCAACTTCAATTTAAGAAAGTAAGGAAAACCACGAGACCATTTAGGTATGACCTAAATCAAATCCCTTACGATTACACAGTGAAAGTGAGAAATAGACTCAGGGGATTAGATTTGATAGATAGAGTACATGAAGAACTATGGACAGAGTTGCGTGACATTGTACAGGAGGCAGGGATCAAGACCATCCCCAATAAAAAGTCCTAGATGGGATTATGGCAAAATCTAACTCTTTACCTTGTGTTGGCCTTTATCCTTCCACCAATAAACCACTTGTCTTCTTAGGAAAGGCTGATGCCCACAGTTAACAGAGTAATTCTGGTTCCTCAAACATCTTCTGTCTGGCAATCTTGTCTTTCCCTTCTTCTTGCCTCCCTCTGTTTTCTTCATATCAGTCTGATCAAATATACAGTTGTGCAGAACACAAGCATCTGGTCTCTAATACCATCCCTAATCTGAATCAACCTTTAGTTACTTCAGTCCATCAATGCTTTTGAACTATAATGTTGGAGAAGACTCTTGAGAGTCCCTTGGACTGCAAGGAGATCCAACCAGTCCATCCTAAAGGAGATCACCCCTGGGTGTTCATTCAAAGGACTGATGTTGAAGCTGAAGCTCCAATACTTTGGCCACCTGATGCGGAGAGCTGACTCATTTGAAAAGACCCTGGTGCTGGGAAAGATTGAAGGTAGGAGAAGAAAGGGAAGACAGAGGATGAGATGGTTGGATAACATCACCGACTCAATGAACATGAGTTTGGGTAAACTCTGGGAGTTGCTGATGGACAGAGAGGCTTAGCATGCTGCAGTCCATGGGGTTGCAAAGAGTTGCATATAACTGAATGACTGAACTGAACTGAACTGAACATTGTAATCCAAAACAATGCTTTCCAACATCATTTCCCCCTTGCATCATTACTAATCTAAGTCAGAACCAAAACAAAGTCCATGAATTTTCTAAACTTGTTTTCATTTTTTGACCTTGATTCTATAAGAATCAATGCATATTAATTTTTATAATGTTTTATAAGTTAAAGTACTTATTCTTCAATTAACCTATAGTACATCGTAATATTTCAGTGTAGCATATTCCTTGATTTCTTGAGATTAATACCTGTATCATTTATGTCAGTGCTTTTTTCATTTTAATAATAAAGCCTATATGGTCAAATTGCTTTCCAAAGTTTAATTTTAGAAGTGTCCCAATCATTTTAGAATGATATTGTTTTATTTCTTTCTACATAGTTGATTATTTTAATTTTTTTAATCTTCTTTATTCTAAAGGTTACAAAATGTTTCTTACTTTCACTTAGTAGCTTGGACTTCTAAGCACCATCCATTCTGTCTTCTATATTAATGTGCCCTACACAAAGTTGGCCCCCAAAACAGTTATATATATATATATATTTTGGACCTTGATACCAGGGTCAGCTACACTGGCATGCAACTTTTGCCCAGAATAAAATCATGTTTGATTTACTAGTGTTCAACTGCTGCACTTGAAAAGTTTTGAACAAGAGCCTCTGATTCCCGCCCTCCCTTTGGAGGTCTAAATATCTCAATTTCATTAGAACCGTGCCTATCTAGATGAATGCCTCTAGTTATTCTCTGACATAAGTGATTCTTATTCTACTTATGAAAGAGGATGTAGTGCCAGAACCCTGCTCTTTTCTTGTTGCATGGTATCCTTGAAAGTAAATATTATACATTTTATAATTCCAATATAAAATTTAATTGACAATTAACTGGCATAAGATATCAAACAATATAAAATACTTTTTATTCCTTGCTTAAAACTCACAAATATTTAAAAAACATTTTAGTTGCTCTGTAGTTATACCTAGAACAGCTACATTGCTTCTAAAATCTTATAATTTCTCTATACCAATAAATGTTATTGAGTCTCTAATATAACTTAACCTGTGGAAAATTGTATGCAGGTCAAGAAACAACAGTTAGAAGTGGACATGGAACAACAGACTGGTTCCAAATCAGGATAGTACATCAAGGCTGTATACTGTCACCCTGCTTATTTCACCTATATGCAGAGTACATCATGAGAAATGCTGGGCTGGATGAAACACAAACTGGAATCAAGATTGCCTGGAGAAATATCAATAACCTCAGATATGCAGATGGCACCACCCTAATGGCAGAAAGCAAAGAACTGAAGAGCCTCTTGATGAAAGTGAAAGAAGTGAGTGAAAAAANATCATCTGAGCCACCAGAAAACCATATTATTGATTAAATACATTCTAATATTTACCTTTGTTTTTTGACATTTTCTGTTCATATTGTTTAATTTTTCAAGTGAAAATTTTCAACTTTGAATGTCCTCTCTTCACATTGCTTACTTCCAAAACCCTGTTGGTGCTTTGAATCCAGTTGCACTGAATTCACAGATTAAATTTATTTATAAGTCAAATAACATATTTAAATTGTGAGGACGGCCTCTTCAAGAACAAGATACTGCTTTCTGTGTATTTGAGTCACTTTCATGAAATAGCATATCTATATCTCTATATCTCCTCATTCTGTAGAAAAACTGAGCATTTTCCCAAAATGGCTTTCTTTGACTCACTCAGATGATTATATTCTTCTCTTCTTCCTTTACTTCTTTTGAACATAGAGCTGTATACATTCATATAAATTGAAACATCAGTTCTTAATTTGAGATATTCATAAGCATGCTTTGTATTTCATCTCATTCTCATGTTCCTTAAGTGAAATATTTACACTGGAGCTCTGTGTACTTTTTTTTTTTTTTTCTTTTCTTTCTTTCTTTTTTGTAGCCATTACAGCATATTTACTTATAGCAGAGCTGTTCAATATTTAATGCTGAATGAAGCTGAGTTCCCAAGAATTGACCGTTTTGAACAGTGGTGTTGGAGAACTCTTCAGAGTCCCTTAGACTGCAAGGAGATCAAACCAGTCAATCCTACAGGAAATCAATCTTGAATATTCAATCGAAGGACTGATGCTGAATCTGAAATGCCAACACTTTGGCCACCTGATGCAAAGAACTGACGCCTTAGAAAAGACTCTGATGCTGCGAAAGATTGAATGAAGGAGGAGAAGGGGACAAAAGAGAACTAGATAGCTGGTTGGCATCACTGACTCAATGTTCATGAGTTTGAGCAAGCTTTGGGAATTAATGACTGTCAGGGAAGCCTGGCGTGCTGCAGTCCATGAGGTTGCAAAGAGTCAGATATGACTGAGCAACTGAACTCAGTTGAACTGAACTTGAGATAATTATACATTAAAGTTCTAGATAGTTCAGTTCAGTCCAGTCACTCAGTTGTGTTCGACTCTTTGCAACCCCATGGACTGCAGCACACCAGGCTTCCCTGTCCATAACCAACTCCTAGAGCTTACTCTAACTCATATCCATTGAGTCAGTTATGCCATCCAACCATCTCATCCTCTGTCGTCCACTTCTCCTCCCGCCTTCAATCTTTCCCAGCATCAGGGTCTTTTCAAATCAGTCAACTCGTCACATCAAGTGGCCAAAGTGTTGAAATTTCAGCTTTGGCATCAGTCCTTTCAATGAATATTCAGGACTGATTTTCTTTAGGATGGACTGGTTGGATCTCCTTGCAGTCCAAGGAATTCTCAAGCATCTTCTCCAACACTACAGTTGAAAAGCATCAATTCTTCAGTGCTCAGCTTTATTTATAGTCCAATTCTCACATCCATACATGACTACTGGAAAAGCCACAGCTTTGACTAGAGGGACCTTTGCTGGCAAAGTAATGTCTCTTTTTTTAAATATGCTGTCTATGTTGGTCATAACTTCTCTTCTAAGAGCAAGCATCTTTTAATTGCATGGCTGCAATCACCATCTGTAGTGATTTTGGAGCACAAGAAAATACTGTTTCCATTGCTTCCCCATGCCATGAAGTGATGGGACTGGATGCCATGATCTAAGTTTTCTGAAGGTTGAGTTTTAAGCCAATTTTTTCACTCTCCTCTTTCACCTTCATCAAAGAAAGAATGAAGATGGAGCCAAAGCAACAACACCACGCAGCTGTGGATATGGCTAGTGATGGAAGTAAAGTCCAATGCTGTAAAGAGTAATATTGCATAGGAACCTGGAACGTTAGGTCCATGAATCAAGGCAAATTGAAAGTGGTCAAACAGGAGATGGCAATAGTGAACAATGATATTTTAGGAATTAGCAAACTAAGATGGACTAGAATGGGTGAATTTAACTCAGATTACCGTTATATCTACTACTGTGGGTAAGAATCCCTTAGAAGAAATGGAGTAGCCATCATAGTCAACAAAAGAGTCTGAAATGAAGTAGCTGGATGCAGTCTCAAAAATGACAGAATGGTCTCTGTTTGTTTTCAAGGCAAACCACTCAATATCACATAATCCAAGTCTATGTCCTGATCAGCAATGCTGAAGAAACTGACATTGAATGGTTCTATGGAGACCTACAAGACCTTTTAGAACTAAAACCCCAAAAGATATCCTTTTCATTATAGGGGACTGGAATGCAAAAGTAGGAAGTCAAGAAACACCTGGAATAACAGGCAGATTTGGCCTTGGAGTACAGAATGAAGCAAGGAAAAGGATAACACAGTTTTGCCAAGAGAATGCACTGGTCATAGCAAACACTCTCTTCCAACAACACAAGAGAAGACTCTACACATGGATATCACCATATGGTCAATATCAAAATCAGATTGATTATATTTTTTTGCAGCCAATGATGGAGAAGCTCTATACAGTTAGCAAAAATAAGACTAGGAGCTGTCTGTGGCTCAGATTAGTAAATCCTTACTGTCAAATTCCAACTTCAATTTAAGAAAGTAAGGAAAACCACGAGACCATTTAGGTATGACCTAAATCAAATCCCTTACGATTACACAGTGAAAGTGAGAAATAGACTCAGGGGATTAGATTTGATAGATAGAGTACATGAAGAACTATGGACAGAGTTGCGTGACATTGTACAGGAGGCAGGGATCAAGACCATCCCCAATAAAAAGTCCTAGATGGGATTATGGCAAAATCTAACTCTTTACCTTGTGTTGGCCTTTATCCTTCCACCAATAAACCACTTGTCTTCTTAGGAAAGGCTGATGCCCACAGTTAACAGAGTAATTCTGGTTCCTCAAACATCTTCTGTCTGGCAATCTTGTCTTTCCCTTCTTCTTGCCTCCCTCTGTTTTCTTCATATCAGTCTGATCAAATATACAGTTGTGCAGAACACAAGCATCTGGTCTCTAATACCATCCCTAATCTGAATCAACCTTTAGTTACTTCAGTCCATCAATGCTTTTGAACTATAATGTTGGAGAAGACTCTTGAGAGTCCCTTGGACTGCAAGGAGATCCAAC
The DNA here is from genome assembly GCA_006410615.1 of Neotragus moschatus. Lineage (NCBI taxonomy): Eukaryota > Metazoa > Chordata > Mammalia > Artiodactyla > Bovidae > Neotragus > Neotragus moschatus. The sequence continues at coordinate 298,966 of SJYA01000955.1, forward strand.
CAGTCCATCCTAAAGGAGATCACCCCTGGGTGTTCATTCAAAGGACTGATGTTGAAGCTGAAGCTCCAATACTTTGGCCACCTGATGCGGAGAGCTGACTCATTTGAAAAGACCCTGGTGCTGGGAAAGATTGAAGGTAGGAGAAGAAAGGGAAGACAGAGGATGAGATGGTTGGATAACATCACCGACTCAATGAACATGAGTTTGGGTAAACTCTGGGAGTTGCTGATGGACAGAGAGGCTTAGCATGCTGCAGTCCATGGGGTTGCAAAGAGTTGCATATAACTGAATGACTGAACTGAACTGAACTGAACATTGTAATCCAAAACAATGCTTTCCAACATCATTTCCCCCTTGCATCATTACTAATCTAAGTCAGAACCAAAACAAAGTCCATGAATTTTCTAAACTTGTTTTCATTTTTTGACCTTGATTCTATAAGAATCAATGCATATTAATTTTTATAATGTTTTATAAGTTAAAGTACTTATTCTTCAATTAACCTATAGTACATCGTAATATTTCAGTGTAGCATATTCCTTGATTTCTTGAGATTAATACCTGTATCATTTATGTCAGTGCTTTTTTCATTTTAATAATAAAGCCTATATGGTCAAATTGCTTTCCAAAGTTTAATTTTAGAAGTGTCCCAATCATTTTAGAATGATATTGTTTTATTTCTTTCTACATAGTTGATTATTTTAATTTTTTTAATCTTCTTTATTCTAAAGGTTACAAAATGTTTCTTACTTTCACTTAGTAGCTTGGACTTCTAAGCACCATCCATTCTGTCTTCTATATTAATGTGCCCTACACAAAGTTGGCCCCCAAAACAGTTATATATATATATATATTTTGGACCTTGATACCAGGGTCAGCTACACTGGCATGCAACTTTTGCCCAGAATAAAATCATGTTTGATTTACTAGTGTTCAACTGCTGCACTTGAAAAGTTTTGAACAAGAGCCTCTGATTCCCGCCCTCCCTTTGGAGGTCTAAATATCTCAATTTCATTAGAACCGTGCCTATCTAGATGAATGCCTCTAGTTATTCTCTGACATAAGTGATTCTTATTCTACTTATGAAAGAGGATGTAGTGCCAGAACCCTGCTCTTTTCTTGTTGCATGGTATCCTTGAAAGTAAATATTATACATTTTATAATTCCAATATAAAATTTAATTGACAATTAACTGGCATAAGATATCAAACAATATAAAATACTTTTTATTCCTTGCTTAAAACTCACAAATATTTAAAAAACATTTTAGTTGCTCTGTAGTTATACCTAGAACAGCTACATTGCTTCTAAAATCTTATAATTTCTCTATACCAATAAATGTTATTGAGTCTCTAATATAACTTAACCTGTGGAAAATTGTATGCAGGTCAAGAAACAACAGTTAGAAGTGGACATGGAACAACAGACTGGTTCCAAATCAGGATAGTACATCAAGGCTGTATACTGTCACCCTGCTTATTTCACCTATATGCAGAGTACATCATGAGAAATGCTGGGCTGGATGAAACACAAACTGGAATCAAGATTGCCTGGAGAAATATCAATAACCTCAGATATGCAGATGGCACCACCCTAATGGCAGAAAGCAAAGAACTGAAGAGCCTCTTGATGAAAGTGAAAGAAGTGAGTGAAAAAAATTTTGCTTAAAATTCAACATTCAGAAAACGAAGATCATGGCATCCGGTCCCATCACTTCATGGCAAACAGATGGAGAGACAATGGAAACAGACTTTATTTTCTTGGACTCCAAAATATTGCAGATGGTGACTGCAGCCATGAAATTAAAAGAGGCTTGCTCCTTGGAAGAAAAGCTATGACAAAACTATACTGCATATTAAAAAGCAGAGACATTATTTTGCCAACAAATGTCCCTCTAGTTAAAGCTATGGTTTTTCCAGTAGTCATGTATGGGTGTCAGAACTGGACTATAAAGAAAGGTGAGTGCCAAAGAATTGATGCTTTTAGACTGTGGTGTAGGAGAAGACTCTTGAGAGTCCCTTGGACTGCAAGGAGATCCAAGAAGTCAGTCTTAAAGGAAATCGGTCCTGAATAGTCACCGGAAGGACTGATGCTGAAGCTGACACTCCAGTACTTTGGCTATCTGATGTAAAGAACTGACACATTGCAAAAGACCCTGATCCTGGGAAAAACTGAAGACAGGAGGAGAAGTGGATGACAGAAGATGAGAGGGTTGGATGGCATCACCAACTCGATGGACATGAGTTAGAGTAAGCTCTGGGAGTTGGTGATGGGCAGGAAAGCCTTGTGTGCTGCAGTCCATGGGGTTGCAAAGAGTAGGACATGGCTGAGCAACTGAACTGAACTGAATGTAACCTGATTGACTTACCATTTGATCCTTAAGATTTGCTATCAATCTGTATATAGATATATGTTATTTAACATAATATAATATATGATTATATCAACTTGTTCTACATTGGGCTTCCCAGGTGACACTAGTGATAACCAGCCTGCAAGTACAAGAGACTAAATAGACATAGGTTCAATCCCTGGGTCAGGAAGATCCCCCCAAGAAGGGCATGCCAACCCACTTCAGTATTCTCATCTGGAGAACACCATGTAAAGAAGAGCCTTGAAGGCTACAGTCCATAGAGTTGCAAAGAGTCAGACATGACTGAAGTGACTTAGCACACACACATGTTCTACATTAGTTTACTTAATTAATCAATCTGCTTTAAAGTAATTTTTATCAAAACTTCTGCCTGGTCCCACAGAACCATCAAGATTAAAGAAAATGTAATGCTAAAATAAATTATTTATACAAATTAAGTATGAAGATAAATGACCACATATTCTTTCAAATGTATTTATTCTCTCTGAGAAATATTTGTTTCTTCTAACAAATTTATATAATAATTTAACCTAAAAATAATTACAAATATATTCTGAGTGTCCACTATTTAGGGTGTCAGCAAACTCTTAAAATAAGAAAAGAGATATGTTGCAATGAGATCTCAAAATTGTAGCTTATGTAGTAACTAATCTTTGAATTACTTGGTAATATCAAGTATAATTATCAAGTAATTTGTAGGAACATGTAATTCCCCTGTAATTATAGAGCTATTACAGATGCCCTACAAAATAGGATGTTAGTACAGCTTTACCAATCTAGAATCACTGCCTTCTTTCAACATTCACTGACTGCGATACTCATGAATGAAACATCTGACTTCTAAGTGAAAAGCTGCAGATGCATTATGTACAATAGCTATTCTTTCAATCAAAAGTATGGTTTATTCTCATCATATGTAAAAAGAGATCCCTCCTCCCATTGACTATAAAAAGCATTCTGAATTGCTTTACTCCATGTATAATTATTATATGGAAAATGTCACAAATACACAAAAGTGACTTAAAATCTTACACTTAGTCTTACCTTTCTCAAACAAAATCTGCTGTGTGTTCACTCTTAAAATTCTCTCTTATCAAAGACTATTTGGAACTGAGTGATCCAGTGTATTTTGGCAGAAACCTGCAAATAAGTAAATATATTTTCAGTAACTAATTCTAATAAAACTGACAATAATGTAAAATAGAGAAAAACTGAAATGATAGCACTTTGAAAAAAAGTAGACATAAGCTTTTTGTTTATAAGATTGATTTCCATGTATGTTGCTACCTGTTCACTGAAATCATAGTCTATCACAGTGCTTGGCATTATGTGGGGGACCCAACTCTACCTCCTTCATTTCACGTGGCCCTGTGTCTGAAGATTGAGATTACTGAGACTGGAAGACACCAGAACTATTATAATGTCAGCTCATTTCTCATTGCTCTGATTATCAACTCTCTCTCCTTTGACCAATAGCAATTTTACTTATTTTTCTGTGAACTAAGCTATATGTTTCAAAATTTATTCAGGTCCTTGAATTAGCCACAATGCTTGAAACAGAAGCCTGTGTATTGATCCTATACATTAAATAGTGTACAAAAACAAGTATGTGGATTATGATTTAAAAAAAGAATCTCTAGCCCAGTTGGTTCCCTGATCAGTATTCACAAATCCAGACTCTTTTTAAACTTTGCACAGATCTTCATTATTTGACCCTAATATAGGGCATCTGATAAAATTTCTTATTTCTTACCAAAGTCAAATTTTATTTCATAACCTCTGCTACCTCTTTTTTCATTATTAACACATACTTTTATTTGTATTTGTTTTGAAATATAACTGAGAGGAAAAGTTAAAATTTTTGCTAAACCCTTGAGAGCAGGTTCTTATCTCATGCAATATGGCAGGTTCTTATCTCATGCAATATGGCCTTTAGGCTCTCTCAGGGGTTGTTTTCCCTTCGGGGACTTTCCAAGAAGTTGTTTTTCCAGGCCGTCAGAATGTGGCCCCGACCAGCCGTTTAGATCTGGTAGCAAACGAGCCTATCCCTGTAAAGGTCAGGACCTGCGCACCAATCAGACTGTTCCCACCTTAGCTGCACCCGTTTGTGGGTTTTGTGCTTAAAAATGCTCTGTAACGACTGTTCGGGATTCATCCCTCCCTGGAGGTGACTGAACCCCGGCGTGCCGGTCCAATAAATCCTCTTGCTGTTTGCATCATATCCGAGTCTCGGTGATCTTTGGAGCAACGAGTCCTAGGAAAGACCGCAAGGTCTAACATAACATTGTGTACATCTTCACATGACATGTTGATTTTATATATTTATGTTTCAATATGACTGCAATTGTAGACATAATACCTCATCACTTTACTTTTTTTTTTCTTTTTTATAATGGGATCTAATCAGACTTTCCTTGTGGCTCAGCTGGTAAAGAATCTGAGTGCAATGAGGGAGACCTGGGTTCAATCCCTGGATTGGGAAGATCCCCTAGAGAAGGGAAAGGCTATACACCCCAGTATTCTGGCCTTAAGTTTAATAATTATAATATAATATTGTTTATATTCACTGCACTGTGCATTAGATCTCTAGAACTTGTATGTCTACTTGTTATAAATTTATACCTAGAGGGATAGAGTGGGGTAGGGGTAGGGGGAAGGTTCAGGAGGGAAGGAACATACATGTACTTGTGGCTGATTCACACTGTTGTTTGGCAGAAACCAACACAATTTTGTAAACCAATTATCCTCCAATTAAAAGTAAATTTTGAAAATTGTCATGTCCTAAATTGCTGATTTGTAGTCTACATTCATTTAAGTAATAACTAGTTCTTCCCTGGTGGCTCAGATCGTAAAGGAACTATGTGGGAGACCTGAATTCCATAGCTGGATTAGGAAGATCCCCTGGAGGAAGGCATGTCAATCCACTCCACCATTCTTGCCTAAAAAATCCTATGGACAGTGGAGCCTGGCAGGCTACAGTCCATGGGATCATAAAGAGTCAGACACAACTGAGCAGTTAAGCACAGCACAGTTCTTATCCCAGTTTTTCAATGAAATCTGTGTCTTATTTTAATTATCATTGCTTTCATTTTTGAATTTCAGCTTATATGATCTAATATCAGTGAAGTAAACTACAAGACCTGATATGAAATTTATGGAGCAGATACAGCTGTTGTAAATGTATTATTTGTCCCTATTGTTTCACAAGATTAAAGAAATTGAGGACCATTGAATTGCTCTGTAATCCCGGTTAGTGGCAGTGCCAGATAATGTATATGGTATTTCTAACTCTCATTCATTTTCCTCCATACCTTGTCAAACTTATTCTATACTCAGCTTTATTCAAAGTTAGATTTTAGTTGTCTTATTTAAAATTACTCTTTATATTATTTATGCCTATTCATAAAAGAAGTTTCAGAAGTTCAGTTCAGTTCAGTCATTCAGTCATGTTCAACTCAAGTCCATTGAATCGGGTGATGTCATCCAACCATCTCATCCTCTGTCATCTCCTTCTCCTGCCCTCAATCTTCCCCAGCATCAGGGTCTTTTCAAATGTGTCAGCTCTCCACATCAGGTGGCCAAAGTATTGGAATGTCAGTTTCAATATCAGTCCTTCCAATTGGAGGGTAACAGGCAGGAAGGCAAGGGGTCTTCAAATGGAGGAAATAGCCTGCAAGTGTCAGACATTTTTATCTCTCTGAAGCGGCAGGAAGAAAGAAACTAGCTATATTTTTTCCTTCTCTATACAAATGTAAAAGGAGGTTTCTCTTAAAATAGTGTGTTGCCATAATTACACCTGGCATTAACTATTCTCAAACCTAGAGATAACCAATGCCTTTTTGTTATGGAAATGTTTGTCTTAAGCTATGCTAATGTGCTATGCATTTACCCCAAACTCTGTCTTCAAGTTGGTTCCTGCTCAGAATCTACTTGACAAACCAGTATGTTATACTCAGATATTGTTCCCCTAATCTATGTAAATGAAACTATTTGTATGGTGATCTGCCCTTCAAGATTCAAGTTAATCATTTTATGGCCAGGATGAACCATTCAGTGCCAAGATTATCCCAAAATGCATCTTATGGGTGAGGGGCCTGGTGCCATTATGAGTTTTAAGACATTCCTTTCTTTCATTAACAGACTGCTAGTGACTATATAACATCCAGCTGAAGACTAGCATGGGGGTACTCTTTCTGCCCTCTTCTAATGCCTATGTCAGAAACTTTCTCTGTCTCTTGTATATTTTAATCAAACTTTATTACACAAAAGCTCTGAGTGATCAAGCTTCGTCCCTGGCCCCAGATTGAATTCTTCTCCTCCGGGTGCCAAGAATCCCAGCCTCTTTGCATCATTCAACAATTTTTCACAATGAACACCCAGGACTGATTTCATTTACGATGGATGGGTTGGATCTCCTTGCAGTCCAAGGGACTCTCAAGAGTCTTCTCCAACACCATAGTTCAAAAGCAGCAATTCTTCAGAGCTCAACTTTCTTTATAGTCCAACTCTCACATCCATACCTGACTATCGGAAAAACCATAGCCTTGACTAGACGAACCTTTGTTGGCAAAGTAATGTCTCTGCTTTTTAATATGCTGTCTAGGTTGGTCACAGAGAAGGCAATGGCAACCCACTCCAGTACTCTTGCCTGGAAAATCCAATGGACGGAGAAGCCTGTTAGGCTGCAGTCTGTGGGATTGCTAAGAGTAGGACACGACTGAGCAACTTCACTTTCACTTTTCATTTTCATGCATTGGAGAAGGAAATGACAACCCACTCCAGTGTTCTTGCCTGTAGAATCCCAGGCATGGGGGAGCCTGGTAGGCTGCTGTCTCTGGTATCTCATAGAGTTGGACAAGACTGAAGCGACGTAGCAGCAGCAGCAGCTAGGTTGGTCATAACTTCCCTTCAAGGAATAAGCGTCTTTTAATTTCATAGCTGCAGTCACCATCCTCAGTGATTTTGTAGCCCAGAAAATTAAAGGCAGCCACTGTTTCCAATGTTTCCCCATAGATTTACCATGAAGTGATCGGACCAGATGCCAGGACCATAGTTTTCTGAATGTTTAACTTTAAGCCAACTTTTTCACTCTCCTCTTTCAATTTCATCAAGAGGATCTTTAGTTCTTTCTCTACTTTCTGACATAAGGGTGGTGTCATCTGCATATCTGAGACTATTGATATTTCTCTCAACAACCTTGAATCCAGCTTGTTCTTCTTCCAGCCCAGTGTTTCTCATGATGTGCTCTGCATAGAAGTTAAATAAGGAGGGTGAAAATATATAGCCTTGATGTACCCCTTTTCCTATTTTTAACCAGTCTGTTGTTTCATGTCCAGTTCTAACTATTGCTTCCTGGCCTGCATACAGGTTTCTCAAAAGGCAGGTCAGGTGGTCTGGTATTCCCATATCTTTCAGGATTTTCCACAGTTTATTGTGATCCACACAATCAAAGGCTTTGGCATAGTCAATAAAACAGAACTGGATATTTTTTTTGGAGATCTCTGGCTTTTTCTATGATCCAGCGGATGTTAGCAATTTGATCTCTGGTTCCTCCACCTTTTCTAAAAACAGCTTGAACGAACATCTGGAAGTTCATGGTTCACATATTGCTGAAGCCTGGCTTGGAGGATTTTGAGCATTACTTTACTAGCATGTGAGATGAATGCAACTGTGCAGTAGTTTGAGCATTTTTTGGCATTGCCTTTCTTTGAGGTTGGAATGAAAACTGACCTTTTCCAGTCCTGTGGCCACTGCTAAATTTTCCACATTTGCTTAACTATTGAGCACAGCACTTTCACAGCATCATCTTTCAGGATATGAAATAGCTCAACTGTAATTTCATCTCTTCCACTAGCTTTGTTCTTAGTGATGCTTCTTGTGGCCCACCTGACTTCACATTCCAGGATGTCCAGCTCTAGGTGAGTGTGAGCGATCATACCTTCATGATTATCTAGGTCATGAAGACCATTTTCTGTAGAGTTCTTCTGTGTATTCTTGCCATGTCTTCTTAATATCTTCTGCTTCTGTTAGGTCCATACCATTTCTGTCCTTTATTGAGTCCATCTTTCCATGAAATGTTCTCTTGGTATCTCTAATTTTCTTGAAGAGGTCTCTAGTCTTTCCCATTCTGTTGTTTTCCTCTATATCTTTGCACTGATTGCTGAGGAATGCTTTCTTATCTCTTCTTGCTATTCTTTGGAACTCTGCATTCACATGGGTATATCTTTCTTTTTCTCTTTTGCCTTTCAGATCTCTTCTTTTCACAGCTATTTATAAGGCTTCCTCAGATAGCCATTTTGCTTTATAGCGTTTCTTTTTCTTGGGGATGGTCTTGCTCCCTGTCTCCTGTACAATGTCATGAACTTCCATCCATAGTTCATCAAGCTCTCCTTCTACTAGATCTAGATCCTTGAATCTATGTCTCACTTCCACTGTATAGTCATAAAGGATTTGATTTAGATCATACCTGAATAGTCTAGTGGTTTTCCCTAGTTTCTTCAATTTAAGTCTGAATTTGCAAATAAGGAGTTCATGATCTGAGCCACAGTCAGCTCCCGGTCTTATTTTTGCTGAATGTATAGAGTTTCTCCATCTTCGGCTGCAAAGGATATAATCAATCTGATTTAAGTGTTGACCATCTGGTGATGTCCATGTGTAGTCTTCTTCTCTTGTGTTGTTGGAAGAGGGTGTTTGCTATGACCAGTGCATTCTCTTGGCAGAACTCTGTTAGCCTTTGCCCACTTCATTCTGTACACCAAGGCCAAATTGGTCTGTTATTCCAGGTGTTTCTTGACTTCCTACATTTACATTCCAGTCCCCTATAATGAAAAGGGTATCTTTTTGGGTTTTAGTTCTAAAAGGTCTTGTAGATCTCCATAGAACTGTTCAATGTCAGTTTCTTCGGCATTGCTGATTGAGGCATAGACTTGGATTATGTGATATTGAGTGGTTTGGCTTGGAAACAAACAGAGATCATTCTGTCATTTTTGAGATTGCATCCAAGTACTGCATTTCAGCCTTTTCTGTTGACTATGATGGCTACTCCATTTCTTCTAAGGGATTCTTGCCCACAGTAGTAGATATAATGGTCATCTGAGTTCAATTCACACATTCCAGTACATTGTAGTTCGCTGATGCCTAGAATGTCAACGTTCTGTTTGACCACTTCCAATTTGCCTTGATTCATGGACCTAACATTCCAGGTTCCTATGCAATATTGTCCTTTACAGCATTGGACTTTACTTCTACTACCAGTCCCATCCACACCTGGGTGTTCTTTTTTTTTTTTTTTTTTTTTTTTGCTTTGGCTCTATCCCTTTATTCTTTTTGGAGTTATTTCTCCACTGATTTCCAATAGCATATTGGGCACCTATTGACCTGGAGAGTTCATCTTTCATTGTCTTTTTTTTTTTTTTTTTTGGTCTTTTCATACTGTTCATGTGGTTTTTGAGGCAAGAATACTGAGGTGGTTTGCCATTCCCTTCTCCAGTGGAACACATTTTGTCAGACCTCTCCACCATCATCCGTCCATGTTGGTTGGCCCCACATGGCATGGCTTAGTTTCACTGAGTTAGACAAGGCTATGGTCCATGTAATCAGACTGTCCAGTTGTCTGTGATTGTGCTTTCAGTCTGTCTGTTCTCTGATGCCCTTTCTCAGTGCCTACTGTCTTATTTGTTTCTCTTACCTTGAATGTGGGGTATTTCTTCACAGCTGCTCCAGCAAAGTACAGCTGCTGCTCCTTTCCATGGACTTTTTAGACATAGAAGGCCAGAAACACTTTGCGTTGATACTACAAGCAGCCCCAAATAAATATTTCCTGATAGTGTTCTATCCTCTTTTATTTTGCCAAATATTTAGAGTTCATTAAAATTAACTTACATAAGCCTGTCAGAATGTATCTTTCTCCTTCAGGAATACTAAGAATATATACATGTATACCAATACACTATCAAATTATATATTAGCCACATTAATTATATTTAAGAAAAAATGCTTACATTAGGGTATAATAATGGAAAGCAAAAGAACCTATCTCCTGAGATGCAGACTGTCAAGTGTTTAGTCCTTATTATGTTAAACTAGGGTTTCTTATGGTACTACATATAAAATGACAAATTATAGTTAACATAATTATAATATTTTAAAATAATTGTTTAAAATATATGTGCAGATTATATTTTATTTAATTTTACTTGAGTTCATATATTTTCATATAAGGTTATATAGCATTGTCAGATTTTTCAAATTATCAGCCTAATGAAGTGTAGACTGTGTTATATTGAAAATAAAGATGCCTGAATTCCAGCTCTATTTCTGAAACTAAGTATGCCTGTGAATTTTGAGAAAATGTTTAACCTAGTCTTTCTCTCAGTACTGAATAAGGCTCATGCCCTCCCCAAACCACTTGAAAAATGATAAAGTTGGACTAAATGACCTATAATGTCCCAAGTCTAATGTGCTATGATTTTAATGCATGTGCATGTAATACATTTCCACAAAGCTAAGACACATTGATATTCAGTGTGTTACAAGGTTCCCAATTCTTATTTATAAGACATAGATTCAGGGTAATGTACTGTGGCAGGAAATACATAATAAATACATGAATGAATAATGTAGAGTCCTTGATCCTTAACCCTTGCCAAATTTCTCATTAATTGAATGGCTAATTTTTAAGTAAGCAAAAAATACAGTATCTGCTTCATTCAATTTAACTTTTAAATGAAGAAGCTCTCATGATGAACTTAAATATAACAATTTATTATCTGAAGCAATGCATTATGTCCACAACCTTCAAATCTTACTCTTTTTTTATCCTGAGATGTTCATTTAGGAGAAATTCTAGACCATATTTGTGTCCTGACTCAATCCATAGATTTACTACCTGTTGCCACCCATCATACAAACCAAAAACAGAAAAAAGAAAAAAAAAAAAAGAAAGAAAGAATACATATTAATGAAAAACTTAAATGTCTTCCCGAACTGGAGTAAAAAAGAAAATATAACAAATTTATATAGATAATATAGTATCTGACTTTGAGTAGCTGAGAACCACATACCTTGGTTTTAAAAAAGTTTAACTACTAAATACTGACAAATGCCTTAATACTGGCATTTTAATCATTATGTGATTGACTTGCACTAGTCATGCAGCCTATGAAATTTAAATTCTTAGCTGAGTCTCCTGAGTTATGGCTTCACTCTTTATTTTTCTCTCTATTCCATCTAATCAAATATAATCTATAAAGCGAAAACATCTTTCCATAGAGAAGATTTTCACCATATATTCACAATGATACTACTCTTAGTATCCCCGGTTAAATGTGTCTTATTCTTAATAGGTTAGCAAGCTAATTAAAGAACAGAAAGAAATTATTTCCTTTATGTACCCACCAAACCATTCATCCAGAAAAAAAAAAATCAATTGGGACAGTTTCCCTGAAAATAACCTAAGAACATAACTGTTCCCCAGTTTAAAATGTTTGCATTTTATTGTTGAATTGTAAGAATTTTATATATGATAAATAAAACCCTATTCAGTTCAATTCAGTCGCTCAGTCGTGTCCGACTCTTTGCAACCCCATGAATCACAGCATGCCAGGCCTCCCTGCTCATCACCATCTCCCAGAGTTCACTCAGACTCACTCAGTCTATCGAGTCGGTGATGCCATCCAGCCATCTCATCCTTGGTCGTCCCCTTCTCCTTCTGCGAGCAATCCCTCCCAGCATCAGAGTCTTTTCCAATGAGTCAACTCTTCGCAAGAGTGGCCAAAGTACTGGAGCTTCAGCTTTAGCATCATTCCTTCCAAAGAAGTCCCAGGGCCGATCTCCTTCAGAATGGACTGGTTGGATCTCCTTGCAGTCCAAGGAACTCTCAAGAGTCTTCTCCAACACCACAGTTCAAAAGCAGCAATTCTTCGGTGCTCAACCTTCTTCACAGTCCAACTCACACATCCATACATGACCACAGGAAAAACCATAACCTTGACTAGATGGACCTTAGTCAGTAAAGTAATGTCTCTGCTTTTGAATATACTATCTAGGTTGGTCATAACTTTTCTTCCAGGGAATAAGCGTCTTTTATATTTTATGATTTTTCTTCCTAGTTTGTGGTTTTCTACTCACCCTTTTTTCACTTTTTTTGACTGTAGTGGATCTTTGTTGTAGTGCCCAGGCTTTTCCTCTAGTTGAGATCCATGTGCTCAGCAGTTGCAGCTTGCGAACTTAGTTGCCCCACATCATATGGAATCCTATTTCCCCAACCAGGGATTGAACTTGTGTCCCCTAAACTGGATGTATACCCAGAAGTTAAATAACTGGTAATTCTACATCATTGTCTTTGTGAAGCTTCCATACCATTTTCCATAATAACTACACTATTTCCATATGACCCTACCAGCATTTCACAAGGGTTCTAGTTTCTCCACTTTCTTACCAACACTGATTTTCTTTTTTTTTTTTAACACTAGGTATCCTAAGGGGAGGGATTGGGGGCAGGAGGAGAAGGGGACAAAAAAGGATGAGATGGCAGCATCACTGACTCAATGAACGTGAGTCTGAGTGAACTCTGGGAGCTGGTGATGGACAGGGAGGCCTGTTGTGCTGCAATTCATGAGGTCACAAAAGATTGGACACGACTGAGTGACAGAACTGAACTGAGCTGAACTGATTCTAAGGGGTGTGAGTTGGCAACCCATTATGACTTTAGTTTGCATTTTCCTCATTTCCCAGATTATTAGTCACATTGAGTCCCCTTTCATGTCCATATTGGCCCTCTGTATATTCTTTGGAGAAATGTGTTTTCAAGTATTTTGCTTATTTTTAAATCAAGTTGTTTGGTTTTATGTTGTTGAGTTCTAAGAGATTTTTTATATATTCTGGATGTTAATCCTTATCACATATGTAATTTGAAAATACTTTCTTCCATTTGGTTGAAGAAATATTTTCTTCCATATTTTCTTTTCTTTTGCTGTGTTGATTGTGTCCTCTGGGACACAAAGCAAATTTGTTTTGGTATAGTGAGTTTACCTGTTCTTTCTTTTGTTGCCTAAGCTTTTGGTGCCATAGCCAAAAAATCATTGCCAAATTCAATATCATAATATTTTTTCCCTGTGACCTCTTATAAGAATCTTATATTTTTAATTGCTATATTTAGGACTTTGATCCAAATGAGTAAATTTTTATGTATGCTATAACATAAAGATCCAGAGTCATTCTTTTCCTTGTGGGTATCTTGTTTCCAAATGACATTTCTCATTAAATGGTCTTGGCACCTTTGTTAAAAATCAATTGGCCATATATACAAAAGTCTACTTCTGGGCTATCTATTCTTTTCCATCAGTGTATTTGTATGTTTTTATGCCAGTACCACAGTGTTTTGATTAATAAATATTTGCAGTAACTTTTAAGTCAGAATTTGTGAGAAATCCAACTTTCTACTTTTCACAGATTGTTTTAGCTTTGAGAGGTGCCTTGAGAACCCATATGAATTTTCAGTTCTGTTCAGTTCAGTTGAATCTCTCAGTAACATCCAATTCTTTGTGACCCCATGGACTGCAGGATGCCAGACTTTCCTGTCCATCACCAACACTCGCAGATTGCTCAAACTCATAAAAATTGAGTCAGTGATGCCATCCAACCATCTCATCCTCTGTCGTCCCCTTCTTCTCCTGTCTTCAATCTTTCCCAGTATCAAGGTCTTTTCCAGCGAGTCAGTGCTTCACATCAGTTGGCAGAAGTATTGGAGTTTCAGCTTCAGCATCAGTCTTTCCAATGAATATTCAGGACTGATTTCTTTTAGGATGGACTAGTTGGATCTTCTTGCAGTCCAAGGGACTCTCAAGCGTCTTCTCCAATACCACAGTTCAAAACCATCAGTTCTTCAGTGCTCAGCTTTATTTATAGTCCAGCTCTCACATCCATACATGACTATTGGAAAAACTATATCTTTGATTAAACAGGCACTTGTTGGCAAAGTAAAATCTCTGCTTTCTAATATGCTGTCTAGATTGGTTATAGCTTTTCTTTCGAGGAGCAAGTATCTTTTAATTTCGTGGCTTCAGTCACTGCCTGCAGTGATTTTGGAGCCCAAGAAAATAAAGTCTGTCACTTTTTCTATTGATTCCCTATATGTTTGCCATGAAGTGATGGGGCTGAATGCCAAGATCTTAGTTTTTTGAATGTTGAGTTTTAAGCCAGCTTTTTCACTCTCCTTTTTCACTTTCATCAAGAGGCTCTTTAGTTCTTTTTCTCTTTCTGCCATAAGGGTGATATCATCTGTGTATCTGAGGTTATTGATATTTTTCTGGGCAATCTTGATTCCATTTTGTGCTTCTTTCAGGGTGGCATTTCGCAGTCCATCCATTTTCTTTGCCCATGGAACCTGGAAATGCTTTAAATGGATGCAAATGAGATTTCTNCTCTTTCTGCCATAAGGGTGATATCATCTGTGTATCTGAGGTTATTGATATTTTTCTGGGCAATCTTGATTCCATTTTGTGCTTCTTTCAGGGTGGCATTTCGCAGTCCATCCATTTTCTTTGCCCATGGAACCTGGAAATGCTTTAAATGGATGCAAATGAGATTTCTTCAAAAATGCTGGTATTATAAGAATTGCATTGAGTCTGTAAATCACCTGGGGTAGTATTGACATCTTGTTAATGATATTAAGTCTTCTAATCCATAAACTTAAGTGTCTCTCCATTTATTTGTGCTTAATTCCTTTTAGAAACATTTTGTAGTTTTCTTGCGCAAGTCTTTTGCCTCCTTGGTTGTTTATGCCTGAGGATTTTATTCTTTGGATGGTATTATAAATTGGATTGTTTTTCTCAACATCCTTTTGGGGATGTTTGTTGTTCTTGTAAAGAAATGCAACTGATTTTTTAATTTGGTTTCTGCAGCTTTGCTGAATTAGTTAATTACTTCAACAATGCAGTCTTCAGTGTGTTCTACATATAATATCATGTCATCTACAAGCAGATATGATTTTATTCCTTCCTTTCAAAACTGGGTGCCTAGGTTCTTTTTTTAAAATTTACTTTACAAAAGAGAAAATGAGACTCAAAAGCGTTCAGTAACTTGCCTAAGTTCACCCATTAACAGGTACCAGAGTTCCAACTTGCCCTAGATATGGATCAGCTTTCATTACTCTGTATTGTTCCCTATCATCTCCATCCTCTGGTCATTCCTTCATGACAGCTGCAACAAGAAGACAAAAACTGGTCTTGTTTGACCTCAGAACAATGGGAACATTTGCATCTGATGACTCAAGATTTTTTTCAGGTCTTTGAGAATTACTGTAAAAGCTCCTTGTGCATTAATTTTGGGGTTACAAATAAATCTGTGAATAATGAGGCTCGACTGATTTTTAAAAATCCATTTGGCCTTTAGCATCACACTTATACACTTATTTTTTTAAACAAATGTTCATTGAATCCTTGTATGAATCAGGCCATCTGCTGAGTCTTAGAGATATAGAGAAGAAGTTATGGCTTCTGGTTTTTGGCAGCTGATGATTTACTATGGGATAAATGAATATAAAAAATAACCACTGAATGCTCTCAGTTAGAAAGATTTCAATTAAAGAAAAACTTTAAAAACCAACTCAAGTGAGTTTGAACAATGAGGAATCTATAAGAAAATAATTTAAGACATGGCTTGGTCATATGTCTGCCCCAATTTCTTCTTGCTATTTGATTACCTCTACCTTCCATTATTCTTCAGCTGAATCCTCATCATAGTTTAATTTTTGGTAGAAAAGTTTCCAGGACAGATGAAGTCTCACATCTGAACACCAGACTATTCACAGAAAAAATAGGAAGGCTTTATTTCCCCATCATCAGAACCAAAATAGTCCTGAGCTGCAGTTTGGAACCTCATGATAGTAGTTAGTACGGCCTGAGTATTGAGATTGCTTCCAGTACATTTTGCAAATTCACTAATCCCAGGCAATGAGGATGGGGTTATTCATACCCAATACAACAGAAAAATATATTGTATGAGGATAGAGTCATGCTAGTTAGGATCACCAAGTGCACACTAAGACTATATTACAGAAATAAAGTGGTTTGAAAGAATGGAGAAGTACAAACAATTGTGTTTTGAAAACTTTCATTTTTCATACAAATATTTTGAGATGATAGTAAGGATGTCACCTACGGGATTAATCCTCTCAAATGGAAAAAAAAGAAAAGAAGAATAGGAAGAAACTTAATGACAATCAATGCCAAATTGTTATTTTTATAATATTATGTGAAATAAAATAATAAAAACCTTCATACTTTATCCAAGCAGCTGTCTATAGAGGTAGTGAAAATATTGAAGAGATTTTAATTTTTCACATTAAGTATACTGTTTTATTCTGGCTTTGAACTGTTTCTTATTAAGTTCAGATATCATATTAAGGATCATGTCCTGTTTTTCAGTGAACTGCAATTTGCATGTTATCATGATCTATAAGAGAGTATATAAGAATATGTCTAAATGTTGTCAAATCTGGATCATTTAGCCATTCATCTTGTTGCTTGGATGAAATAGATAAAGATTACAGTGTGGTGAAAACTAGTATATTTAAAGGAGTTGTAAAAATTTAAACAGAAAGAATAGGAACACTATAAGGACATAATCGTGAAATGTAACCAGATTCCAGTAGTCTATTTCTGAACAGTGAGAACATTATAGAATATAGTAGACCTATATTATAGAAATTATAGAATATAGTAATATGACATTTTATTTCATTCTTTCTAGTTTATTTTATTTCTTGAGTTTATAATAATATGAGCAACACTTTTTTATTATTAACTAATGGATCCACTTGGCATTTTATGCTACTATAATCTACTCCAAGATTCTGAAATAGTCTGTTGCTTTAAGACTAGCAAATTTTAATTATTTCACAATTTTTAGTAACAGTTCTAAAACTCAAATAATGGAAACAGCTGAGGGTTACTTTTTCCTCAGTACTTTTCAAAGATAACCAATCAAAAAAAAAACTTCCTAAAAAGTAAAGATAACCAAGAGGCTAATAGGGGAAACAAAGTTTTCAAAAAAAATTTTCTTGAGGAAACTGTACTGAGATCAATACTTCAGTTTCAAAATCACAGCAAAAATGGATAGTTTGTTGTAACATTCTCATTTAAAATTTTTCAAATATTTTATTAGAAAAAAATTTTAACATAAAATTTGAAAAGATTTTACAGTGAGCATTTATATACTCATCACCTAGAGTCAAGCATTAACATTTTACTAGATTTGTTTTTGTATGCATCTCTATACACTTATCTATCTTAACCTCCATCCAATATTCTATGTATTTTTAACATATTTTAAAATAAGTACAGACATCTATACAGGCCACTTTGAAAACTGCAGTATACATATCATTAACTAGGTTTTGATATATATATATATATATATATTTCTAGGTAAAATTTACATACCATGAAATGCATAAATATTATGTACCATTTGATAAGTTTTAACAAATAAGTATGTCTGTGAAACCAACCCTGTCAAGGTATAGAACATCATTCTTAGGCCAGAATATTCTCTCATCTTCCTTTATATGTGTGTGTGTGTATGTGTATATATATTTTTATTTTTGGCTTGCCGGGTCTTCGTTGGTATGTGCATGGACTTTCTCTAGTTGCAGTGAGCAGTGACTACTCTTTAGTTGTAGTGTGTGGGCTCCTCATTGCAGTGGCTTTTCTTGTTGTAGAGCACAGACTCTAGGTGCACAGGTTTCAGTAGGTGCACACGTGGGGCTCCAGAGTGCAGGCTCATTAGTTGTGGCACATTGTCTTAGTTACCCCATGGCATGTGGGATCTTCCTAGACCAGGGATGGAATCAGTGTCCCTTGCATTGCAGTGGATGTTTAACCATTGGACCTTCAGGGAAGGCCCCCTCCTTATTTAAAATGAGCAAAGCCTGAGGGTATATGTGACAAAGTCCAACAGAAACAAGGCACATACTTCCAGATGTTCTCTTCCATTGAAATTACATGGATACAGCTAATTGTCCCAACAGTGATGTGTGACAACACATATGAAGTCTGTCCAGTCAAATTAGCCTACCCAAGCCTTAATGTTCAGTAATTTTATTTTAGATAAAGATAAATACCTACCTATTGGGATGTTAACAACAACAACAAAAAAAAAGGACTGATGTAGCTAAAACCTTTCAGACATTGCAGACCTCATGTAACTGCATAAGACTCAAGACAATGGTAGAGCTGAAATGCAGAGTTTACTGAAACTATAAAGTTAAATTTAACAGTTCTTTATCCCCTTCCTTACCTATTCAACTGACAGGATACTTCTCTTCAATAAAGAGAAAAGAAGTATAAATTTGGGGGGGAAATTGAACCAGAGTCTCCAAACACAGGCTATCAGACACAATATATATAAGAAACAAAAAAAACAAGTGTCATAACAACAAAAAAAGTTGGAATCAGCAGAGGATTGCAGACTAAAATGAAAAAATTCTAGCTTTCTTACCATGCTTAGTTCTCAGAATGACTGAAGTCAGGTGAGCTAACACAAAAGATCAGCTAACACACAAATCCGCCTCATACAAACCAAAGATCTTACTAAATAACTTGAATGATACAACCAATAATAAAAGCTCAGAAATGGCAGAGAATTGTTTGAGATATCAAGAGTGGCATCCCAAATTCTTCCCGTTTAGTTCATGACACTCAGATTCAGAAAAGATGAAATTGCTATGTGAGACTCACAGGTTCACCTACACAGAAGTTTTGCCTCAAATATGTAATCCACATGGCATCTTCCAGACACCATAATTCAAAGACTGTCATTTACTATAGATAATTTCTAGCTAGGGTTATCTTGCTAAGGACATTTCATTTCTATTGCTCTTAAGATATACCATTAGTCTATTTACTAGGAGGTAAGATTGACAAGGAGGTAAGATCAGATCACTTGTCTTATTTTCTTTCCTCCACAGGCACCCTTTTAGTGTTTTGTTATTGTTGTTCAGTTGCTCAGTCATGTAGAACTCTTTGTCAACCTCATGGACTGGAGCCCACCAGGCTCCTCTGTCCACGGGGTTTTCCAGGCAAGATTACTGGAATGGGCTATTCTTTCTTCCTCCAAGGGATCTTCCTGACTTAGGGATCAAACCTGCATCTCCATGTCTCCTGCATTGCAGGTGGATTCTTTACCCCTGCACCACTGGAGAAGCCCCCACCCTTTCGTACAGAAAGTCAACAGATTGCAGCCCTCTTCCTTTTAGAGGGTTTCTCAATGACTTGACAATTTGTGTCCTTCATAAGGAAGCAAAAATTTTGGAAGCCCATGTATTTCTATAGGCTTCTGTCTAGTTTCTTTCTTTCTTTCTTTTTTTTCTTAAGATTTTATTTATTTTTTTTTTTTGGTGCTCTTTATTTTTTATTTTTTAATTTTTTTTTACTTTACAATACTGTATTGGTTTTGCCATACATTGACATGAATCTGCCATGAGTATACATGAGTTCCCAATCCTGAACCCCCCTCCCACCACCCTCCCCATATCATCTCTCTGGGTCATCCCAGTGCACCAGCCCCAAGCGTCCTGTATCCTGTATTGAACCTAGACTGGCGATTCATTTCTTACATGATAGTATACATGTTTCAATGCCATTCTCCCAAATCATTCCACCCTCTCCCTCTCCCACAGAGTCCAAAAGCCCATTCTATACATCTGTGTCTCTTTTGCTGTCTTGCATACCGGGTTATCATTACCATCTTTCTAAATTCCATATATATACTGTATACTGTATTGGTGTTAGTATACTGTATTGGTGTTTTTCTTTCTGGCTTACTTCACTCTGTATATAAGAAAGCTGTGGTACATATACAGTGGAGTATTACTCAGCCATTAAAAAGAATATATTTGAATCAGTTCTAATGAGGTGCATGAATCTAGTTTCAAAGATATTTATCTTTTTAATCTGAATGGAAGTTTCCAGATCATCAGACATTAGGAAATGTTTAACACAAGACACCAAAGCAAAACAATTTTAAAAAAATTCTGAATGCACACAGAAGGAATTGAGGGGATCAAGAAAAAAAAAGTCTTCAAGAAATACTTATATAATTTGAGCTGAAAAACAATACTTGAATGTGAAAATAAAAGAAATATTCAGAAAATAAGAAATATATTTTAAAAATAAAATCATTACTACTATAATTTAAAAGCTGGCAGGAATTTACCTGCATGTTCCAGTGGTTAAGAATCTGCCTGCCAATGCAAGAGCCACATGTTTGATCTCTGGTCTGGGAAGATTCCACAGTCTGCGAGGTGGTTAAGCTCATGCAACACAACTACTGAGCCTCTTGCTCTAGAGCCATGCTCTACAACAAGAGAAGCCACTGCAATGAGAAGTCTGAGCTCCACAACTAGAGAGTAGCTCCTGCTTGCCACAAAGGGAGAAAGCTGATGCACAGCAGCAAAGACATTTTGCAGCCAAAAACAAATAAAAAAATAAATTTTTTTAACAAATAAAAAATAAAAGCCACCAGAATAATCAGAATATAAGGTTTATGAAACTGTTCAAAATACAGTAAAAAAAGGAAAATATTTGGAAAATATTACACAAAATCTGCTGATCCAATTCAATACGATACCCAGAAATGAAGAACATAGGGAAAAGATAGAAGGTCATAACTAAATAAATATCCCAAGTATTTTTCCCCCAAATAAAAATATAAATCACCCAGACAGTAAAGAAAATGAATGAAAAGAATTCTTAGTATTCCTTAAATGTTTAGAATACTAGGATTACTGAATAAGTCTTAAAACCTCTCCAAAGAATATAGATAAAACAAATATTAATGGATTAGTGCCAGAAATCAGAACAGTAATATTATTGAGTTCAATAATAGCATTTTCAGATACTAAGGTCATATAATCCTAACTTTATATTAAGAAGCTAATATACATAAAGTGAAAGTGGCTCAGTTGTGTCTGACTCTTTGGGACTGTACAGTCCATGGAATTCTCCAGGCCAGAATACTGGAGTGGTTAGCCTTTCCCTTCTTCAGGGGATCATCCCAACCCAAGGATGGAACCTATGTCTCTCCCATTACAGGTGCATTCTTTACCAGCTGAGCCACAAGGGAAGCCCATGAATACTGGAGTGGGTAGCCTATTCCTTCTCCAGAGGATCTTTCCAACTCAAGAATCAAACGGGTCTCCTGCATTGAAGGCAGATTCTTTACCAACTGAGCTATCAGAAAAGCCCTTATAATATACATAAAGTAAGGCATCAACTGAAACAGCTTAAAAATATGGAATCCTGAAATTTTTTATCTAATAAGGACAGAGATGAAGAAAGAAACTCCAGTAAAAACCAGAGCAAGATGATGAAAGATTTCTAGAGGTTAAAAGTGGGGTGGGCCTGTGGCAAAGAGTTGAAGAAATGATCCTAGGAAGAGTATTTGGGTAGGAAATAATAATAAATAGGTAGAAAAATAAGAAAGCTAAAAGCATCAAATAACTTCAAAAGGAAGAAAACATTGTAAAAGTTGAAAGCAGAATACCTTCTGTATCAATTGTTTGAATTAGTTTTTGCATAGTTATGTTTTATTAAAATGTTCATTTTGCATATAATTATGACTAAACCAAAATCAGAATATAATTAGAGAATTGTGGTATTGGAAATTGGAAGCCGTGTGTCTCTGTGTGTGCATGTGTGTGTGTGCTGTGTTTTATTTCTACCCTCCCTCTCAATTCATACAAGTTTGATTTAGTTGTTCCTTTAAGTACATATGATTTTCTTCATCACAGTTCCTCTATCAGGGATTATTACAGCATAATGTAGTTACTTAATTATGTTTATCTCCCTTGTAATTGCTTAGAATGGCATAATTTGTTAATTATCTTTACATTTGCCTTGTGTACAGGATTATCTTTCATACAATGGACCTGGATAAATACCTAAAGAATGTGTGAATGAATGACTATATTAATATTATCTGATTATGTTTATCTGTAACATTTTTCAAATAAAAAATGGAATTACTTTCTGAAGCTTAAAATATTATCTACAATGAAATATATGTAGTTAATGCTTACTTCTCAATAGTGTAGAGAGTTTTTATATGCTTAAAAGTAACAATAAGTTGGGCAGTTTAAAAATCCTAAATGTGAATTCTCTGGTGTTCCAGTGGTTAGTACTCCGCACTTTCACTGCTGAGGGCCCAGGTTCAGTCCACAGATCATGCTTCATGACAGAAAAGAAAAAAGAAATCCTGAATAAAACTGACCTTGAAATTGAAAGAGAAAATATAATTTTTTTCTAATATTTTTCTTTTAAGAAGATTCTAATTCTTACTATCTTTCTTCTTTCTTCCCCAACAAAAATAGACAGATAGACAGATAATGGAAAAATAATACTAAAACAAATTTGGAGAAATTTGAAAGAATTGCAATCCACTCCAATATTCTTGCTTGGAGAATCCCATGGACAGAGTAGCCTGGCAGGTCACAGTCCATGGGGTCGCAAAGAGCCGGACACAACCAAGCGACTAACAGTCTTTTCACACTTTTTAAACCATAGCTCCATCTCTTGTAACATATCCACATTTTGATCTCATTCCTTATTTTTTTCTGAGAAAATGAATTGATAGTGGAGACAGTCAATGAGGTATTCAGGAAAACATGTTATTCAATTCCTTAAATGAAGTTACTAAAGCAAATAAGATCCATCATTTTGTATAAAGAAGCTATATTTTATTTATTTCATTAAAAATGTGTTAAGAAAAAATTAAATCTAATTAATAAGACAAATACTATTTAGAAGAAATACTATAAAATAAATTTTATCTGATTTATGTACAGGATATTGTCACAAATTGGGTTCTCCGGAAGCAGATACTGGGGTGGACTGTGATATGCAAAAATTTATCATAGGATTCAAATACAATGTAAGGAAGCAAGACAAATTACCAAACAAATCAGTTCAGTTCAGTCATTCAGTAGTCATGTCTGACTCTCTGCCACTCCATGGACTGCAGCATGCCACACTTTCCCATCCATCACCAACTCCTGGAACCTGCTCAAACCCATGTACATTGAGTTGGTGATGCCATCAAACCATCTCATCCTCTGTTGTCCCCTTCTCTTGTCTTCAGTTTTTCCCAGCATCAAGGCCTTTTCCAATGAGTCATTTCTTCACATCAGGTGGCCAATGTATTGGAGCTTCAGCTTCAGCATCAGTCCTTCCAGTTAATATCCAGAACTGATTTCCTTTAGGATTGTCTAGTTTGATCTCCTTGCAGTCCAAGGGACTTTCAAGAGTCTTCTCCAAACCCACAGTTGAAAAGTACAAATTCTTCAGTGCTCAGCTTTCTTTATGGTCTTACTCTCAGATCCATATATGACTACTGGAAAAACCTTAGCTTGGACTTAACAGACCTTTGTTGGGACGGTAATATCTCGACTTTTTAATATACTATCTAGGTTTGTCATAGCTTTTTCTTCCAAGGAGCAGGTGTCTTTTAATTTCATGACTGCAGTCCCCATCTGCAGTGATTCTGGAGCCCACAAAAATAAAGTCTGTCACTGTTTCCATTGTTTCCCCATCTATTTGCTATGAGGTGATGGGATTGGATGTCATGATCTCTGTTTTTTGAATGTCAAGTTTTAAGCCAGTTTTTTCACTCTCCTCTTTCACTTTCCTCAAGAGCCTCTTTAGTTCCTCTTTGCCTTCTGCCATAAAGGTGGTGTCATCTGCATATCTGAGGTTATTGATATTTCTCTGGGCAATCTTGATTCAAGCTTGTACATCATCCAGCCCAGCATTTTGCATAATGTAACTTGCATATAAGTTAAATAAGCAGGGTGACAATATACAGCCTTGATGGACTCCTAAATAAAGTGAAAGCAAAATGAAGAAATAATCTGAATTTGATTTACAATTTAAAAATTAAATTTGATCTATTTTATTCATTTCCTGCTGTTTTCTTTTTAAAGCTTATAGTTTTGAAATTAAATACTCAAATATTTTAGTGAAAATCTAGTTTACCTCAGTGTTAAATATTAGCTAATTTAAAATAATTAAATAAAAAGTAAATACTCATTGGAATAGAATGTGCCATTTGTAGCTCATACTAACCATTTACTAAAATAATTTGTCACTGTAATAAATGATAATTTATTTGAGAGGGTTAATAAATTATAAATGTATTTTAATAAGCATTTATTTATGTGTTGTTGTTCTTGTTCAGTCATTAAAATGTATCCAACTCTTTGTTATTCCATGAACTGCAGGACACCAGGCTTCCCTGTCCTTCACCATTTCCCAGAATTTGCTCACATTCATGTCCATTGAATCAGCGAGGCTATCTAACTATCTCATCCTCTTCTGTCCTCTTCTCCTTTTGTTTTCAATCTTTTATAGCATTAGGGTCTTTTACAATAAGTTGGCTCTTCCTATCAGGTGGCCAAAGTATTGGAGCTTCAGCTCCAACATCAGTCCTTCCAATGAATATTCAGAGTTGATTTCCCTCAGGATTGATTGGTTTGATCTCCCTACTGTTCGAGGGACTTTCATGTGTCTTCTCCAACTAATTAAAAAGTATCAATTCTTCAATACTCATCCTTCTTTATGGTCCAGTTCTGACATTTATACATGACTACTGGAAAAAACATCAGTTTGGCCATATGGACCTCTATAGGCAAAGTGATGTCTCTGCTTTTTAATATGCTGTCTAAGTTTGTCATACTTTTCCTTCCAAGAAGCAAGCATCTTTTAATTTCATGGTTGCAGTCACCGACCACAGTGATTTGGGAGCCCATGAAAATAAAATCTGTCACTACTTCCACATTTTCTCCTTCCATTTACCACTGAGTGATGGAATTGGATGCCATGATTTCAGTTTTTTTAGTTTTTTGAGTGTTGAGTTTTAAGGCAGCTTTTTCACTCTGTTCTTTCACGGTCATTAAGAGGCTGTCTAGTTCTTCACTTTCTGCCAATAGATTGGTGTCATCTGAATATCTGAGGTTGTTGATATTTTTCCTGGCAAACTTGGTTCTAGCTTGTGATTCAGTCAGCCCAGCATTTCACATGATACTCTGCATATAAGTTAAATAAATAAGGTGACAATATACAGCCTTGTCATATTCCTTTCCCAATTTTGAATCAGTCCATTGTTCCATGTCCAATTCAAACTGTTGCTTCTTGACCTGCATACAGGAAGTATCCCAGGAGACAGGTAAGGTGGTCTGGTATTTCCATCTCTTTAAGAATTTTCCACAGTTTGTTGTGATCCACACAGTCAAAGGCTTTAGAATAATCAATGAAGTAGTAGATGTTTTTCTGGAATTCCCTTGTTTTCTCTATGATCCAGTAAAAGTTGGCAATTTGAACTCTGGTTCCTCTGCCTTTTCTAAACCCAGCTTATACATCTGGAAGTTCTCTATTCATGTATTGCTGAAGCCTAGTGCAGGAGATCCCAGTTTGATTCCTGGATTGGGAAGATCTACTGAAGAAGGGTTAGGTGACCCACTCCAGTATTCTTGGGGTTCCACTGTGGCTCAGCTGGTGAAGAATCTGCCAACAATGCAGGAGACCTGGTTTGAATTTTGGGTTCAGAAGATTCCCTGGAGAAGGGAAAGGCTACCCACTCCAGTATTCTGGAGAATTCCATGAATTGTATAGTCCATGGGGTTGCAAAGAGTTGGACATGACTGAGAGACTTCCATTGTTGTAAGTCGCTCCAGTCATGTTTGACTCTTTATGACCCTATGGACTGTAGCTTTCCAGGTTCCTCTGTCCATGGGATTCTCCAGTCAAGAATACTGAATTGGGTTGCCATTTCCTTCTCCAGGGAATCTTCCCAACCCAGAGATTGAACCTGCATCTCTTATGTTTCCTGCTATGACAGGTGGGTTCTTTACTGCTACCACAACCTGGAAAACCCTTGTAGGATTTTGAGCATAATCTTACTAGCATGTGAAATGAGCACACTTGTACAGTAGTTTGAACATCCTTTGACATTGCCCTTCTTTGGGATTGGGATGAAAACCAATCTTTTTCAGTCTCATGGCCACTACTGAGTTTTCAAACTTTGCTGACATGTAAATGGAATACTTTAACAGCACTGTATTTTAGAATTTTAAGTAGCTCAGCTGGAATTTTGTCACCTGCACTAGCTTTGTTCATAGTAATACTTCCTAAGGTTCATTTGACTTCACACATTTCTTTATGTATTTTATGTATCAAAAAGCAAAGTATGTTATTTTATACGTGAAATAATAAAAGGACTTAAATCCAGTAGATATGTGTAACTAGAATACCAATAATATAAAATCTCTGAGTTTTATCATCAGTTTTTCTAGTAGCATAATTAAAACTTTCAGTGTGAAAATGGGAGCCCAAGTTTTTTCAGTTATGCTCACAGGTAATTTACTTCCTACATTGTGTCAATATTTTTAACTTAAGACCTAGGTCTGTGACTATTTCTTGTTAATACATAAAAAGTAGCACACTAGAGACCCCTTTAAACTCATACCTTCATATGTTATATTGTAGTTGGCTTGATTCCATACATTGTATTTTTCTATTCCTGAAATCATGTCTTCCTTTGTTCCTGGGTTATTTCCAACTGTGTCCTGCAGCTGTTGGTTCAATTCATGGTAAACAATTGATTACACAGATCATAGAACAAGTTAATCAGTCTGGGACTTTGGTAATGAAAAATAAAGCTCCAGCAAGTTAATATATCAGTCTTAAATAGAGAAGATATCTAAAACTAATTAAACACTGTTCCCAGTGACAGTAATTTAAGCTCTACTCCAGAAATCTTTATGCTCCCTAGAACCTCTGTTTTCATAATGGTGGTGTCAAATTGCAATTTCATCTTTTGAATCAGTATAATTAAGCACTCTGAGACAAAATTTACCTTATAAAAGTGACCTTGAAATCAAAGTTTATAAGTATAGCATACCATACAAGGATCCATATTATCTGACCCAGCACTTCCCTTTGTCCTGGGATGGTTGGTTATTAATGAAAAGTTTACCTAGGGAAGATAAGTTCTAGGGCATATCCAAACCAGGTTTAGGGCACATATCATACCAGTTTAGTCAGTCATTACCAAGAGAGCGAAAGTTTCATAGAAATCCTAAGGAAATTTAGATTTATATCATGTATAATTTCTAGGAAGTCTGGAGAGATGAATACTTAACTTTTTCCATAATGGAAACGAACAAGGAATAAAGAGCTTGGCCATATATATTGTGTTAACTAGGTATTAGTGTCTGCTACAGACAGAATTATTTCTATAATAAATTGTTTGTTTTAAGACAGCTGTATGTAACTTAAGTATTATATAGCTACAAGGAATCCAAAATTATAAATTCAGTTCAAACTAAACCTTGAAACGAAGCCATGGTAACTCTCTCAATATGTTATCTTTGCTCTGATTTATTTTTATTCTTTTCATATATTTTATACCCTTCTTCTTATAGGTCAGGCCAAATATTGGTCATTTTATAGTTTCTAAGATATGGTGAGGTAGTGAATATTTCATTATAAAATGTAATGCTGAAGAGATAGAATCTGATAAATGCATTTCTGAATCAAAATATTTAAATCTGGTCAATCAGCTGTGGCTATGGTGATGAAAATATGATAACATATCCATCAGGGCTAAAAACCTATTGTAGTCAAAGTTATTTTCCTGTGTTTGGGTTTCAATTCAGTCCAGTTCAGTTCAGTTCAGTCGCTCAGTCGTGTCCAACTCTTAGCAACCCCATGAATTGCAGCACGCCAGGCCTCCCTTTCCATCACTAACTCCTGGAGTTTACTCAACTCAAACTCCTGTCCATTGAGTTTGTGATGCCATCCAATAGATGTTCTAGAAAAACATCTAATTCTGCTTTATTGACTATGCCAAAGCCTTTGACTGTGTGGATCACAATAAACTGGAAAATTCTGAAAGAGACAGGCATACCAGACCACCTGACCTGCCTCTTGAAAAACCTATATGCAGGTCAGGAAGTAGCAGTTAGAACTGGGAATGGAACAACAGACTGATTCCGTATAGGAAAAGGAGTACGTTAAGGCTGCGTTTGGGTTTAGTAATATTAATTTCCTACATTTCTAATATTTCATCTAAGTTCAGAATCAGCTAGGAAATCAAACAGTGGAGTCAAAAAGAATGATATACAAGTATTTATATTAATACTAATAAATTATTACCTGTAAAGACTAGATTGGAACTTATGGATTAGATACAGGTGATAGTCACATATTCTTATAGACTATTTAAAGGAGCAAATTATTGAACTCTGGGCAATCCAACCAAAGGAGATTTTGCATCTGCAGAGATGATACACTCAACTTAGAATCATTATCTTCCATCCTTAAAGTCCCTTGCTTGAAACAAAGAGAAAAGTGGGCTTCTATATTTAACTCTAGAGGGACCAGAAGGTGTAGTCAATATCTTACAGAAAAAGTAACAGAGTAGAACCACTGACATTGCATATGGAAAAAGGACAAGAGAGAGAAAGAGCAAGAAGGGAGGGTGGGAAGAAAGAGGGAGAGAATTTTCTGAATCTTAATCAGACCATTCATTCTTTGGAGATGAGTAGGTAAAAGTGAGGAATTGTGGGATATACTCTTTCTAATACAAGTGTTGAGTCAGACAACATTAATTTTACAAGGAACAAAAAGATTTATTTTGCACTAAAGAAAATAAAATGAGATATGGCTGAGTTAGATTGCTTATGGCCAATGAACTAGATTGTCAAGAGTCTGTGAGTGATAGGAAGAAGGGTTATACAGAAAGTAACTCTTAAGCTATAATAGCATTGGTGAAGGGAAGACAGATTTAATAATAAACTCATAGGATACCAGTCAAGGTGTTCATCACATTTTTTATTCTTACTGGTAAATTCAAGTGTCATTGTCCCATTTAAATAAAGATTCTGTATAACACTATGAGTGATATAGCAAAAACAAGACCAATTTTGTAATGTATGATTAAATATATATATTTGAAGTTGCAAAGTTGTAGTAACAGTGAAACCAGAAATGACAAGGTAGCTTTTAGAGAGGGAAAGAAGAAATTTAAAACAAACTTAAACCTATATTAACCTTCCAAATTCCAGTTGAGCTATTTCAAATCTTGAAAGATGATGCTGTGAAAGTGCTGCACTCAATATGCCAGCAAATCTGGAAAACTCAGCCGTGGCCAGAGGACTGGAAAAGGTCAGTTTTCATTCAATCCCAAAGAAAGGCAGTGCCAAAGAATGCTCAAACTACCATACAATTGCACTTATCTCACATGCTAGTAAAGTAATGCTTAAAATGCTCCAAGCCAGACTTCAGCTATATGTGAACCATGAACTTCCAGATGTTCAAGCTGGTTTTACAAAAGGCAGAGGAACCAGAGATCAAATTGCCAACTTCCACTGGATCATTGAAAAAGCAAGAGAGCTCCAGAAAAACATCTATTTCTGCTTTATTGACTATGCCAAAGCTTTTGACTGTGGGGATCACAATAAACTGTGGAAAATTTTGAAAGAGACAGGAATACCAGACCATCAGACCTGCCTTTTGAAAAATCTGTATGCAGGTCAAGAAGCAACAGTTAGAACTGGACATGGAAAAACAGACTGGTTCCAAATAGGAAAAGGAATACGTCAAGGCTGTATATTGTCACCCTGCTTATTTAACTTCTATGCAGAGCACATCATGAGAAACACTGGGCTAGAAGATTCACAAGTTGGAATCAAGATTGTTAAGAGAAATACCAATAACCTCAGATATGCAGATGACAGCACCCTTATGGCAGACAGTGAAGAAGAACTAAAGGGGCCTCTTGACGAAAGTGAAAGAGGACTGTGAAAAAGTTGGCTTAAAGCTCAACATTCAGAAAACTAAGATCATGTCATCCAGTCCCATCACTTCATGGGAAATAGATGGGGAAACAGTGGAAGCAGTGGCTGACTTTGTCTTTCTGGGCTTCAAAATCACTGCAGATGGTGACTGCTGCCATTAAAGTAAAAGACGGTTTACTCCTTGCAAGGAAAGTTATGATCAACCTAGACAGCATATTAAAAAGCAGAGACATTACTTTGCCAACAAAGGTCCATCTAGTCAAGGCTATGGTTTTTCCAGTGGTCATGTATGAATGTGAGAGTTGGACTATAAAGAAATCTGAGCACAGAAGAATTGATGCTTTTAAACTATGGTGTTGGAGAAGACTCTTGAGAGTCCCTTGGACTGCAAGGAGATCAAACCAGTCCATCCTAAAGGAGATCAGTCCTGGGCGTTCATTGGAAGGACTGATGCTAAAGCTGAAACTTCAATACTTTGGCCACCTGATGCAAAGAGCTGACTCACTGGAAAAGCCCTTGATTCTGGGAAAGACTGAGTACAGGAAGAGAAGGGGGTGATAGAGAATGAGATGATTGGATGGCATCACTGACTCAATGGACATGGGTTTGGGTGGACTCTGGAAGTTGATGATGGACAGGAAGGCCTAGCGTGCTGCAGTTCATGGGGTTGCAAAGAGTCAGACATGACTGAGCGACTGAAATGAACTGATCTGAATCTTTCAAATTTGAAATATTTTCATTTTCACCCTCAAAATCCTCCAAAGAATATCTTCAATATAATGTTCAATCATAATTATTATTTTATAAATAATAATTAAAATTTTAAATTTGCTTATTTTCCAGGGAGTTACTGGGATAATTAAATTACCAAATTTCTCAGTACTTTTAGCATTGTAGGAATTGTGTTTTATATATTAAATTGGAAAGTTTAGAAAATTTGAGCTTCAGGATAGATAAGACAATTTAAAAATAGAATGAAGTAGAGGAAAAATTTTTCCTGGGAAATCATTTGGACATGAATGAATGAATAGGACAAGAACTGGAATCAATCATGTTGCCTTCACTTAGTGACTATCAATATCCTTAAAAATGTCTTCAATATA
The DNA here is from genome assembly GCA_006410615.1 of Neotragus moschatus. Taxonomy (NCBI): domain Eukaryota; kingdom Metazoa; phylum Chordata; class Mammalia; order Artiodactyla; family Bovidae; genus Neotragus; species Neotragus moschatus. The sequence continues at coordinate 330,296 of SJYA01000955.1, forward strand.
TTTTGCTATCTTGAATGTTGATTTAGCATGTATATGTAATTTTGATCCCAAATCAATTTTTTAAAAACAGAATTGATTTTTTATTTGTCTTTATATAACAAAAACATGAGATTAGTTCCAGTGAATAATCCTGTTTTCCACATGTCATTCGAGTTCAAGGCAAGTCTCTTACTAAAACCATGCTAAATCTTAGAGCTGTCAATTTTTAAGTTTTTACTTACACCAAAGTTGAAAAGGAGCTTTTGTTTTTAGATTTGTTTTTTTGTTAATTATGTGTTACCCAACTACAACTTTGTAGAAGTCAGAAAATGCTTGATACATCTGTACTTACAAAAATGAAAATTGAGCTGAGCTTAAATGACTTGGTCAGGTTTAATTTTGAGCTGAATTTTAGCTTAGGTCTTTCTACAAATGCATTACTTATGTCTTAACAACACATAATTTCTCATTTCTCATTTCTCTGTTCCTTAGCAGATAAATAGAAAAAGTGTCCTAAATTTCAAACACCTAAGTTACAGTTTTGAACTTGTGATTGAGGGCTTCATCAAGTAAAAAGTAATTTCCCAATAAAACACAGATGGGTAACAATTGTAACTAATGCTTTATTTCATGTCTTCTGAGAGTCTTCTTTAGGTGTCTCCTTTTATTGGTATATTTACAGCTACTTGAAACAGAGTAGTGAAATCTCGAGAATTTTGTGTTGTCGGGATCAAGATAAGGAAAATTATTTTCAAGTTTGGTATTTATAAAATGGTTTATTTGATGACACTACTGTTCTGTGTAAAAACAAATTAATGAGTAGTACAGCCACTGTTATCAAGACCAACTATTGGTTTTGAACTTCTTCTTCTTTATTTATTTTCTTTCCATCTTTAGAGAAACTTGAACTATACCTGCAGGGTCAGCATACTCATGCTCTCCAAGACAAATTTGATCATCTACCGAAGGGATTCAGCAATGCCCAATATTTGGGACTTGATTTTAAACTATTATTTCTAGCATCATATACCCCTGCTTATAGTTTGCCTTGAATTGTGTAATTTCTTTCTGATTATGTGGTTTTTCCCTTGTGGCTTCCTTGGCGGTAGGTTCAGATGGTAAACAACCTGCCTGCAATGCAGGATACTTGGGTTCAATCCCTGAGTCAGAAAGATACCCTGGAGAAGGGAATTGCTGCCCACTCCAGTATTCTTGCCTGGAGAATACTATGGACAGAGGATTTGGTGGGCTACATTCCACAGAGTCACAAAGAATCAGACACGACTGAGTGACTAACACTTTCATGTGGTTTTTTAGTCCATCTGCCTGTTCTGGAGCTAGTTGTTTTGCTGTTGATTTTTCCCCTTTGTAACCTGTCTAATTTTTCAGAATCCTCTTGATTTTTCAAATTATCCTGCCAGAGGGTTATAATTAAGTTTTTATATATATATATATATATATATATATATATGTATATATATATATATTTATTTAACATATATATTAGCATGTATGGGAGCTTCTCTAGTGATGGTAAAAAATCCTCCTGCAATGCAAGAGATGAAGGTTCAGTCCTGGGTCTGGAAGATACCCTGGAGAAGGGAATAACCATCTACTGTGATATTCTAGCCTGGAGGATTCCATGGACAGAGGAGCCTGGTGGGTTGCAAAGAGTGATCAACTAACACACACACACACATACACACACATACACACACACACACACACACAACCACACATACACACACGAAAACTGTTGCTGTTTTTCAGTCACTAAGTGGTGTCCAACTCTTTGTAACCCCATGGACTCAGCATGCCAAGCTTTCCTGCCCTTCATTCAACATCTCCTGGAATTTGCTCAAACTCAAGTCCATTGAGCTGATGATGCCATCCAACCATCTCATCTCTGTCACCACCTTCTCCTTCTGCCTTCAATCTTTCCCAGCATTAGACCCTTTTCTAATGAATCATCTTATCCCATCAAGTGGTCAAAGTATTGGAGCTTCAGTGTCAGTCTTTCCAAAGACTATTCAAGGTTGATTTCCTTTAGGATTGACAGGTTTGATCTGCTAACTGTCCAAAGGACTCTCAAGAGTCTTCTCCAGCACCATAATTCAAAAGCATCAGTTCTTTGGTGCTCAACCTTCTTTATGGTCCAGCTCTCACATCTGTATATGACTACTGGAAAAACCATAACTTTGACTATATAGACCTTTGTCAGCAAAGTGATGTCTCTGCTTTTTTTAATATGCTGTCCAGGTTTGTCATAGTTTTTCTTCCAATTAGCAAGTGCCTTTTAATTTCATGGCTGCAATCACTGTCCACAGTGATTTTAGAGCCTAAGAAAATAAAGTCTGTCACTTTTTCCATTTTTTTTCCTATTTATGATGAAGCGATGGGACCGGATTTGTCAGGATCTTAGTTTTTTGAATGTTGAGTATTAAGCCAGCTTTTTCACTCCCCTCTTTGACTTTTATCAAGAGACTTTTTAGTTTCTCTTCACTTTTTACCATTAGGATAGTATCATCTGTATATCTGATGTTATTTATATTTCTCTAGGTTATCTTGATTCTAGCTTGTGATTCATCCAACCTGTTATTTTGCGTGATTTATTCTACATAAAAATTTAATAACCAGAGTAACAATATACATTCTTGATGTATATTCCTTTCCCCATTTTGAACCAGTCATTTGTTCCATGTCTGAGTCTCACTGTTGCTTCTTGACTTGCAGGCAGGTAAGGTGGTCTGTCATTCCCACCTTTCCAATAATTTTGCACAATTTTTCATGATCCCCACAGTCAATGGTTTTAGCATAGTCATTGAAGCAAAGGTAGGTGTTTTATTTATTTTTTTAAATTACTTTCCTTTTCCTGTGATTCAATGTATGTCAGCAATTTGAACTCTGGTTCCTCTGCCTTTTCAAAATCCAGCTGTACACCAAGCAGTTTTCAGTTCACATACTGCTGAAGTCTATTTTGAAGGATTTTGTTTATTACCTTGCTAACATATAAAATGAGCACAATTGTAGAGTAGCTTGAACATTCTTTGGCACTACCCTTTTTTGGGATTGTAGTGAAAATTAACCTTTTCCAGTTCTGTGGCCATTGCTTAGTTTTTCAAATTTGCTGACATATTGAGTGCAGCACTTTAAGAGCATCATCTTTTAGGATTTTAAATAGTTCAGCTGGAATTCCATCAATGCCACAAGCTTTGTTCATAGTAAGGCTCCTAAGGCCCACTTGACTTCACTTCATATATACACATGGGCTTCACAGGTGGTGCTAGAAGTAAAGAACCCACATGTGAATGCAGGAGACTTAAGAGATGTGAGTTTGATCCCTGGGTAGGAAGATCCCCTGCAAGAGAGCATGGTAACCCACTCCAGTATTCTTCCCTAGAGAATCCCATGGACAGAAGAGCCTAGTGGGCTACAGTCATGAGGTCCCAAAGAGTTGTACACCGAAATGACTTAGTACACAGCACAATATATATCACTATATATATATATGAATAAAGGTGTTTTTCTGATAAGTTATCCATGTGATAAATATGATAAGTCTACATTTCAATGATGAAAGTGGTATAAATTGTTCATCACCTGAGCTATTTTAGGTCTTTTATTTATAATAATTGTTACATAACAGGTATTGTTCTATGTGCTTCACACAGAATATACATTAGCATTCACAACAACCTGAAAAATTAAGTGCTAATACTCTGAACTCATGGAAATTAAAATGAAAGCATGAACAGCTAAGTTAATCATCAGTGTTACATTTCAAATGTGTTGTAGAGCTATAATTCAAAGCCAAGTATTCAATTCCACAGTCAATGCATCTTTTAATTCTTACTTTATATTAATTCTAACCTGAGAACAACTACAACTTCTTGTCTTTGTAATGTGTTTTCTATTAATAAGAATCAAAGTTAGTACTCATTGCCATGGAGCCTGCTTGTGTTCACACATTTTCTATAGGTCACCCTTCTTTCTCAATCAGAAGATCATTAATACATTCATTAATTCATTAACTTGTATCTTTCCCAAGCTGAAGCCTGCAATAAATCAGATCTGCCTTCTTTTTTTAATACTGCTAGGTTTGCATTCATGTTATGACCTTTCTTTTAAAAGCATCACACTGCTTTTATCAGTACAACCTAAAATTAAACAACAAAACCATTTGCCAAACAAATTAGAAACTAATCTCTTCATTTGTCCTCCTTCAGGTTTCATTATAAATTATAACTATTCCCCTGTATTTCTCTGTGATGTTTTACAAATGTATGGGTTCACCCTATTCTATTATATGTTGAATAACTTTTCTAATATCTTTTCATTTTTTCTGGCTTCTATCAAGATTACCTTGAATGATGATTTATGAACACTGAAGAAATGTACACCATGCATATAGAAGTCATGTTCTTAACATAGCACATCATCAAAATCTATAATTACTCATTATGACACTTTCATTATCCAAGATGATTTCAGTGGAGAGTGTTGTGTTCTGGATATTCTAAGTCCCCAGTCCTTTCTGAAGGTCAGCCTCCTTTGTTTTTGATAGAACACTTTAAAACAGTTAGAAAGTTTACATAATATAATTTTATCTTTGATAACTAGGAATTGACAATAGCAGAATAGTAATATCCATGAGGCTCTCCTAGGCTGTGATAGTCCTCAAAGAATGCTGAGAACTTTGGCTCAGCTTTTCATTTCATGCAAAGCCTTAGGGCATTTGAACTCCTTTAAAAGTGATTTCCCATTGGGACTCATTGAGATCTCCCATCCTTTCTGACACTATTCAGCACTGTGGTTTAATCAGCTATTTAAGAACCCAGCTGTTCTAATTACTAAGGACTGTATAAGTATTAGGTATTACTGACAGTTCCATGTTCATTCTCCAGTCTCCTTTGCTGTGTAATCTCTGTCCTTCATCTAAATATTTGTAGTGGTACACGTTACATGGTGGACTCTTCCTCTCTTATCTTTTACTATTCCCTAGAGCTGCCATCCCCAATCTTTTTGGCACCAGGGACTGGTTTCCTGGAAGAAAATTTTACCACAGACCAGGGAGGGTGGGGGTGGTTTCTGGATGGTTCAAAGGCATTACACTTATTGTGCACTTTATTTCTGACATTATTACAGATTATCAGGCATTAGATCCCAAAGGTGGGGACCCCTGACCTAGAAAACTTCATTAAGTCATATGAGTTTGAATTGCAATTTATATATTTATGACAAAAGTATTTTTACCGCTTTGTAGCATAGTTTATGTGAAATTATTATATTTTCTCTATTCAAGGACCCCCTCTACACCTCCCCCCAAATAAGCAACCACATAATTGTGTTTAATATGCATTTTGTGTGTCTTACAAGTTGTTGATGTAAATGTATTTCTAGTAAATTATACTGTGATTTACTTACTTTTCTTACTTTTTTCCTTTTTTCTACTAAATACTATTTTAAGTGCTATGCATATTGTTTTGTATCCATCTAGCTTACTGTTTCTAATTGCTATATCTACCACTTGCAGCCACCATATTTTCATCTGTCTCTCTCTTAATGATAATCACCCACATTACATCCAACTCACTGATCCCTGAGTAAAGCTTCAGTGACTATCCCTCCATAAGTCTCTATGTGGACCTCTAAAATAATTTAAAATATTTAGGAGAATGCTGAGGCATTGCTACTCCTGAAAATAATCTATCATTTACATTCCCAAGACCAATGCATGTTTCAGGCACTATCCAACCTTTCAAGTTTTGCCAATCTAATAGTTATAAAGTGATTTTAGTCTTAATTTACATTTTCTAACTGTTAAAGATTTTGAGAATCTCTACATAGGCTCTGTGTCACTTCTAAAGGATTTTAAAATATAAAATATCTATTAAGGAAAAAGAAAATGATCCAGCATAATTGATGACTTGAACTTTAATATCAAACATTTAACAGTGCCTTAGGTGCATGAGTATTATTCATTGTAAAAATTTCACAAGTCTATCATTGTCTAGGTGCACTCACCACAAAGCCCCCAAGTCACCGGCTGCAGTTATCAGTAGGACAATGTGACTATTTTCACTGAGTTAAAGTTATAGTTAGTCACTTAGTCGTGTCTGACTCTTTGTGACCCCATGGACTGTAGCCCACCAGGCTCGTCCATGGAATTCTCACTGAAGAGGATGCATATATAGACTTTGCTGCTGTTGTTTAGTCGCTAAGTTGTGTTCAACTCTTTTGCAACTCCATGGACTGTAGCCAGTCAGGCTACTCTGTCCTTGGAATTTCCTGGGCAAAAATATTGGAGTAGGTTGCCATTTCCTTCCCCAGGGGATCTTTCCCACCCAGGGAAGGATCTCATGTCTCCTGCATTGGCAGGTTGATTCTTTACCACTGAGACACCTGGGAAACCCGTATATAGTTGTTACCTGACACTTTTGTTCCTTTTCTTACTCCTCTACAGTTTAGCAGTGCAGATATAGAAGAGTGTGTTCCGTCTGACTTAATAAGTTAGATAATATTTCTAATTTTGGTGAAATGTAGTTTATCTTTCCATAACTCTTCTCATTCTTTTTAATTGGAAAAAAGAAAAAGAAAAACATATTCTAAATACTCTTCATCATCACAAATATGTCATGAGTGACTGGCAAAGGAAATTAATAAAGAAAACTATGACATGAAAGAAACTAAGTGCTTGAGGTATAAATATACTCAAATATAAATGAGTATTAAATAAAAGATGATGCTGGTCCTAGAAATGTCATATTTTTTATTCTTTGTCATCTGTTCTGTGGTAATTCTTATTCTCTTTTTTCTCATTTTGTTTCCAGCTCTTTGAAATAGTTCCCATCTATGACATAAGAGTATGGACGTGAGAGTTGGACTGTAAAGAAAGCTGAGCACCGAAGAATTATGCTTTTGAACTGTGGTGTTGGAGAAGACTCTTGAGAGTCCCTTGGACTGCAAGGAGATCCAACCAGTCCATTCTGAAGGAGACTGGCCCTGAGATTTCTTTGGAAGGAATGATGCTAAAGCTGAAACTCCAGTACTTTGGCCACCTCATGCGAAGAGTTGACTCATTGGAAAAGACTCTGATGCTGAGAGGGATTGGGGGCAGGAGGAGAAGGGGACGACTGAGGATGAGATGACTGGATGGCATCACTGACTAGATGGGCGTGAGTCTGAGTGAACTCCGGAAGTTGGTGATGGAGAGGGAAGCCTGGCGTGCTGTGATTCATGAGGTCACAGAGAGTCAGACATGACTGAGCGACTGAACTGAACTGAACTGATGACATAAGGGTTAGCAGTAAGAGATATGTGAAATAAAGTTATCTTTCAATTCAGACTCTAGTGTACAAACAAATCGATTTTCCCCTAAAATATAATATCTTTATAATTTTATAATGCATTCAGTGCTTTCTCACATCATAGGATAATGAAAATTCTTCTTTTCTCTGTCAATTTTAACTCTTCAGATGCCTTAATTAACCCCAAATTTATATCACCAGTCCTGTTTGGCTCCCATACCTTCAGACTCATAAATTTAACTGCTAATTCTATGTGTTGACCCTCATACATCAATTTCATGTTCATTCGTGTCTGAATTTTCATGATCCCAATGACGGTAGCCCACCAGGCTCCTCAGTCCATGGGATTTTTCAAGCAAGAATACTGGAGTGGATTACTATTTCCTTCTCCAGGAGCTCTTCCTGACCCAGAGATTGAATTTGCATCTCCTGAGTCTCCGGCATTGGAGGATTTAACTGCTGAGCCATCAGGGACCTTCATACATAACTGGCTTCTCAAAATATAACATAAAAAGAAGCATTGGCTTCCTCCCTGCAATGAGCATCTTCTAGTCTTCAACATTTTAGGAATTGGCATTTTCATCAGCAATTTACTCAGGTAAAAAATTGTAAGAGTCACCCTCTGACTTTTCTCTATCATCACTCACTTCTTCCTATCTTCAGGAAGATTGTCCTCCAGTGAATTAAGTGAGGAATCAAGTCATACAAAGATCCCAAAAAGAGCAAGTGCATAGGCAAGGATTTTTTGTTCTCTTTTGTGTGCCATCATTTAGTATAGTGTTTGTCACACAGTATAATAAACAGTTGTTAAAGCAGTGTGTTATTTGATCAGCAAACAAAATGTGAAAATATTTTCTTAGTTTTCATTCAAATCTAATTCATTGGAGACTTCTTTTGCTTTGTTGACTAAAATCATATTCATTTTTAAAATTAATTTTTGCTTAGTTTACTTATGGTTTAGTGCCAAACAAGTCCTCTCTAGTTGCACCATATAAATATATTCAGTCTTCTTCATGATGTCACTCATTCTATTCTATACTCAGAAAATGTATCACAAGTTAAATGCATGTTAATTTGCATTGGCTGAGTCCCTGGTGGCTCAGCAGTTAAATCTGCATTTAACATGTGACATATTTTCAGTATTGAGCAAATTAATGAGCCAATGAATTACACTTAGTTGTATTTGAGTCTTTGTCTGCAATTCACAAAAAGGACTTCACTTGGTAGGGCTTTAATAAGCCTTTGTTCACAACTTCACAGAAAGCTTCCTTCGTAGATCAGCTGGTAAATAATCCACCTGCAATTCAGGCTACCCAAGTTTGATTCCTGGGTTGGGAAGATCCCCTGGAGAAGGGAACAGCTAACCATTCCTGTATTCTGGCCTGGAAAATTCCATGAACTGTACAGTCCATGGGGTCACAAAAAGTTGGACACAACTGAGTGACTTTTACTTTGTTCACAATNGCCCCGTCCCTGGGATTCTCCAGGCGAGAACACTGGAAAGCACAGTGGGCAGCAGAAGAACAAGCTCCTCCTAACAAGGATCCAGGCTGATCATCCACATTCGGAACCATTCGTCACCGTTGGGACAGAAACTAAGGATTTTCCAGGTGGTCACGCCAAACCTCCCTTCATGGGTTCTCTTTTCTCCATGGCCCAAGATTTTCTAGGCATTACAATGCAGGAAGAGGAGCAGAAGGCTTCTGTCAGCCTCATCTTACATCCTCAGCCAGCCAAAACGACCCCAGGGATTTCCCTGTCCGACCACATCTTTTAAGCACCCCATGTGATGTCAAAACACTGTGGATGATGAAAAGGGACTAGATATGAAATGGGTGAAATACAGGAGCAACAGAGAGATTTCTCACTTATGTTACCACCTTAAAAAAATCTGTATTTTCCAAAGGTAATAATGGGCAACAGGATGACTGAAGTTCACACTACTGTCTGACATAGATGAAACCTGAGAGTAAATCCTCAGAGTTCTCATCACTAGGTCAAAAATTTTTTCTTCTCTTTTTCATTTTTGTGTCTATATGAGATGAGGGTTGTTAACTAAACACCATGGTAATCATTCCACGATACACGTACAGTCAAACCATTATGCTATATACCCTAAACATACATACCACTGAAAGTCAATTATATCGCAAAAAGCTGGAAAATAATGTTTAATCCCTCCTATCTTTTGTATTTGAACTGTGGTGTTGGAGAAGATTCTTGAGAGTCCCTTGGACTGCAAGGAGATCCAACCAGTCCATTCTGAAGGAGACAGGCCCTGAGATTTCTTTGGAAGGAATGATGCTAAAGCTGAAACTCCAGTACTTTGGCCACCTCATGCGAAGAGTTGACTCATTGGAAAAGACTCTGANGAATTATGCTTTTGAACTGTGGTGTTGGAGAAGACTCTTGAGAGTCCCTTGGACTGCAAGGAGATCCAACCAGTCCATTCTGAAGGAGACTGGCCCTGAGATTTCTTTGGAAGGAATGATGCTAAAGCTGAAACTCCAGTACTTTGGCCACCTCATGCGAAGAGTTGACTCATTGGAAAAGACTCTGATGCTGAGAGGGATTGGGGGCAGGAGGAGAAGGGGACGACTGAGGATGAGATGACTGGATGGCATCACTGACTAGATGGGCGTGAGTCTGAGTGAACTCCGGAAGTTGGTGATGGAGAGGGAAGCCTGGCGTGCTGTGATTCATGAGGTCACAGAGAGTCAGACATGACTGAGCGACTGAACTGAACTGAACTGATGACATAAGGGTTAGCAGTAAGAGATATGTGAAATAAAGTTATCTTTCAATTCAGACTCTAGTGTACAAACAAATCGATTTTCCCCTAAAATATAATATCTTTATAATTTTATAATGCATTCAGTGCTTTCTCACATCATAGGATAATGAAAATTCTTCTTTTCTCTGTCAATTTTAACTCTTCAGATGCCTTAATTAACCCCAAATTTATATCACCAGTCCTGTTTGGCTCCCATACCTTCAGACTCATAAATTTAACTGCTAATTCTATGTGTTGACCCTCATACATCAATTTCATGTTCATTCGTGTCTGAATTTTCATGATCCCAATGACGGTAGCCCACCAGGCTCCTCAGTCCATGGGATTTTTCAAGCAAGAATACTGGAGTGGATTACTATTTCCTTCTCCAGGAGCTCTTCCTGACCCAGAGATTGAATTTGCATCTCCTGAGTCTCCGGCATTGGAGGATTTAACTGCTGAGCCATCAGGGACCTTCATACATAACTGGCTTCTCAAAATATAACATAAAAAGAAGCATTGGCTTCCTCCCTGCAATGAGCATCTTCTAGTCTTCAACATTTTAGGAATTGGCATTTTCATCACCAATTTACTCAGGTAAAAAATTGTAAGAGTCACCCTCTGACTTTTCTCTATCATCACTCACTTCTTCCTATCTTCAGGAAGATTGTCCTCCAGTGAATTAAGTGAGGAATCAAGTCATACAAAGATCCCAAAAAGAGCAAGTGCATAGGCAAGGATTTTTTGTTCTCTTTTGTGTGCCATCATTTAGTATAGTGTTTGTCACACAGTATAATAAACAGTTGTTAAAGCAGTGTGTTATTTGATCAGCAAACAAAATGTGAAAATATTTTCTTAGTTTTCATTCAAATCTAATTCATTGGAGACTTCTTTTGCTTTGTTGACTAAAATCATATTCATTTTTAAAATTAATTTTTGCTTAGTTTACTTATGGTTTAGTGCCAAACAAGTCCTCTCTAGTTGCACCATATAAATATATTCAGTCTTCTTCATGATGTCACTCATTCTATTCTATACTCAGAAAATGTATCACAAGTTAAATGCATGTTAATTTGCATTGGCTGAGTCCCTGGTGGCTCAGCAGTTAAATCTGCATTTAACATGTGACATATTTTCAGTATTGAGCAAATTAATGAGCCAATGAATTACACTTAGTTGTATTTGAGTCTTTGTCTGCAATTCACAAAAAGGACTTCACTTGGTAGGGCTTTAATAAGCCTTTGTTCACAACTTCACAGAAAGCTTCCTTCGTAGATCAGCTGGTAAATAATCCACCTGCAATTCAGGCTACCCAAGTTTGATTCCTGGGTTGGGAAGATCCCCTGGAGAAGGGAACAGCTAACCATTCCTGTATTCTGGCCTGGAAAATTCCATGAACTGTACAGTCCATGGGGTCACAAAAAGTTGGACACAACTGAGTGACTTTTACTTTGTTCACAATTATATTTTTATTTAAATTGTACTTTTAGTTGTATGTGCATGCATGCTCAGTCATTTCTGACTCTTTGTGACCTCATGGACTATATGTAGCCTGCCAAGCTCCTTTTTCCATGGGATTTTCCAGGCAGGAATACTGGTGTGGGTTGTCATTTCCTCCTCAAGGGATCTTCCAGACCCAGGGAAACCTGAATCTCTTGCATCTCCTGAATTGACAGCGGGACTCTATACTACTGCGCCACCTGGAAAGCACTTTATTTGTACAAGTAAATATAGTAAATAGAAAAAAAAATCACGGGATTATAGAAAAGGATATTGTTGTTAATCAGTCGCTAAGTTGTGTCTGACTCTTTGCAACCCCATGGATGGTTGCATGCCAGGCTCTTCTGTCCTCTACTATCTCCTGGAGTTTGCTCAAATTCATGTCCATTGAATCAGCAATGCTGCATTACCATCTCATCTTCTACTTTCCCCTTCTCCTTTTGCCTTCTATTCTTCCCAGCATCAAGATCTTTTCCAGGAATCAACTCTTTTCATCAGGAGGCCAATGTATTGGAGCTTTAGCCTCTTTGCCTGACAAGGCTGTGATCCACAAAGGGGAGAAAATGATCTTAGAAGAGAATAATTCAGCCTCTTCACTTTAGGGATGCAAAACAGAGTTTAATGGGACATGTTTCTTTCTCAAGCCTTCACATTTAGTCACTGTCAGACCAGAGGAAAAATCAGACCTCCTAATTTCTGGACAAGAATTCTTGTCAATATCTTGCCAAATTTTGTGACCAGAGTTAAAACAAAGATAAATGAATATTCAAGAATGTCTTCTGAATATCTGAAAATAAAAATGGTAACATGTAAACTGCAGTGAGGGTGATTTGTTTGAAGCTGCTAAAAGATGCTAATTGTCTGAAATTATTATTGCTTGTATTCATTATATTGAAAATGAATGCAGAAGATAAAAGTGGATATAAAATTGAGCATCTGGGAGGAGAGTAATGAATGTTAGGCAGCTGAAAATAAATGAGTGATTCAGTGACCAAGCTGATTCATTTTCATGGTGTATACTAAAAATTATAATGTTGACAATTAAAGAGCATGGTCATAACCAATATATAACAGAAGAATTAAGTGGTTAAATGTGGGAAGCCTTTAAAAAGTAGAATATAGCTTTTAGAATTCTATCATTGTTTTTCATGTTCATAGCACTTAGGAACTTGGAATAGGAAGAAGCCATAGGAAAAATCCATAATGTACTCAGTAGGGTTATCTTCCTATTAGCCTTCTGTCTAGAAATTATCTGTATCTGATTTTTTTTTAACTGTATCTGATTTTTCCCTGTGAAATTAGTATTGCCAACATGTATAGCACTACCCCTAGTGCTGAGGAAAAATGGAATTATTCTCTGGAAAACAATAGTTAGGGCAGAAGCAAAGCTATTACTGTAAAAATGGGGGACACTAATCAGTGTTAGATGGAACACTAACTAATCAGTGTTAGATGTTAACCAGTCATGGTGGTCCTGAATTTAATCCTAGAGAATCAAGATGTAATAAACAATAATTTGCAAGCAGGATAATAGTTAGGGATACACTGACATAATTTCTCACTTGCCTTCTCTTGAATGTGTCATTTTTCCTGGTCAAAGCAAGATGTGGGGCTGGATTTAAGATGATGGGAGGATTTGGATCATCACCATAGATGTGTAAAAGTGAAAAAATAATAATGTTCATTTTCTGACATTCTATATGAGATTTTGTTATAAAGTAACATGACTGAAATATGGGTTTTGTAGAGAAAGCAGAGCAGGGGTTTTAAGAGTTCCTTTATATAATAAGAGAAAAGGTAGGAGAACTCAAATATAGAATTTGTAGTATGTAGCTAGGTGAGCCAAATAGATGGATTATTGGATGGACAAACAAATAGACAGGCATAATAGATGGATAGATAGGTAGGGAGTGCTAAGTCACTTTAGTCGTGTCCAACTCTGTGCAATCCCATATATGGAAGCCCATCAGGCTCCCCCCTCACTGGGATTTTCCAGGCAAGAACACTGGAGTGGGTTGACATTTCCTTCTCCAATGCATGAAAGTGAAAAATGAAAGTGAAGTCGCTCAGTCGTGTCTGACTCTTAGCGACCCCATGGACTGCAGCCTACCAGGCTCCTCCGTCCATGGTGTTTTTCAAGCAAGAGTACTGGAGTGGGTTGCCTTCTCCTAGGTAGGTAGGTAGATAGATAATTATATGTTATACTTTTGGAATGTGAAGGTGATTCAGAGTTGAAACTTTTTGTTTCCAGTAGATTTCAGAGACTGGAACTGGGGTCAGGGGCATGGGGTCACAGGTTCTGACCTCCTACTTTATGAGACAAAGATGTATCAGAGTGGTTAAGGATAACCTGGAAAAATGATATTCTTGCTTATATATTCACATAGATTCTACAAGATTTCCCTACAAGCTGCTTCAATCCCAACTTGGGCCAGTTGTTGCTGAATCACTGAGTCATGTCCAATTCTTTACAATCCCATAGGCTGCAGCACAAGAGACTTCTCTGTTCACCGTCTCCCAGAATGTGCTCAAATTCATGTCCATTTGAGTTGATGATGCCATCCAACCATCTCATCTTCTGAGACCCTTTTCTCCTTTTGCCACTGTCCATGACAAATTCAAGGAAGAAGTACAGCATGGTTGGGCAGGCAGGGAGCTGGAATTTCACTTTCCCAGCCCCCAAGAAAGGTCTTTGAATTGATTTAATGGGCTTTCCATTTGATCCATGCAGCAAGGGATGAAGTAAATTTTTGGCAAAATCTTGGCAAATTAGCTAGACAAGGGGTTCAGTGCAGAGTATAGGAAATTTTCAAATGGCCTAAATTGCTGTCAAGAACCAAGTTGAGGCAAAATGGATAGAATACCTACTAGGCCTAACTATTGTGAGAGCAATTCTCCATAGCATATTTATATGTCTTTTGATGGCTTTTGTCCTGGACTTTTTTTTTTTTTTTTTCAAGGATGCTTGCAAAGCAAATAGCCTTGGGGCTAGAGATAGAGTCTCTTTCTAAGAAAGAGAGTATGTATGTTTTCTAACCAGTGTAATAAAGATAGGGAATGTCTCACTGCCTTCCTTGCTTGTATTCCAGGGTTATAAAAAATAAATCTGTCTTTGGAGGGCAGGAAGGCAGGTTTACTGGCAATCCTTGTAAGAGACTGGAGATTTTCTAATCTTGCAGGTCTTCAGTTATGAAATAGAACATGGGCACGGATACAGTTGGGACTACCTCTGAATTACCCCCCTGAGACCTGAGGGAGGAAAGGAACAGATGCAAACATGAAGCTTATGCTGCTTGCTGTGCTTTGAGCAATAAACTGTCTTAATACATTTGAGTTCATTGTTTCTTTACTGACTAAACTATGAAAGTGTGGTGAGTCAACATAGCAGCTACCAGTTTCTTAAGGACCACTGAACTTATTGACACTAACCAAGTCTAAAGACCAAACCTGGAAATATACAAGCTGGGAAATTGATCTGCAAATACCAGTACAAGAAGTAGAAATCATATAAATAAAAAATCATGGAGACAAAGAAATAAACAGCTTTTTACATATTTGAGGACCTGTTTTTCTACAACCATGAGCTTTGCCATCATTAAATCCTTTTCTAATAATGTTGTTACCGTGTAGTTGAGTAAAATGTTGTTGAAAGAGCATGAATAAACTTGTCTGATATTGGGATTCAAAGATCAGTTTGGGGCAGTTATGAGTTGATTACTATTGACAAGTTGCTTCACCTTTTAGAGACTCACTTTTCTCATCTGTAAAGTGAGGTTACATAATAGCTTATATAGCTCATAGAGTTATTATAAAGAGCAAATTTTTCATACAGCTACGATACTTGACTATTAGCCTTCAGTTCAGCTCAGTTCATTCAGTCTGTCATGTCCGACTCTTTGCGATCCCATTGACTGCAGCACGCCAGGCTTCCCTGTCATTTACCATCCCCCAAAGCTTGCTCAAATTCATGTCCATCGAGTCAATAATGCCATCCAACCATCTCATCCTCTGTCATCTCCTTCTCCTCCTTAGAGATATTATTTAGTGAAGTTGCTCAGTCATGTCTGACTCTTTGCAACCCCATGAACTGCAGCCTGCCAGGCTCCTCCCTCCATGCAATTTTCCAAGCAAGGATACTGGATTGGGTTGCCATTTTCTTCTCCAGGGAATCTTCCCTATTCAGGAATCAAATCCAGGTCTTTTGCATTGCAGGCAGACTCTTTACCATCTGGAACCACCAGGGAAACCCTTTCTTTAAGGAAGTTTGAATTAAAAGTGATTTAAACGTTATCTACAAATTTTAACATATTAACTAAGTCACCATTCAATTGTGTGTGCTAAATTAAGCAGAGGCAAGTTTCAATGTCATTTGTCTCTATAACAACTTTATAAGGTTCTTAACTCACATTTTGCAGATAAAAAATAAACAGAGTAAGAGGTTAAATAACTTCCCAAATATTATTCATTTAATAACTCTTGGAGTTGATTTAAAACACAGATCTCGCTGATGTGCAAAAATCTGTTTTCTCAATCTGCTTTTATTGCATTATGAAAAATGTGGGAAAATGAAAAAAAACAATTACCAAACTATCACAATAGCCATTTTTTTCATTCCTTGCAAATATATGTGCCTTTCAATTACTGTAAATACTTTTATGTTCATCTTAGTTATAAAATTATCTATGCAGCTAGAAATGTGTTGGGTTACATACTTTTTGATTGATATGGAATTCATTTAATGTTATATTTAGCTTCAAAAACATTATTCATTTATTAATACTTTTTCACTGTGGAAGTTTTTTTTTTTACTGCATTTAATCAGGAAAATTTAACTTTGATTTACCAATTAAAGTCAATTAGAAAATGTATCTCTAAGGAATATTTAACCTTTTTCTAACTGTAAAAAGATTAAGAAATAAGTCATGTGTCATTCTAAACTAGAGAAAAATAGGTAACTTTATAATACAGATACTAAAATAATATAAAAAAAGACAGAAATTAGTCCATTGCAAATGGCTAATTTCTTAAGGGCCCAATCTTTAACTCTTTATCACACAGACATACTTTACAAATATGTAAACTTAGATATCAGTGGAAAAATAGCATGAGACTGTTTGCATTATATTTCTATCTCTAGAGCTCTGGGGTTTTATGTTCCTTTAAGACAAGCATAATTCATTTTGTTCATTCCACAGGCAAAAAGAATTTGACATGTTCACCTTGGGCAGTTGCTGACATACAAGTTGCTGAACTGCATACAGATGTGAACAAGTCAGTAAGAACTCTCTCTCGTCTTCATATTATTTACATTATTAATCAAGCTATTTTTCTTTCATCTGCTTCATAATACAGTCTATAGATAAGAGCATATCAAACATATTAACTTGAACTTCTACACTCACATTTCTTTAATAATTAAGTTTAAATAGATTTGCAGGATTAGCCTTTGGAAAGTAGATGGAAGTATTCTTTTTTGAATGTGTGAGGAACATAGGATTTGCTAAGAAACCATTTCACCATTGTATCCTCAACACTTAGAACACAGGTGATACTCAAATGTATAAGGGAAAAGAGTTTAAAAGGGAGAATGAACAGATTAACACACAAGTTATTAAGTGACTAAGGAGGTTTAATGAAGTTTTATCTTCATTTAAAGCAGTTTAACTAACTAGAAAGTAACATACTCCCTGCTGGTTCAGATAGTAAAGAATCTACCTGTAGTGCAGGAAACCCAGGTTCAATCCCTGAGTCCAGAAGATCCCCTAGATTGAGGGAATGGCTACTCACTTCAGGCTTCTTGCCTGGAGAATGCCATGGAAGGAGAAGCCTGACAGGCTACAGTTCATGGGGTCACAAAAAGTTGGGCATGACTGAGTAATGAACATACCCCCACAATATAATATAAATATTCATAGTAGATGATTTACAAAGTCCAGAAACTAATCATAAATCAACTTGTTTTGATAGAATGTTTATGTAATACTATATGAGGTCAGCAGTTTAAGCAAAGTTTCTGCTAAGTTAATTGATTACTAATTAATAAATGTTATTTTCTAATCAATCATGTTATTTTTATTAAAATAATTACAATGAGAATCAAAATAAATCCAACATGCCCTGAGCACATAGAAGCACAGAGGATGGATTCTAGCATGCAAAAGAAGGTCATAGAATTCTTTTCTGGAGGAAGTGTTCCTCACACTGAACCACATCATTAGTGTAATTGTACTTTGAAAACGATTTTTACCAAAATAAAATATCTGGTCCAAAAGTATGGGTTCTTTGTGGATTCCTACTACTTATCTCCTTTAATCTTTGCTTGAACATCACCTTGTCCCTCAATCTTATTCTGACCACTCTTTGAAAATTGTATTTCATCCACCCTTAATTTTAATTCCTCTTATCCTTCTTTCTCTTTTTCCCATTCACCAATAATTTCTATATAGGTACTACATAATTAATTCATGTAGAATGTTTATTTTTTATCCTCCTCAACAAAATTTAATTTCCCTGATGCTGAGAATTTTGTCTTTTTAAAATGTCTCCCAGGTTCCTAGAACATAATAGAGATTATTTTGTTGAATGAATAAATATATTAAGAGCAATTTAATAAAATTTTGTTGAATAAATAAATGAATGGAAAGTAATTATAGAGGAGGTAAAAGTATACGGTGCATTAATAATAATAATTAAATTTTATGGGTTGCTTATCTTGTGACAAGTTCTGTAATATGCACTTTAAAGCGTTATAATTAAGTTTTATAATTAACTCCATAAATGGATACTGTAAACATCTTCATTTTAAAGATGAAAAGAATGAGCTACATAGAGATTTAACCACTTACCCAAGAACACACTACAAGTAAACACTAGAACTGGGATTGCATTGAGTTATTACTGTAAGGAAAGAAAAAGAAAGAATAAGAGGGCAACAGAGAGAAGCAGAGAGACAGAGACAGAGAAACAGGCTATCATTTAATATACCAGAATGCAGCACTATTTAACTGAACAATTTTTCTGATATTCTTTGAGGTAGTGAAATTTTGGAATTGGAAAAGAACTTTAAAATAATCTTTTCCATTCTGTTTTTCAATGAGAAAATCAATGCAGTAAGGATTTGAAATACATATATATTTCGATTATTTAATTATATCACTTAGCTTCCCAGCTATAAAATAAATCTATATTGAAGTTGAAATCAAACAAATGCAAAATTGGAAAACATGCAGAAAATCCATTTTTGTAGAAATAGATCATTTCTATTTATTCTCGGTTTAATTAGCGCTTACACTATGCAGCACATGTATTACTAGGCTTTGGGAATAAAGAAAGAAATAATATATTCTCTGACATAAAAATTATTATTGTAAAAAGATAAAGTGAGTTAACTAATAATAATTTTTGAAAACCTCATGTTTTGAAAATTAATTCTTACTGTAGTATAGTTTATTTACAATACTGTGTTAGTTTCTGCTATAAAGTGAATCTGTTATACATTATACATATATCCACTCTTTTTTAAATTCTTTTCCCATATAGTTCACAACAGAGTATTGAGTAGATTTCCTTGTGCTTACTAGGGAATGGGTTCTTACTAGTTGTCTGTTTTATATATAGTAGTGGAGAAGGCAATGGCAATCCACTCCAGTACTCTTGCCTGGAAAATCCTATCGGCGGAGCCTGGTAGGCTGCAGTCCATGGGGTCGCAAAGAGTCAGACACGACTGAGCGACTTCACTTTCACTTTTCACTTTCATGCATTGGAGAAGGAAATGGCAACCCACTCCAGTGTTCTTGCCTGGTGAATCCCAGGGACTGGGGAGCCTGGTGGGCTGCTGTCTATGGGGTCGCACAGAGTCGGACACGACTGAAGCGACTGAGCAGCAGCAGCAGCAGCAGCAGCAGCAGCAGCAGCAGTGTATATATGTCAATCCCAATCTCCCTATGTATCTCTCTCCCTCCTTCTCCCTTGGTAACCATAAGTTTGTTTCCTACATCTTTGACTATTTCTGTTGCAAACAAGTGCATTTGTATGATTTTTTTTAAGATTCCACTTAATAAGTAATATCATATGATATTTGTCTTTCTCTAACTTATTTCACTCAGCTTCCCTGGTAGCTCATCTAGTAAAGAATCTGCTTGCAATGCAGGAGACCCCAGTTCGATTCTGGGCCAGGAAGATCCCCTGGAGAAGGAAACGGCAACTCAATCCAGTATTCTCAGATGAAAAATTCCATGGACAGAGGAGCCTGGTGAGCTACAGTCCATGGTGTGGCAATGAGTCAAACATGACTGATCAATTAGTCACGAACGATGACAATCTCTAAGCAACCATGTTGCTGCTCATCTTAAAGAAGGGAATAAGCAAACCAAACTTTGGGGGAAATTTTCAAATCAATCCCCCAAATTATGAGATTCTTTTCTCAAAATATAATATCAAATCATATCCCAACTCATGGTAAAAATGAGAACAAACATTTTGAGAAGATTGACTTCATACATTCAATAGAACTCTCAAAGAGCAAGGTATATAGCTATAAATTAATTTATTGAATCTCTTGTTATGACAGATGTTAGGTAAAATTATTTCCAGGCTGTTAGCACTTAGAGGCAACTAAACTTCACAACCTGAAGATTTGAGGTTAAGGACAGGCCCTCTCAGAAGAATAATAAAACAAGAGAGGTTAGTTTAGTTAAGGTTGCTGCTTTCTATAGGCTCTTATAAAATAGACCCTAATAGAAAAAATTATTCAACTTAGCTGGTATTCTTGATTTATTTTTCCAAGAATTTGAACTCCCAAAAAAGTGTTTTAGACACTTGAACATTAAAAATGTTCCCCATTCTTATAATTATTTATATTTTAATATAGATACCAGGTTTGGCTTTACATTTGATCAAACTTTAATATGTTCTATCATCTTTAATCACTTAAAACTGCCTTTTGTGAGAATTATCAATATAGTACCATTTACACATTTATTCAAATAGTCAGCCTGGAAAATATATTTATGCAAATTTTCTTTTAAATCAGAGATTATAGTGTATGAAAAACCCTCATTTTAGTACAACTCACTCAGAAGTAGAACTTGTTATAAACTTGTAGTATCATGTCTATCTCCCTATAGTAAAATATCCAAATGAAATTTGTGTTGCGAAGTATTTCTCAAAAACAATTTCTTCAAAGATATTTAAAATATATTCTATATGCTAGGCACTTTTATAGGGGTTTTAGCAGTTAAATTGGCCAAGTGTCTCCCCAAAATAACAAATAAGCAGGGGATTGATTATATAATATATCAGGGAGTGAAAAGTCCTACAGAGAAAAAGTAAAGCCATGGAAGAGTGAAGTTTCACTGCTATTTTATATAACAGGATAAAGAAGTCCCAGATTATAAGATAATATCTGAGCAGAGACCTGAAAGAAGTATAGGAATAATCATGAGGAAATTTGGAAATCTAAGTTAAGTGATTCAGTCAAAAAAGTCCTCAAGCTTGAGGCCAAAGTAGCTTGAGAAGAGAAAGAGAGAAAAATATTAGGAGCAAGACCAGAGAGGGAATAGGGGAAGATGATGGAGTTTACATCAGTGTAGGCCACATAAGGATTTTGCTATGAGTAAAGTGGATTTTAGCAGAGGATTCTATGCCCTAACATATCATTTTGGAAAGAAAAGTGAAAGTGTTAGTCAATGGGTCATGTCCAACGCTTTGTGATCCCATGGACTGTAGCTCAGCAGGCTCCTCTGTCCATGGAATTTTCCAGGCAAGAATACTGGAGTAGGTTGCCATTTCTTTTCTCCAAGGATTTTTTTGACCCAGAGGTTGAAACTGTGTCCCCTGCACTGCAGGCAGATGTTTTACAATCTAAATAGTGATTTTGTGTGACAGCCTGTGAAGCAAGGACTAGATTCCAGGAAAAAAAGTCAGGAGGCTTTTGCAGGAATTCTGTTGGGATATGGAGCTTTCTTGAACCAAGATGATATTGAGTTATAAATTGAAGCTGATAAGATTACTGATCATCTGCCTGGAATGCGGGAGACCCAGGTTTGATCCCAGGGTTGAGAAGAACCCCTGGAGAAGGGAATGGCTATCCACTCGAGTATTTTCTGCCTGGAGAATTCCATGGACAGCAGAATCTGGCCAGCTATAGTTCATGGGATGACAAAGAGCTGGACACGACTGAGCCATACATTTTCTGGGGTGCATTGTGATTAGAGACAACAATTTAAGGGCTTTCCTACAAAGTTAATAAAAGGAACATTAACTGGAGTTAGGGAGGTCTTTTTTTTTTTTAATTTCTCAAAATAGAAGATATTGAATACTATGATCCTGAGAAATGATCCAGTAAAGGGGAAAATAAAATGACAATCAAAGAACAAAAGTGACAGTTGATGGTACAATGTTCTTATGAAAGGAAAAGGGGAGAGAATGCAGGGCAGGAGTGAAAAACTGATCTTATACAGGAACAACAACTGTCTAGTATAGTAAAGCTGAAGTTATGGTTCAGAAACAGGTTAAGTTGATAGTTTTAGTATGAGCTTATGCATGTTTTTTTTTTTTTAATGCAGTTTCTATTTTCTAGAAGAAAATAAGAATCACCACCATTAACTGAGTGTAAATGATAAATGTTCATTTGAATGTGTATAAAGAGGAAAGTGAAATAGTGATGCAGCAAAAATTAAGAATGTGGGGCTAAATGGTTAGGCAGTTCTAATATTCTATTTATTACCAATTATGATCAAAATGAAAAGAGCTGACATCATTATGACTTGTTCCTCTAGTCATATTTTGCTTTACAGTTCAGGAGAAAAGCACATAGGAACAGTTTTAGCCCATTCAAGATTTTTCTGGCAAGTATGGGTGGGGAGGCTGTATATTATCACCCTGCTTCTTTAACTTATATACAGAGTACATAATACATAATGCTGTGCCGGATGACTCACAAGCTGGAATCAAGACTGCTGGGAAAAATACCAACAATCTCAGATATGCAGATGATATCACTTTAATAGCAGAAAGTGAAGAGGAACTAAAGCGCTTCTTGATGAAGGTGAAAGAGGAGAGTTAAAAGCTGGCTTAAAACTGAACATTTATAAAATGAAGATCATGGCATCCATTCCCATCACTTCATAGAGAAAAGATGAGGGGAAAAATGAAAACAGTGACAGACTTTGATTTTGGGGGGCTCCAAAGTCACTATTAACAGTGATTGCATCCAGGAAAGTAAAAGTCACTTGCTTCTTGGAATAAAGGCTATGACAAGCCTAGACAGCATATTAAAGAGCAGAGGCATCACTTTGCCAACAAAATCTGTATAGTTAAAGCTATGGTTGCTCCAGTTCATGTACAGATGTGAGACTTGGAACATAAAGAAGGGTGAGCATAGAATTGATGCTTTTGAACTGTGGTGCTGGAGAAGACTCTTGAGAGCTCCTTGGTCTGGAAAGAGAACAAACCAGTAAATCTTAAAGGAAATCAACCCTGAATATTCATTGGAAAGACTAATGCTGAAGCTCCAATACTTTGGCCACCTGATGCAAAGAGCTGACTCATTGGATAAGATTCTGATGCTGGGAAAGATTAAGGGCAAGATGATAAGGCAGGAACAGACGATGAGATGGTTTAAAGGCATCACTGACTCAATGGACATGAGTTTGAACAAGCCCCTGGAGTTGATGACGGACAGGGAAGCCTGGTGTGCTGCAGTTCATGAGGTCACAAAAAGTCAGACATGAATTATCAATTGAACAACTGCTGGGAGTGGGGAGAAGAAATAGAGGTAAAACTATCTGCAATAAAACAATTACACTAATGGGTCATGGAATATAAGCCAAGTAAACATGAATGTGAATACAAGGGTGTAAAGGACATTAAAATGTTGTTAGGTCAATGGAAGGAAGATCCTAGTAGAATCAAAGAAAAGTTGGAGTTGAAATCCATGGAGGAAGATAGAAAAAGAGTAGGAGTGTTTCAAGAATGAAATGTTTGCAAATGAGATTACAAAAAAAAGTGCAGTTATTTTTAATGACAAAGTTATAGTCTCTGTGAAAATTGAAATTGTTAGTAATTATGACAGGAACAGCACTGGAGATAGTGAGAGTAATCCAGGTTGTGAAATTGTCAAAGTCAGAGGCAAAATTCCTTTAGGAGCCTCTTGGAGTGGGTATAAAGAGCAGTTATGAAAAATCCAATCTCACGGTTTGTGCTTTAAGGCTTATACTTTTATGGACAGGAAAAGGAAAACATTTTAGAAGTACCAGTGATGCATATTGTAGATTATAACATCATCTCCAGGGTCAGAGGCATGAGTGATGTGGAATAGTCATCATATTTGAAAGGATCAAAGAGAAATTAATGTCTCTACAAGAGAAACGATTTCAGTTAGATCAAAAAGTGGAAATGAAAGGGAAACTTTCAGAGAAAGTTGTATATATGGGGAATTTTATTTTTGCCAGATCATGAGTACCATAGGACAGAGTAGAAGGTTCTATGGATTTAGCAATGAGTGGAAGATGGGGTTAGATTGAGCATATTAGAGTCTAATGGAGCTGAGAGTCTAGTTGATGTGGGCTGGCCTGGCAGAAGGTTGTGAGGACTAATGGAAAGAAGAATGTAGAGTGTGATGAAATGCACCCTGAGGGTCTTTTGGGAAAATTGTGCAGTTGAAGCTTTGATGTTGGGGTGAATGAGCCAATGGGAAGCATTTCAGTATTCTGGAACATGCTGAGCCTCCCTTTTCACTCTTTCCCAAGAGCATTATTTATATTTCTTGTTTCAGTCTCTCGTTTCATTCAAATGTTCTGCTCTTTCAAACTAGACAACTCCTTGAAAACAGAAATAAAGTGAGAGAGAAGTCACTCAGTCATGTCCCACTCTTTGTCACCCCATGGACTGTATGTAGCCAACCAGGCTCCTCTATCCATGGGATTTTCCAGGCAAGAATATTGAAGTGGCTTGCCATTTCCTTCTCCAGGAGATCTTCCTGACCCAGGGATTGAACCCGAGTCTCCTGCATTGTAGGCAGATGCTTTACCGTCTGAGCCACCAGGAAAGTCTTGAAAACAGAATCTAGTCTTAATTTTTAAAATATGTGCTTACTGTACTAACTCAACATGCTAAGGACATAGTAACTTGGTAGATACAAGCATTTGCTGCAGCAGATTATTTCAGGGGCAAGATATTTTCTTTATCGTAAAATAAAAATGCTTTGGATCTCATGCATATTCTTTACTAAGTGGGAAACTGATGACATATATAAACTGGAAACTAAGTCATCATACAAACACTACCCCCAATGGCTCAGACAATAAAGAATCTGCCTGAAATTTAGGAGACCCAGGTCCAATGCCTATGTTAGGAAGATCCCCTGAAGAAAGGAATGACAAGCCACTTCAGTGTTCTTGCCTGGAATATCCTATGGACAGAGCCTGATGGACTATAGCTGATGGGGTCACAAAGAGTTGGACACGAGTTAATGACGGACACACACAGAGGAGCCACATCATTTTTTTTCCTATGGTATAAAACCAATATAATTTCCCCAAATTGAAAAATTAAGCCTAAAGTGTTGTGCTTAAATGAAATATCAAAATCTCTTCTAGGAATGACCTATCTTCTGCATTACAGAGAAAATAAGCAAAGAAGACATACTTTTCCAAACACTTGTGGAAACAATCCTCATATACCAAATGAAAAGACTTTCAGTCCCTACATTCATACCTTGTGACATCACACATCTTCCACAACCTTTCCCTGAAAAAAGATGAGAGAGACACACAAAAGCCACAGTGTAATTCTTTATAAGGTGAAGAGCAGGACTTCATTGTTAATTTAGAGGGACTGGGGAAAGAGAAATGCATGGCTATATATAACTAAAGCAAGAGTGACAGTAACCAATCGATTCTCAAGTCTGTTAACATTCATGCCTATAAAGACAAAAGTAAATATCTGTTAACTCAGCATTGTCCATGATCCATCTGGCCATAAAACTTCTTTTGCACTTAATATAGTTTGAAAGATGATGTCCACAAAATAACATAGGAGAGTACCCTTCCATGTAAATCAAATATTGATCACTTTAGTATATTTTAGGGCTTCCTTGGTAGCTCAGAGGGTAAAGCATCTGCCTGCAATGTGGGAGATCCAGATTCAATCACTGGGTTGGGAATATCCCCTGGAGAAGAAAATGGTGACACACTTCAGTAGAATTGCCTGGAGAATCCCATGGATGGAGGAACCTGGTAGGCTACAGTCCACAGGGTTTAGATGCAACTATTTCTTTCATTTGAAATATGAGCATATGAAAAAGAAAACTCAAAGTAAAATATTGAAAAAGCAATTATATGACCATATTTCAATTATTGCTTATTTTTTCCTGTCTCTTTTGAACAACATCCCCAACTGGGTTAGCAGCTAGCAGCTTTCTGATATTGTTAAATTCTCATTTAATTTAACTGTAATTGCTAAGCTCTCTTCCGATTGACCTTCTGCCCATAGGATCTTATTAATAAAGAAGTTACAGATTGGTAGAATGTAAAAATATTTGCTTTTTTTTTAATCTATAGTAAACAAACACATCTATATGAATTATTCTAAGTCAATTAAAATTTCTACTTTCTAGTAAATGTAAAAAAAATTAAGTTTTTAAAATAAGACTTAATTGACATTTTCTTGATGGATAAAGAGGTCATCAAAGGTTAAAATTGATTTCCCTACACACTGGAGTGAGTAGCTATAAACAGTATCAATTGTTTTACTTGTGGAAATTATGATCAAAAACAATCAAAATCCTTTATAATATTTTGCATATATATATATATATATAAAACATTGATAGCAACATCAAGTATTAACGCTGCAAAGATAAATTTCAGGTGGCAAGATTTAATGTATATAAAAGGCTATGTAAAAATAAGTCTTGTTAAAATTAGGTTCTCAATAGAACAAAATAAAAACATTTATTTAATTGGCAAAATTAGTGATTTGAATTGGTTATGAGTCTTAATTAAAGAAATGTAAAAATGTATCTTTCAGGTAATTAGTAATCTAAGCTTCTAATTAATCATTATATAATAAAGTTTTAATCAGTAGGTAAAAAAATTTGTGATGATTACAACTATTGCCTTTGTAAATAGGTGACATGCAACTTTCAACTGTTTTTAATTTCAGGCCTACTCTTACAAAGTTTAAAAAAGTAATACATTTTTTGTTGTTTTTTAGCCAACTCTATTACTCAGGCTTTTCTCTAAAAGTACATTTTCAAGCAAGGTGAGTAAGCTAGGCTAGCTCTCATTTCCTGACTCTGGGGTACCTAATGTTGTTGTTAATGTAATGCAAAATTAAGCCTCTTTACATTCTATGCTCTTTTTCTCTACTTGCCTTGCCCACTTTTTTTTATTTTTTTTCTGGACATTCTCTTTCCTTTATTTCGTGTTTTTATGTAGTTAAATAGAGAATCTATTCAACCTATCTTCCTCATAACAGGACTTTGTTTTAGAAGAATGCTTCAGTTATATAACTTCTGAATGTTCTGAGGACCATTTCTGCAGCTTTCTTGCAGTTGCCATTTCTGTAGTTTTTTTGCACTGATGCAATTGTAGCCTGAAAATCTCCAAACCAATTGCAGATTTTCTGGAATTTGTATTTATTTTAATTATTAGTTTTCCTTGGCAATTGAAGAATCCTTCAATTTATGATTTAATATCTTGAGAAACTTGACTTTTAGGTTCTCCTGCTCTCAGGCTCACCAGAACTCTGCCCACCTTCTTCTTCCTCTCATGCATTTAGCAAAACCATAGTTTTGTTTTTTTTGTTTGTTTGTTTTTGTTTTTTTTTTTTTGTCCAAAGATAGTAAACGTGACTGTTCAGTCAGGACACCTTATCATTTGGTTTTGCTGTAGAGGTGTTTTTTTTTTTTTTTTCCCATGTACTTTTTTCTATCCTACTTGCTACGTGCAATTGATTTTTTCAAAAATGGTCATAACAGTATCTATCATCTTATATGGATTTCCAGAAACATGTCTCTTACCATCAAAAGCTGGAGTCCATTATATTCCCTTTCCTCTTTCAATCTTCACTGAGATATATGACTGCATTAATTAATAACATTTGATCTAAATGATGCTGTGTGACTTCAAGAGTCAAGATCATAAAAGAAAATAAGAGTTCTTTCTTGCTCATATATATTCTGTCTCTCAATATCTGTCTCTGTCTCCCTGTTTCTGTGTCTCTTTATCTCTCCATTGTTTGTACTTGGAAGACAGCAAGAATGTTCTAGGAAATCCCACATGTGAGATCACATGATAGGGCAATTGCAAGCATTAAAACTAACCACCCCACCCTTAGTTGAAGTCTCAGCTGATAGCCAACATCAACTGTTAAATATGTGAGTGAAGTGAGAAAACTTTCAGACGATCCCAGCTCCTTGTTTGAGCTGCACAGTTGATACTGAGTAGAGCAGAAATGTTTTTTTGTTTGTTTGTTTTTTACTGTCAATCTTTTACTGAATTACAGATTCACAAGAAAACATATTTAATGAAAATTTAGATATAAGTATGTATATATTTGTCTTAAGCCAGGAAGTTCTAAGGAAGTTTATTATATAGCCCTAAATAACTTAAATACTTTGTTGTAGGTGGTGGATTTAAGGAAATGAAAAGTCATCCAGGGAATCTCAGAAGTAATTAATGATAATGTAGTCCAATTTATGGACCTCATTTAGTGTTTTTCTGTTTCGTTAAATTTTCTTTCAGTCTAGTTAATGGTCTAATGCTAGAAAGGCCATTTCATTTGGTTATGAAGTTTGTGAAGTTTATTAGTTTATCTGGAAATACAAGGTAAAAAATATCAAATGTACAGATAAAATATCTATTTTAAACTGGTAAAATAAAATAAGTAGGCACATAGTAACAACATTTGCAGGATTAGATGATAGTGTGGTATTTTCAGAGATATATGGTTATATCATTCAGTTCAGTTCATTCACTCAGTTGTGTCAGACTCTTTTCGACTCCATGGACTGCAGCATGCCAGGCTTCCCTGTCCATCACCAGCTCCCAGAACCTACTCAAACTCATGTCCCTCACATTGGTGATGTCATCCAACCATCTCATCCTCTGTCTGTCCCCTTCTCCTCCTGTCTTCAATCTTTCCCAGAATCAGGGTCTTTTCCAATGAGACAGTTCTTCACATCAGGTGGCCAAAGTATTGGAGTTTCAGCTTCAGCATCAGTCCTTCCAATGAATATTCAGTACTGATTTTCTTTAGGATTGACTGGTTGGATCTCCTTGGAGTCCAACTTGGAGTCCTTGGAATCAAGTCTTCTCCAACATCATAGTTCAAAAGCATTAATTCTTGGGTGCTCAACTTTCTTTATAGTCCAACTTTCACATATATACATATGAAAGATTTATTATATTCAATTAAAAGTTTTAACCAAATGATTTAAAAATTTAGACTTAAAGCATGATATAAGTTGTTATTGAGTGGGATTATTTATAATATTTCCAATATAAATTGAATTGACCAGCTCAACACATTGGTCAGATCTGGCTAGGTATATAAAAAGAATAGGAAATTTTTATACTAGTATAGAAATTTATATTATTTTTACAATTAAAAGTTCAAGTTTTATAAAACATACTCTTGGAAATTAGAAAAATATGTCTTCAACTGGAAATGACTATAATAAAGGATAACATGGTTTGTAATTTGAATAAAAGTGTTGCTTTCTTCTAGTTTCTTTGAAGTAGACAAGTAGAATATGCTTGTCATTGGGTTTTTAAGTGAGGTAGAATTTTTCCATTTTGTTTCATAGAGAAATTCTTTAAAAGAGAAATATTTAAAATTACGTGATACTGTTCTATTATGTCAAAAGCCTTCTTACTATTATTTAATGTTCTTAACAAAGAAGCAATGTAATTAAATGTAAGAGGTGAGAGAGGAAGAAAGACAG
>SJYA01000955.1:359904-416657 GCA_006410615.1 Neotragus moschatus
GTGGTGTTTTTTTTTTTTTTTTTCCCATGTACTTTTTTCTATCCTACTTGCTACGTGCAATTGATTTTTTCAAAAATGGTCATAACAGTATCTATCATCTTATATGGATTTCCAGAAACATGTCTCTTACCATCAAAAGCTGGAGTCCATTATATTCCCTTTCCTCTTTCAATCTTCACTGAGATATATGACTGCATTAATTAATAACATTTGATCTAAATGATGCTGTGTGACTTCAAGAGTCAAGATCATAAAAGAAAATAAGAGTTCTTTCTTGCTCATATATATTCTGTCTCTCAATATCTGTCTCTGTCTCCCTGTTTCTGTGTCTCTTTATCTCTCCATTGTTTGTACTTGGAAGACAGCAAGAATGTTCTAGGAAATCCCACATGTGAGATCACATGATAGGGCAATTGCAAGCATTAAAACTAACCACCCCACCCTTAGTTGAAGTCTCAGCTGATAGCCAACATCAACTGTTAAATATGTGAGTGAAGTGAGAAAACTTTCAGACGATCCCAGCTCCTTGTTTGAGCTGCACAGTTGATACTGAGTAGAGCAGAAATGTTTTTTTGTTTGTTTGTTTTTTACTGTCAATCTTTTACTGAATTACAGATTCACAAGAAAACATATTTAATGAAAATTTAGATATAAGTATGTATATATTTGTCTTAAGCCAGGAAGTTCTAAGGAAGTTTATTATATAGCCCTAAATAACTTAAATACTTTGTTGTAGGTGGTGGATTTAAGGAAATGAAAAGTCATCCAGGGAATCTCAGAAGTAATTAATGATAATGTAGTCCAATTTATGGACCTCATTTAGTGTTTTTCTGTTTCGTTAAATTTTCTTTCAGTCTAGTTAATGGTCTAATGCTAGAAAGGCCATTTCATTTGGTTATGAAGTTTGTGAAGTTTATTAGTTTATCTGGAAATACAAGGTAAAAAATATCAAATGTACAGATAAAATATCTATTTTAAACTGGTAAAATAAAATAAGTAGGCACATAGTAACAACATTTGCAGGATTAGATGATAGTGTGGTATTTTCAGAGATATATGGTTATATCATTCAGTTCAGTTCATTCACTCAGTTGTGTCAGACTCTTTTCGACTCCATGGACTGCAGCATGCCAGGCTTCCCTGTCCATCACCAGCTCCCAGAACCTACTCAAACTCATGTCCCTCACATTGGTGATGTCATCCAACCATCTCATCCTCTGTCTGTCCCCTTCTCCTCCTGTCTTCAATCTTTCCCAGAATCAGGGTCTTTTCCAATGAGACAGTTCTTCACATCAGGTGGCCAAAGTATTGGAGTTTCAGCTTCAGCATCAGTCCTTCCAATGAATATTCAGTACTGATTTTCTTTAGGATTGACTGGTTGGATCTCCTTGGAGTCCAACTTGGAGTCCTTGGAATCAAGTCTTCTCCAACATCATAGTTCAAAAGCATTAATTCTTGGGTGCTCAACTTTCTTTATAGTCCAACTTTCACATATATACATATGAAAGATTTATTATATTCAATTAAAAGTTTTAACCAAATGATTTAAAAATTTAGACTTAAAGCATGATATAAGTTGTTATTGAGTGGGATTATTTATAATATTTCCAATATAAATTGAATTGACCAGCTCAACACATTGGTCAGATCTGGCTAGGTATATAAAAAGAATAGGAAATTTTTATACTAGTATAGAAATTTATATTATTTTTACAATTAAAAGTTCAAGTTTTATAAAACATACTCTTGGAAATTAGAAAAATATGTCTTCAACTGGAAATGACTATAATAAAGGATAACATGGTTTGTAATTTGAATAAAAGTGTTGCTTTCTTCTAGTTTCTTTGAAGTAGACAAGTAGAATATGCTTGTCATTGGGTTTTTAAGTGAGGTAGAATTTTTCCATTTTGTTTCATAGAGAAATTCTTTAAAAGAGAAATATTTAAAATTACGTGATACTGTTCTATTATGTCAAAAGCCTTCTTACTATTATTTAATGTTCTTAACAAAGAAGCAATGTAATTAAATGTAAGAGGTGAGAGAGGAAGAAAGACAGAGTCAGAGAAAAGAAAAGGAAAAAAATTGAAAAACAAAAAACAAGGAATTTATTACAGAACATAGAAACAAAATGTTTATGTATTACAGAAACATAGCAAAACAAAAGAAAGAAGTTACTTTCTCCTGAAAATATTTTGCCCTAGATATAAAAAAATAAGTTCTATGAGGAGAATCTGAAAATATATAAGGACAACAGAAGCCTTAAGAAACCGAAAAGATAAGCCTGTCTCTAACTAAAGAGAGCCCTGAGGAAAAAGATCTTGTGAATGGCTATGGAGCTTAAAAAGCCAAAATTTTGTTTTAACTGTGGATAAATTGCCAAGTAATTTTTAAAAGTTTCCTTCCTGCATATTGTGTGTATGTGTGTATATCTATTTCTGAAAAGTGAAAGTGTTAGTCGCTCAGTCGTGTCCAACTCTTTGTGACCCTGGACAGTAGAATAGACCCTGGACAGTAACCTGCCAGGCTCCTCTGTCCATGGGGATTCTCCAGGCAAGAATACTGAAGTGAATTTCCATGTCCTCCTCCAAGGGATCTTTCTGACCCAAGGATTGAACCCATGTACCTTATGTCTCCCACATTGGCAGGTGGGTTCTTTAACACCAATGGTACCATAGAAGCCCACAAAATAATCTATGGTCAGAACATAAAGTTTGTAATTATGATGTTCTGTGGCAAAAAAGAATGCAATTAAGAAGGTCTGGCATGGGACACCCATCACATACCATTTCCTTATGATTTCAAACTTTTCCTTCTTGAAAATAACAGGCAGGCACACTAAGGCTTTATGATTAGTAAAATAAGCTTTCAGTGTGCCCCTTGCAATTCTCTTGTCATTATTAAATTGATAATTTTGTCTTTTTCAATGAATATTAAAATGTTTTAAATGTCTTTATTTATAAAGCTAAATTCTTATTTTTATGAATGAAAAACTTGAGATTATTGATTGCAGTGAAAATTCTCACAAGAAAATAATGCCATTTGTAATAGTTAACTAAATTAAATAAAAACCATAGTTCCATAGAAGCTAATTCTATGCAAATATATGTACAGTTTTTACTTGTTCATTCTTTTTTTTATCGGTGACATATTTTCTCAAAGAAATAATGTTATTAATGGTCCTCAATTTTCAATCTAGCTAACTAAAATCTGAAGAAGACTTTAAAAAATGGAGAAGTCTACTATGTTCATGGATCAGAGAAATTCAACATTGTTAAGATGTCAGTTCTTCCCAAACTGATCTATGAATTCACAGCAAACTCAATAAAATTTCATCACCCTTATGTTGTAAAGATGAACAATTCCATTCTAAAATGTCTTCTAATATCCAAAAATATTTTGAATTTTGGAACAATTTGAATAACAAGTTATAAGTCCCACAATAATACCAAAGTAGTCAAACAAGTAAGGATAGACAAATAGGCCATGCAGATAAATGGAACAAAATAGGAGATCCATAAATAGACCCACTCATATATGGTCAATTGGTTTTTAAGAAAAGTACCAAAGTAATTCAAAGGGAGAAAGATAGTTTTTTCAAATTTTTTGTCCTGAAATAATTGGAAATTCATTAGAAACAAATTTATCTTCATCATATTATATAAAATATTACCCAAATAGATCACACACTGAAATATAACAGCTAAAACTTAAAAAAAGAAACTAGAAGAGCTTATGAAAGCATATTTATGACCTTGTCATTAAATGTTTCTTAGATATTACACAAACACCTGAAACAAAAAATATTATAGCTGTGTATCTATCCTAGTTGATTATTCCAAGTGATAGTTTTTCATTTACAGTAGTTGCAAATTTTCCTTTGGTTTAAGTAAAACCAGAGGAATCAAGCTGCAAGCTAAAATGCTATGTACTATTTTCCATGTGATTACCATGGTCAATTACAAAGGCTCCATCTGGCAGGCCATAAGGGAGAAAGCTGCCCTAACTACACCAGATGTGGTGTACAGCCAATGCATGTAGTCTCTGAAGAGAATTGCATTCAAAGATTCAGTCCCCCACATCCTCCCAATCCATAATTTTAATGCCATGCTGCTGCTGCTGCTGCTAAGTCACTTCAGTCGTGTCCGACTCTGTGCGACCCCATAGATGACAGCCCACCAGTCTCCCCTGTCCATGGGATTTTCCAGGCAAAAGTATTGGAGTGGGGTGGCATTGCCTTCTCCCCTTCCTAAGCTAGATGTCTCCATTTATGATCTACTTCTTAGGGCCCTCAGTCAAGGCCTCTGGGGAGACTTCCTTAGAAGATCACCATTCTCCACTGCTGAGTACTGTTACATTCCTGATTCCAGTTCCCAAACCCAGTTCCTGGTCCTGGGGTCCTCAAATATCGGGAGTTTTTTGTTTTGGTCTCCTCCACAGTTAGCTAACCCTCTAGCCCTATCCACCTGCCACTAGAACATTGCAGGTATGGGCACGAACTTTCTGATATCCTGGATAATTGGATTGCAGTGAGTCAAGGTTTGACTCTTACTTTCAGTTGGTTTGTTGCTCTGTTGACCATCTGCTGGCTTTTCTTCCCTCTGTCTCTCTTTCTCTCCCCTTTCACTCTCTCCACCCCTATTTCTTTCTCTCTGCATCAGCTCTTGACAAAACCTAATTTAATATAATTAAAAGTATAAATAAATACATTAGAGGGTATGTGCAGGTACATAAACATTGCTTTTTATTTCTGGTGGTATTATGGTAATAGATTGGGAGAGATAGTCATTAAAACACTTTCTTAAAGTGTATTTTTCAGTGCTTAGATTTACCTTAAATCTAACGAAGTTGTGGAATAGAAAAATGAGTTTTTAAATAAATAGAAAAAGTACTATTATAAAAGGTGAATGTGCATAGTTTGGATGTTCTTCCCCAAAATCATGTTTGCAAGAAAGTAAAAATATTTTTTTGTTATCGTTCTTATTAATGCTTCTGATTTGTCCCAAATGAGTTCAAAGTTTCTTATAGTCCTTATTTAAACTCCTCTGAATAATGTTGCAGATAAAAGCAATTAGCATACAGTTATGTTAACAACCCATCTTTTGTAGATAATTTATATACTTTAAAAGAAATCATTATTACTAATTGTAAGAACATTATAATCCATTTTAAAATATGTGAATATAAAAAGTATCAAAATATAACTATTAGAATGTTTCTTTTTAATTGAAAGGCCACAAAATCTCATGCTGATATTAAACAGCTTCTGAATGATCAGCAATTTTCTCAAATTGCCAAATATTATGAGAAATGATTCATGCTGTGACAACTACTTTGTATTAAAAACTTTAGAGAAAACAAGAAAATAGAGTGTGAGTTTATGTCAGATTCCTATTCCTCCAGCAATGGACTTGCTCAAAAGAAAGTAATACCAGATTAAATAGTTAAATAGCCAATAACTTTGAGCCAAGTAGTTATCAGTTATGGTTATTATATTTTTTCACATAAGGACACCTCTAAATGGTTCAATGCTATTTTAATTTTTATCAGAAACATTGCAGAAAAAAGTTTCTAATGTTTGAAAACTTTATATGGAAACTGTCCATCCTGTTAAAATTACAGTTCCTTATTTTTAATGGATTTGTTGATCCTTAGCTTTTTTACTTCTAGCAGAAATTTTAATATGTACTTTCTAATTAAATTCTGATTTTAAAAATGATTTAAAGAGATATAGTAACTGGAAAAAGAAACTGCAACCCACTCCAATATTCTTACCTGGAGAATTCTATGAACAGAGGTCCCTGGAGGACTACTGTCCATGGGGTCACAGAGACTGAGACATAACTGAGTGACTACCACACACAGACACACACACACACACACACACAGATATACATACACAGACACATAACACACACAGAGACACACACAGACACACAAAGATACACACACACAGACACACACACACAGGCACGCACACACACAATGTAGTAATAAAGCACCTTCAGTTCAGTTCAGTCGTTCAGTCATGTCCAATTCTTTGTGACCCCATGAATCACAGCACGCCAGGCCTCCCTGTCCATCACCATCTCCCAGAATCCACTCAGACTCACTCCCATCGAGTCAGTGATGCCATCTAGCCATCTCATCCTCTGTTGTCCCCTTCTCCTCCTGTCCCCAATTCCTCCCAGCATCAGAGTCTCTTCNTCTATCAGATCTAGGCCCTTAAATCTATTTCTCACTTCCACTGTATAATCAGAAGGGATTTGATTTAGTCATACCTGAATGGTCTAGTGGTTTTCCCTACTGTCTTCAATTTATGTCTGAATTTGGTAATAAGGAGTTCATGATCTGACCCTTAGTGTTCTGCAAATGTGTAAAATCTTTTTATTCATTGGAAGCTTTGTTAGTTAGCACCTGTAGCAAGATTTTGCAAATTGTACTATGGAAAAATTCTGATTACTTTGTGAAATAATGATGTCAAATTGTTAGAATTGCTGAAAGATACATTTTTTTAAAGTCCATAGACAAAAATGCTGATTTGCATTAAGAATGTTTAAATGTTATTTAAGCTTTCTTGCATAGGCATATTTTGTAGACACATGAGTGAGTAAATGAAGTCGCTCAGTCATGTCCAACTCTTTGCAACCCTATGGACTGTAGACTACCAGGCTCCTCTGTCCATGGGATTTTCCAGGCAATAGCACTGGAGTGGATTGCCATTTCCTCCTCCAGCGGAGCTTCCCAACCCAGGGATCGAACCCGGGTCTCCCGCATTGTAGACAGATGCTTTACTGTCTGAGCCACCAGGGAAGTCCATAGGCACATACTAAAGAAAGGCAATGCTAAAGAATGTTCAAATAATCGCACAATGCACTCATCTCATATGTTAGTGAGTAATGCTGAAAATTCTCCAAGCCAGGCTTCAGCAATATGTGAACCATGAACTTTCATATGTTCAAGCTCGATTTTCAAAAGGCAGAGGAACCAGAGATAAAATTGCCACCATCAACTGGATCACCGNTACTAAAGAAAGGCAATGCTAAAGAATGTTCAAATAATCGCACAATGCACTCATCTCATATGTTAGTGAGTAATGCTGAAAATTCTCCAAGCCAGGCTTCAGCAATATGTGAACCATGAACTTTCATATGTTCAAGCTCGATTTTCAAAAGGCAGAGGAACCAGAGATAAAATTGCCACCATCAACTGGATCACCGAAAAAGCAAGAGAATTCCAGAAAAAACATCTATTTCTGCTTTATTGACTATGCCAAAGCCTTTGACTGTGTGGAACACAATAAACTGTGGAAAATTCTGAGAGAGATGGGAATACCAGACCACCTGACCTGCCTCTTGAGAAACCTGTGTGCAGATCATTAAGTGTAAATATGATATTATATAATATTGTGCATGAGCTTTTCTTCAATTTTAAAACTTACCAAAAATAAATATGAAGGAGATCACATTTTATATAGACACCAGTTAGGAATTGCTTCTGGTGTATCTCTCCAAAATACTTGATATCTTTAGTCAGAAATTAAAGTAAAATTTGATCTGCATGATCAAACCTATGCACACTTTCTCTGCTCCCTCAAACTGGAGTATGATTTTTCTTCCCGACTTCACACATGTGCATGCACACACACACAGACACACATACACACATACATACACATACACACAGACTTGTTTTGATCCAAGATCCAGTGGCCTTGGGAAGATTAAATGTTTTAAGCAGAGCCTAGTAGAAATCTCTTAGAAAAAAGGAACAACCTACTAAACAGAAAACATAAAGTGACATCAGCAGAAGCAAGGGTGCAGAGTCAGAGGCAGATACATCTGGGTTTTTCTGGGTAGGATACTGAATTTTCTACCATATGCCATTAGTGTGCACTGAAAGGAAAGTGAGTCCAGCTGAGATTTGGATTACATAAACTATTTACAAATGGAAAAGAGAACCATATATCGAACACACATACACATAAACACACATATACCTTTATTACACATATGCTGTGATATTTGCTTTTTCTACATTAAAAAGAATACAGATCTATTGTACCATTTGTGTTCTGGATCTTACATCAGCTTGTGAGAGTCAATTTTAAATATTCAGGAACTTTTCCATCTAGCTGTTAAATTCAGTTATTTATAAACAAGCATTAAATTATTTAAACTGCCAACAAAATAAAAAAATAAAGTCAGGGTGAGAACAAAGTTAATGAAATATCAAATGTCATAATTTCTTAATTATATTACTACATTTTGCTATTATCTCTGTTCTTTAAGTTAATTACATCTATTATACGTGTATGATTAGGGTACTGTTTAATGGATGCTACTGTGCATCTTTTCTGAATTCTTTGTAAAATAGAATAGTGCTGCCTTTGTAGCTTAAATTGGTCATAGTAGGATTGCTTAGAAAGTATGAAAAAACTAAAAATTTGAGTTTTGTTGTTTGCAGAGCCAGTTATTAAAACATTCTAACACATCACAGTGTGATGCCCTAAAATTATATTTTAAAAGGGCTAATTTTCAACACAAGAATAAAGTAGTTTTTTCTTCACTTAACCTGATTATAATATTAGTAATCAATTTCCAAACCAATAGAAGTCTCAAAACTTTTCATCTAACAACAGCTTCACCCAATTGATTTGTATCCTTCTGGCATCATATATGTGACTGTAGATGTTCAATTTTTGCCTTATAGTAGAAAAGTTTCAACATAATAACACATTACAGTAATAAGAACCCACAACTATAATTGCATGTCCCTATTTTAAAAGCTAGGTCCATATGTAATATATCCTAACCATATTCATAGCTGTCTGAGAGACTATAGATGTAATGTTAAATAATGGGCAAAAAGGAAAAAGAAATTTCTCAAATATCCTAGTAGCCAAATCTTTACAGGATAGCTGTTTGCTAAGCTTTGGTACAAAGAGAAAAAATCAACTAAAATTTTTTTTAATATTGATGATTTACCTCTAAGAATTGACTTCAGTATGTATCAGTTAAGCTAGTACCCTAAGTAACATAGGTGGTCCATGGGCCACATACTTAAAAACACTTATCTAAGAGGTAGTAATATTTAATTTTTGTCCAAAATTAAGTGTAAATATGATATTATATAATATTGTGCATGAGCTTTTCTTCAATTTTAAAACTTACCAAAAATAAATATGAAGGAGATCACATTTTATATAGACACCAGTTAGGAATTGCTTCTGGTGTATCTCTCCAAAATACTTGATATCTTTAGTCAGAAATTAAAGTAAAATTTGATTTAAATAAATGGTATATGTATGCTTATATGTTGATATGATTTATACAATACTTTTTTAAAGGTCTCTCTAAATTTTACTGACCTACTAAGATAGTCCTATAGGTGAAGGAGATAAAAAACAAACCAAGTAAAGAGTATTTCAATATTAAAACTGTTAGGGAAATATAAGGGCAGTTAGAGAGCTTGATTAATTAATAATTGCAACTGGGATCCAATTGTATAGGTCAGTTTCTCCAAATATTTCAGGGTTGACAAGAAATTTGGAGAAGGAAATGGCAACCTACTCCAGTGTTCTTGCCTGGAGAATCCCAGGGATGGTGGAGCCTGATGGGCTGCTGTCTATGGGGTCGCACAGAGTCGGACATGACTGAAGCGACTTAGCAGCAGCAGCAGCAGACGAGAAATTAGGATCACTAATAAATGAAGAGTGAGTGACATTAAATTAATGATGACTTTAAAGCTGCTGAAGTATTGAACTCATCAGTTGAGTTTATCCTTAAAAAGAAAAACAGCAAAGAGGAATCCATGCAATTAGCAGCAGCATTCTTGTAATAAAACCAGCTATTGACAAAAACAGGCATAGCATATTTTCTTTGAACTCGGACACCTCGCTTGATAAATTAAAAACATCACTATTTTAAAATAGAGGTAATTAGAGTAAGAAAAGTTATAAAAAAGAAACAAAATCATATTTTAGTAATCTAAGTGAAAGCACCTGAAATTATTTGGAAACAAAGCATAGATGAAGTAAAGGAGATATTTAATACTGATTTTTATTTGAGAATATTAGACTAAATAAAATCTAACAAAGCTCACAATACAAGTTGTTAAGAATTATGACAATGTAAACCCAGTCACTAGCATCTTTCACCATTTATGCTACCTTTCTCCCTTACCCCCATACATAGTGCTCCAGGATGCATATTATATACTTCCCTAAACTATTTTTACTGTGTGACCATTTTCTTCCTTTTCATCTAACTAAATCCCACTAATCACTGGTTCCCAGTGTCAACTCTCTTTAGTTTAGACACATGCTCTGAGAAGAGCTCCCTGAATTACTTTCTCGATTAAGGATATTTTTATATGCTTCCAGACCACTGCTGCTGCTGCTAAGTCACTTCAGTCGTGTCCGACTCTGTGCAACCCCATAGACGGCATCCAACCAGGCTCCCCTGTCCATGAGATTCTCCAGGCAAGAACATTGGAGTGGGTTGCCATTTCCTTCTCCAATGCATGAAAGTGAAAAGTGAAAGTGAAGTCGCTCAGTCGTGTCCGACCCTCACCGATCCCATGGACTGCAGCCTTCCAGGCTCCTCTGCCCATGGAATTTTCCAGGCAAGACTACTAGAATGGGTTGCTATTGCCTTCTCCGTCCAGACCACTAAGTATGTTCTATTGTAATCACTCATTTTGCCTAAACTGTCCATCCCTCTAAATTTCTTGGGAGAAAATAATCTGTCTCTCTTTTGTAACATTCCATCCTTAGCAACCAGAAGAGTTTTCGGTAAACATTGATTGAGTGCTTAAATTCACTATATAATCTTTTAAGCTTCCTTACTTGAAATATGAAGAATTCTACTTAGGAACTGCTATTGAAATAACTTATAGGAGTCATTCTTATAATTTACAGTTTACATGTATGCATTCCTATCTCTTAATATCTGTTGCAGAACAGTTTCACAAAACAAAACCCTTAGACCATGTGCATCAAAATTATCTGAGACATTGCTAAAATATCTAGATTTTGGATCTCACTCAATCACTTTTTAAAATGAAATTTCTGAAAGTAGAGGTCTTCCCAGGTGGGGTGGTGCAGTGGTAAAGAATCTGCCTGCTAATGAGGGAGACTCAAGATATAGATTCAATCCCTGGGTCCAGTAGCTCTCATGGAAAAGGAAATGGCAACTCACTCCAGTATTCTTGTTTGAGAAATCCACGGACAGAGGAGCCTGGCAGCCTACAGTCTATGGGGTCAAAAAGAATCATACATGACTGAGCAACTAGGCACTGGGAATAGAATCATAAGATTCCTGCACATATTAAAATCAAGGAGCCATGCTGAAGAGAAAACATAGCAAGGATGGGTTTTTTGTTGACTCTTGGATACAGAATCTACACCATCATCTCACAAAACTATGGATAAAATGCTCAGCTCATGGACACATAGCAGAATTTTGTATAGAAAATATCATAGATGTAAATATTTTGTATATAATGTAAGATACTTAACAAATAGATCCAAAATTTTGTCATGGTGCATAAAGCAGTATTTCAGAAGGCAGCAGAAATAAGAAAATAGAGGGGATTGACAGATACTCTAATTCATATAAAGCCTAATGAATCACCAGGTATGATTTGTCTAATTTTATAACAATCTGAAAGTTAGTGGAATGAAATAAGATATTAATGAGCTAGTCAGGAAAAATGAACTTACATTAGCTTCAAATCCAGTTGGTGCAGGATGCTATGATGGGAGGTTGTGGAGTGTGAAACAAGATCAAGTCTGAAGTCCAGGCTTGACTGACACCTATAATAGTACTTTCATTACTGTGAGAGAGGACTACCCTCCCCTTCATCTTCACTTTAGGATA
This sequence comes from Neotragus moschatus, assembly GCA_006410615.1. Lineage (NCBI taxonomy): Eukaryota > Metazoa > Chordata > Mammalia > Artiodactyla > Bovidae > Neotragus > Neotragus moschatus. Next base: position 371,784 of record SJYA01000955.1, read on the forward strand.
CCACAGATTCATCCATTTTGTTTTAGTTTTTTTTTTTTTAATGTCATTTAAACTATGTCATATAAAAGCAATACTTGGAATTACTTCATAAATCTTAACTGCTGACTTGAGCAAGTTATTTGAGAGGGAAAATAACTAGTAATCTTGCAATCAGGATACCTATACATCTTAGTCTCCCTGGTGTGGGTTTATTTAATCTTATATTCCTAATGTGATTATTAAGACTGCTTCTTTCATTCTCAAAAGTCCCCCATTTGAACAATAAATGGTGTGACACCCAAATTTTAAACAATATGAAATCATGGCATGAATCCTGTAAAAGTTCTTAGAAAGAAAGTATAATCTTTCACTGATTAATTTCTTGTTTCGTGTTAAACTTCTAAAACAAATTATTATTGATATATTACTGAATTACCAGGAAAAGAACAATTATACATGTGGAAACAATCACAAAAGCAAGTAATAGAAAATAAAGAATAGCCTACCTCAGGCTGACCATCAACCCTACTCAAATCAACTGGCTGTCCTTTGCCTTTCTCATTCCCATTAGTTGTGTGGGTTCTATCTGGACTGATATATAGACTATTAAATTAAGTAGAAAATTTCTAACTTGTGCACATGTTGAAATGAAATTTCTTTTTATTCCAGGTTTTAATTCTAAGGAAAATGTAATAGTGGGAAACAGAAAACAAAATAAGAGAAAAAATAATTCCAAGTATTGAAGGAAATGTTTAGGTAACAGTAAGTCCTGTAGTCTTTACCTGGATAAGGCTTGGGAGGACTATATAGCCCCTAAGATAGCCTAAAAAGTTAGTTTTTAGAAGTCATTTACTAATATTTTGAAGATTTTACTTGCAGCTACTACTAGCATTCAAAGGGAGTCACTTCTTAAGTTTCCACACAGATATGTAGATTGTTAGGTAAATTGAGTAATCTCTTCTGGACAGTTAGATCCTAGCTTCTGCCAGATGAAGTCTGAAATTTAAGAATTTTATTTGAAATATATTTTGCTAAATAACAAAGCACAACTAACTTGCTCTTAAACATAACTGTATCTAAATATTGAAAATTAATCATCCATCAATTCTGTAATCATTGACACTGGCCTGATAACAATTGTCATCTTGTTTCTTTATTGTGAAAATATACAACTTAAGTATTATTTTTAATAGTTTTGCCTATTGGACATAAACCTTTCAAGCAATGTACAAAGTGAAAGTAACATTCACTAAACAAATACACAATGAATGCTTACTTAAATGAATATTTCTTTGATTGAGCAGGTTAGCGAGAGTTCAAAAATCATAGAAATATATTCTGATCTATGATACTCATAATCTAAGTAGAAAAGCAAAAACATAAGCAAATAATTAGAGTTCAAGTGTTCTTGCCTGGAGAGTCCCAGTGACAGTGGAGCTTGGTGGGCTGCCGTCTATGGGGTCGCACAGAGTCGGACACGACTGAAGCGACTTAGCAGCAGCAGCAGCATACATAATTCTTTTACAGCTCTTATTATAGTTTTGGAGAACAGAAAGGATAGAATAACTATTAATAGAAAACTGTTGATTAGCAGAAGACTATACGTTGGGTCTTGATTGAATCAGTAGGAGTTATAAGACAGAGAAGGTGGATAGGAATACAATTATTAGCGAAGAATATTAGTGTGCATTAATATTATTTAAAATATCTAGAATCTTCAAAGTAAGCCATTTATTTCTCAGTGAGATTGTAGAACAAGCAGAGAGAAATGCCCACATTCAACACTGAATACTATTAGAGTCAAATCTAATTCAGAGGATTTAAATTGTTATTTACTTAAAAAAATTAGACATAGCATTCATTTTCTCTTTCCATTAAACTTGGGTAGTTATAGTAAACTCACAAAAATACCATCATAATAAAGTTTAGGAAAGAATCAGTGAAATTTTCTGGTTAGAAAGAACATTATTGTTCAGCTAGTTCAAATTCTATTCAGTACAGATATCTCTATGGTTGCCAAAGAGTTGCTACATCTATTTACACAATTCTAATGAAGAAAGCTTCTCTATCTGTCTAGAATTGGGTTTTATTCTTTAATTCTAGAAAGTTTCACATTGCAGAGAGTTCAAATTTGCCTCCATGTAACAACTGTTTTTTGATCTTAAGATTTTTCTTTTTTTGCTCCTGCTGCTAAGTTGCTTCAGTCGTGTCCAACTCTGTGTGACCCCATAGACAGCAACCAACCAGGCACCTCCGTCCCTGGGATTCTCCAGGCAAGAACACCGGAGTGGGCTTCTCCAATGCATGAAAGTGAAAAGTGAAAATCAAGTCTCAGTCATGTCTGACTCTTCGCGACCGCATGAACCACAGCCCACAAGGCTCCTCCGCTTATGGGATTTTCCAGGCAAGAGTACTGGAGTGGGGATATTTCTTCTAGAATAATATAATAATTTTCAAATGTTCACAAGGTAATTCTTAGAAGAATCTATTATTTTTGAATATTTGAAAGTCGTGTTTTTCTTCTTGTAGTCTAACTTCAAGCTATATATAGCCAGCTCCTCCAAATATTAATTATTTATTGTGATTTTCAGAACTCTATGAATCAGTTAGCTTTACTCAATCCTATTACTCAAAGTGAAACATATATAGCTTATTTGTAGTATGATCATTAATGGAAGGGCTTCCTTCCCTGGTAACTCAGCTGGTAAAGAATCTATCTGCAATGCAGGAGACCCTGGTTCAACTCCTGAGTCAGGAAGTTTCCCTGGAGAAGGCTACCACTCCAGTTTTCTTGGATTTCCCTGGTGGCTAAGATGTAAAGAATCAGCCTGTGATGCAAGAGACCTGGGTTCAATCTCTGGGTTAGGACGGTCCCCTGGAGGAGGGCATGACAACCCACTCCAGTACTTTTGCCTGGGGAATCCCATGGACAGAAGAGTCCAGAGGGCTGCAGTACATGGGGTCCCAAAGAGTTGGACATAACTGAGTGACTAAGTGCAACACAGCACAGTACATGAATGGAAAAGGGCAAACAGCACAACACAAGAATGGAAATGGTTAAGAGGATATGAATGCATGAATGCATAGTTATTATCAAGACTTGAACAATAGTAAAACCATATGATTCCATATTAGGTGTCTGGAATGTCATCTAAGTGTATGCTTCTACATATTTGGTTTATATTTGGAAACTACATCAAGAAAAATCCAGTTTATTCTCATTGTTCTTATGATCTGTAGGTGCTATCATCACAAAAATGTGTATGAAAAAAAAAATCCTTTCTTGAAATCTTTGCTATTTAGAGTGAAGAAAGTGAAGTCACTCAGTCATGTCCAACTCTTTGCGACCCCATGGACTGTAGTCTACCAAGCTCCTCTGTCCATGGGATTTTCCAGGCAATAATCTTGGAGTGGATTGCCATTTCCTTCTCCAGGGGATCTTCCCAACCCAGGGATCAAAACCCAGTCTCCCACACTGTAGACAGACACTTTACCATCTGAGCCACCAGGGAAGAGTCAGTTCAGTTCAATCGCTCAGTTGTGTCCAATTCTTTGCCACCCCATGAATCGCAGCACTCCAGGCCTCCCTGTCCATCACCAACTCCCAGACTCCACTCAGACTCACTCCCATCGAGTCAGTGATGCCATCCAGCCTTCTCATCCTCAGTAGGCCCCTTCTCCTCCTGCCCCCAATCCCTCCCAGCATCAGAGTCTTTTCCAGTGAGTCAATTCTTCGCATGAGGTGGCCAAAGTACTGGAGTTTCATTTTTAGCATTATTCCTTCCAAAGACACCCCACGGCCAATCTCCTTCAGAATGGACTGGTTGGATCTCCTTGCNTTTCTTTGCATTGATTGCTGAAGAAGGCTTTCTATCTCTTCTTGCTATTCTTTGGAACTCTGCATTCAGGGAAGAGTAGTCCATGCCTAACTGGGTTGCTCTATTTGTGAGCTTCAATACTGTTGCTTTGTTTGCTGTAACATGTGTCTTATGTATTATTAAGGTTAATTCTCCACCTTTTTTGAAAATATTTTATTTTTCTTGCATTTCAAGCTATTCTTAATCCAAACTAGTACTCCTTAGCACTGTATTACTCATGTGCTTATAAATGACTCTGAATAAAGCAGTGTGCCAGATGGATGACGTTAAAGTGGAACTTGATAGATTACACTTGAATGAAAGTATGAAGCATTTTTTAATGTCTCACAGATAATCATAAGATGGTATTAGCAGGTTTAAAATATGAAAACTATAGAAATCATAAAGAATAAATTATCATAAATACTTGGTATAAAAAAATGGCCCTTCAGTGAGATAGAACTTTTGTTTATTGTGGAAAGAATAGCCACCATGAAATTAAAAATAAACAATTATTTATGATTTGGGTATAATTTGCTTATGCCAGGAGGGACTTAGCTAAATACTGAGATATATGAGATGAATTGAAATTAGGAACAGGCATAGTAAAAACATAGTATGTAAATTTCCTATAATAGTACAGCAACAAAAAATTGCTGAAAATACATAACATCTATGGGAAAATGAATCTCAATGAAAGAAAGAAGTTAAAAAAGAATGAAGGTGTTTTGGGACTCTAGCAAATGGTAACCCTCTTCCTCACCCAAGTTCAGAACCAACTGAGAACTAGACAAAAAGGTTAAGTCAACTGCAGTAGACTGTTAAACATTAGTCCCCAGCCAACACCCAAGTATGATCCCTCCCACGCTTACTTCGGACCTGATGATCTGATTTGGCTTGAATGTAGTTTATGTGAATGACCTTATCTACACTATATGCCACAGCAGAAATCCCAAATCAAGCCCGTCAATCCACATAATTATGAGAAAGAATATATATTTTGTGCTTTAATCCACTAAATTTGGGGCTGGTTTGTTATATGTGCATGCATGCTCAGTTGCTAAATTGCATCTGATTCTTTGCAATCCTGTGTACTGTAGCCCACCATGCTCCTCTGTCCGTAGGATTTCCCAGGCAAGAATATTGGAGTGGGTTGCCATTTTTTTCTCCAGGGAATCCCCCCAGCACAGGGATGAATCCTGCATCTCCTGCATTGGCAGTGGTAAGGAAGTTCAGTGGATTCTTCACCACTGAGCCACCAGAAAAGCCTGTTTTTTATACAGCAATTTGTCATTAAAACATTAATGTAAACCAACCAATAGGGCTTTTGATGAACATGGCTTAGTCATATAGCCTAATAGGCTTAATAAAACTGAACTCAGAATTAGGCAGTCTTATGCTCGCTCATGGAAAACGCATTTTAACTAAAAGTCCCTCCCCATAGATGCTGAATTTCTCCCATGAAAAATGTGCAGTATGAAGGAGCAGAACTGAATATGCCCTGTGCAGGCAGGAACATTCTAAAAGGAAAATAAGGAGAATTTCACCATGCAAACTCAGTTTTCTCTCTCTAACTTAGTCAGGCAATACTGTTTCCCAAAGGGTTCAGGGAACAGAGAGTAAATGAGGAAATGGAGACAGGAATGCTATCTTTATTGTTGTGTCTCTCAGTTTAGTTCAGTCTCTCAGTCATGTCCAACTCTTTGCTACCCCGTGGACTGCAGCGTGTCATGCTTCCCTGTCCATCATCAACTCCCAGAGCTTGTATATCAAGTATATTCTCAGTATATTGAGTGGCTGATGCCATCTGGCCATCTCATACTCTATCATCCACTTCTCCTTCCACCCTCAATTTTTCCCAGCATCAAGGTCTTTTCAGATGAGTCAGATCTTGACATCAGGTAGCAAAAGTACAGGAGTTTCATCTTCAACATTAGTCTTTCCAGTGACTATTNAAGTATATTCTCAGTATATTGAGTGGCTGATGCCATCTGGCCATCTCATACTCTATCATCCACTTCTCCTTCCACCCTCAATTTTTCCCAGCATCAAGGTCTTTTCAGATGAGTCAGATCTTGACATCAGGTAGCAAAAGTACAGGAGTTTCATCTTCAACATTAGTCTTTCCAGTGACTATTCAGGACTGATCTCCTTTAGGATGGACTGGTTGGATCTCCTTGTAGTCCAAGGAACTCTCAAGAGTCTTCTCCAACACCACAGTTTAAAAGCATCAATTCTTCAGCGCTCAGATTTCTTTATAGTCCAACACTCACATCCATACATGACTACTAGAAAATCCATAGCTTTGACTAGGTGAACCATTGTTGGCAAAGTAATGTCTCAGCTTTATAATATGTTGTCTGTGTTGGCCATAGCTTTTCTTCCAAGAAGCAAATGTCTTTTAATTTCATGGCTGCAGTCATCATCTGCAGTGATTTTAGAGCCCAAGAAAATAAAATCTGTCACTGTTTCCATTATTTCCCCATCTATGTGCCATGGAGTGATGGGACCAGATACCCTGATTTTAGTTTTCTGAATGTTGAGCTTTAAGTCAACTTTTTCACTCTCCTCTCACTTTCATCAAGAAGTTCTTTAGTTCTTCCTTTCTTTCTGTCATAAGGGTGGTGTCATCTGCATACCTGAGGTTAACGATATTTCTCCCAGCAATCTTGATTTCAGCTTGTGTTTGTCAGCCCAGCATTTTTCATGATGTACTCTTCATATAAGTTAAATAAGCATGGTGACAGTATACAGACTTGGCGTACTCCATTCCTGATTTGGACCAACTCTGTTGTTTCATGTCTGGTTCTAATTGTTGCTTCTTGACCAGCATGCAGATTTATCCGGAGGCAGGTAATGTGGTCTTCTATTCCCGTCTCTTGAAGAATTCTCCACACTTTGTTGTGATCCACACAGTCAAAGGCTTTAACATGGTCAATAAAGCAGAAATAGATGTTTTTCTGGAACTCTCTTGTTTTTTGATGATCCAATGGATGTTGGCAATTTGATCTCTGCTTCCTCTGCCTTTTCGAAATTCAGCTTGAACATCTGGAAGTTCATGGTTCACACACTGTTGAAGCCTGGCTTGGAGAATTTTGAGCATTACTTTGCTAGTGTTTGAGATGAGTGCAATTGTGTGGTAATTTAACCATTCTTTGACATTGCCTTTCTTTGGAATCGTAATGAAAACTGACCTTTTCCATTCCTGTGGCCACTGCTGAGTTTTCCACATTTGCTGGCATATTGAGTGCAGCATTTTCACAGCATCATCTTTCAGGATTTGAAATAGCTCAATTGGAATTCCATCACCTCTACTAGCTTTTTTTGTAGTGATGCTTCCTAAGGCCTACTTGACTTCACATTCCAGGATGTCTCTCTCTGGTGAGTGATCACACCATCGTGGTTATCTAGGCCATGAAGATCTTTTTTTGTACAGTTTTGTATATTCTTGCCACCTCTTCTTAATATCTTCTGCTTCTGTTAGGTCCATACCATTTCTGACCTTTATTGAGCCCATGTTTGCATGAAATGTTCCCTTGGTATCTCTAATTTTCTTGAAGAGATCTCTAGTCTTTTCCATTCTATTGTTTTCCTCTCTTTCTTGGGTTGTCTTTCTACTTGGCCACAAAAGTAGATGAAAGGAATCAATCCCTATCCCCACCATTTCCACCAACATAGGCCACAACATAGGCTGGCTACAGATACCCTAACTATCATGAGACCTCATCTTGCAAGTTATAGCACTAATATTATTTATAATCTCTTACTGTCATATATCTTGTTTCTTTCTTAGAATTCAACTCAATGTCCTATATAAGGTAGACATGTAGGGTTGAATGAATGAATAAAAACACAACATTTCTAGTTTAAGTATAGTCATTGAACTCACTCAATTATTTCAGTTATGGGGAAAATACCCTGTTGAAAAGTTTAATGTATTTCAGTGTGTACAAATAAATTAACAAATAAGATACCTAGTAAAGTTTATAATTTCTGCATATGTCTTAGATATATTTATTTTTAAAATCACCTCCAACCTTTGCATTCTTTGATGGCTATGTGAAATTTAATTACTATTAATTACTATTATTATTTCCTGATGTTCCTTATCAGAATATTTCATTTTATGCCAATTAGAGTATAATTATTAGGATAATGGACTCTACAAAAACCAATTATGCAATGAGACTAGATGGGATTTATCTCTAGTAATTGAGTCTCACAATTTAAGACCAGAATAAGTGGATCAAAATGAAAATGTAGGTTCATTAATCCCCCAGGCATCAACAATACGGTTGAATTTGCTCTTTTACTCCAAATTAAGCTGATATTTCACAATGTCACTTCATTTGATATATAGGCCCAGTTCAAAGAAAGTTATGCTCTTCCAAATACAATTTAGCCCCAGGCCATATATCTTCCACAAACCTTTTTTTTTTCTTTTTTTTTCTATTTTTTAGAGCTTTACATTTGATCCAGAACAACAATGTAAATATGCGATAAATTCTCATTTGCAAAGTTAAGTTAGAACTTAGTTTTAATTCTAATTCCAATTCTAAGATGCATAGTATCCATTTCTCTTTAAAGTAAGCAGAATGGACAGCCACATGCTTGGTATTAGAGTATTGCTCTGGGACTATCTCAGGGCCCAATCTCCAGAAACCATGATAAAATTCTGAATCCTAGAAGATGCATTGCTTTAAGTAAACTTGCTCTAAATTGGTAGATAGCAATACTTTAAACTGAGTAAGTTTGAAAAGGAAGACCTGATATTAAGTTTCATAACAGGAAGGAGAAGAGAACATGAGGGCAAAGCATTCCTGGGGACAGGATGGAAATAGGCAATATGGAAAGACAATATTAATTTTATACACATACCACACATGTGCGTTTTTTGGGGGAACAGATTTTGATAGTCAAAGTGGTTCTAGAGAAACATAATCTTAAGAATGTGTTTTCTAAGTTGGTTCTGGGTGCTGTTTAATTGGTTTGAATGGCTCAATGATAAAGAATCCACAAGAGAGACACAGATGTGTAGAACAGCCTTTTGGACTCTGTGGGAGAGGGAGAGGGTGGGAGGATTTGGGAGCGTGGCATTGTAACATGTATGATATCATAAGTGAAACAAATCGCCCATCTAGGTTCGATGCAGAAGGCTTGGGACTGATGTGGGGGGATGATCCGGAGGGATGGTGTGTGTGTGTGGGGGGGGGGTCAGGATTGGGAACTCAGGTACACTTGCAGCTGATTCATGTCAGTGTATGGCAAAATGAATACAGTATTGTAAAGCAAAACAAACTAAAAAATAAAAATTTAAACTTTAAAAAAAATGAAAAGAATCCGCCTGCCAATGCTGGAGACCAAGGAGAAGCAGGTTTGACACCTGGATCAAGATTATCCTCCAGAAAAGGAAATAGCAACTCACTCCATTATTCTTGCCTGGAGGATCCCATGGACAGAGCAACCTGGCAGGCTATAGTCCACAGAGTCACAAAGAGTTGGACACAACTGAACCACTGAGCATGTATGCAATCAATTTTAAAGGCACTGATATGCTAATCAAATACTTATAAGAATCAATGTTATGGGTGACCATACATTTTTAAACTTAAAACATTTTTGTGAAAACAAATATAATGAAATTGTTTACTTGCTCTTAATTGCACTCAACAAAATGGGTATAGTAAAAGATGAGCTCAAGACTTCTAATTCCCTACTCAGGTATCACATAAACGACCTGAATTTTTCTGTCCCCTCTGAAAAAAGTCCTTATCTCCTGTAGTTGTAGAGTTATGTTGCTAAAACCCAAATCTAGAGTCTCAAACTACAAATGGCTGAATTGCAGTATAAGCAATTACCCACCTTGCAGAGTATCTACTATTAAAGGAAGGCACTGGATTGGAAAAGAAAAGGATATTGTAAACTGAAACTATGAGAAGATTCTGATGAAGCTGGAGATATTGAACTCTTAAATTCTGATGAATATTTTAAACAGTAGAAGCAATCCTTCCCATTTGGAGGGCCAATGCTGTAATTACCCTGCTTTGCTTGAGAAAATTGTGATGACCTCCTCTGGAGTAATTTTCTTGCAAGGCCCTACTGATTTTCTTCAGAACCTCCCTCCAACACTTCCTCTCCATTCCAGTGGAACCATATTGGTTTTGCAGTTTACATAGACAGAAATCTGAAAGATTTATGTTGGAATGGAAGATAAGAGTAATGGATAATAATGGAAGAAATAAAATTGGATGTGGTTGAAATCGTTGAAACTGGCCCACTAAGCAGAGATTCTGGACTCAGTGATGTAACTTAGGGATAGAAGGTGATAACCACAAGAATAACTTAGCCTGCAACTGGAAGAATCCCCATACTGATTCCCCAACCTGTGGAGTGGGAGCTATTATGGTAGAAAAGTTCAAATAGAAGCAGCTAGAACTGCCTCTCCCTGGGATAATAGTAAACCAAAAAAAAAAAAAAAAAAAAAAAACCTCAATTCCTGGAGAGAGTACAGAGATAAAGTGCCACCATAAAGATCTTAATGTAGATCTCTACATCTCAGGATATGGAGCCATGATTCCCACCATATCCCCATTCAACTCACCTATCTGCCTGTGCTGCAAACAGAGCTTGCAAGTGACAGTGTGGAAGTGAAAATGTTAGTCACTCAGTTGTGTCCAGTTCTTTGTGATCCCATGGGCTGTCACCCACCACGCTCCTCAGTCCATGGAATTCTCCAGGCAAGAATACTGGAGTAGGTTGCCATTCCTTTCTCCAGGGGATATTCAAGACTCAGGAATTGAATCTGGGTCTCCTGCATTGGGGGTGGATTCTTTATCATCTGAGCCACCAAGGAAGCCCCTGGAAGTGATTGTGAGTTATTGTGTGGGTAACTGTGTGGTGACTCTAATTTCAGGTGCTATACCAGATGCAGTTTCATTACTTGAGAAAATTAGCACGTACCCTGGTACCTGATATGCAGCGATTTATCTGGCAAAGGCTTTTTTCTTGATATCTGTTAGTAAAACCACCAGAAGCAATTTGCTTTCAGTTGACAAGCCTAGCAATACAACTTCACAGACGTACTTCAGGGGCATATCAAATCTCAAGCTCTCTGTCATAATCTAGTCTGCGGGAACCTTCATTGCCTTTCCCTTCCACAAGACATCACACTGATCCATTACACTTCGTTTGTGGCATTATGCTGATTGAACCCAGTGAGCAGAAAGTAACAACTACCTAAGACTTATTTGGAAAGCATTTGGATATCAGAAGATGGTAAGTGAATCTGACAAAAATCCAAGGACCTTTCAACCTCAGTGAAATCTCCAGGGTTCCAGGGGTAGGAAGTGTATTGAGACATCTCTTCTAAGATGAAGTATAATTTGCTGTGTATGGTCCCTCTTAAATTCAAAACAGAGGCATGGCATTTATGGTGTCTTTTTGGGAATTTGGAGGCAACATGTTTCTCATTCAGTTGCATTATTCTCAGTAATAAGGGACTCAAAATTCTGCTCATATTCAGTAAGGCTTAGAAAAGAGAAGGCTCAGCAATGTACCTTGTGTGCTAATCAAGTTTCTCCTCTACTTTGGCCATGGTGGTGGTGGTTTAGTTGCTAAGTCATGTCCAGCTCTTGTGACCCCATGAACTATAAGCTGGCCAGGCTCTTCCATCCATGGGATTTCCCAGTCAAGAGTACTGGAGTGGGTTGTCACTTCCTTCTCCAGGGGATCTTCCCAACCCAGGAATCCAACTTGAATTTCCTGCACTGGAGGAAGACTCCTGGCAGGTGAATTCTTTACTGACTGAATGACAAGGGAAGCTTCCACTTTGGCCCCACTATTCATCAGATACAATGGTGCCTGAAGTGTCAGTGTCAGAGAGATGCAGTTTTTAGCCTTTATCAGGCTCTTATATGTGAATCACATCTTGGGCTCTTAGGATTTCAGAGGAAAGCCCTGCCATCCTCTACATATGGATACTCTCTTTATGGGAACTGTGAGCCATCAAGTTACCATGTAGCCTGAGCTGTCCACTATGCACCAGATGTTATCTGACTTTCCAAGCCATAAGACTGGTGTGCACAGCAGCACTCCATCAACAAGTGGAAGGGGTAATTTCATGGTTCAGCTCCAGCAGACCCTGAAGAAACAAATTAGTTGACTCGAAGGATTTCTGTTCTTCATGGATATCTCATATCAGAACAGTAGTGCTGCAGCCATCCACTTTTACATGGTGCCTGTATAAGAAACATCTGTAAACTAGGCCTGTTTCTCTCTCTTAGTCAGCTTATTGTAGAAAACTCCCTAATAAACTCATAGAGGCATGTGGGGAAATAAAGTAAAAATAGCAGCAGTAAACCATGAGGAAATGGCCCAAATGTCCATGGGGCTCACTCCTTTCCTGAAGAACAGTGGTGACAGGAATCCTCCCAGTGGGCAGAACTTTGAGCAATGCATTTTGTCATTTATTTTACCTGGAATAATAAATAGCCTGAGGTTCAACTGTACAGCAACCAAAGGATGTGGTCAGTGATTTAGTGGGATGGTTAAGTCCTTGGCCTGAAGACTAGGCCAGTTCAAGTCTTAGGGATTAAAAACCAAGAAGTAGTAGTGGACTGAAGTGAAAGTCAAAAGAAAAAAATCAGAAATCCTAGAGGAGAACGTAGGCAAAACACTCTCTGACATAAATCACAGCAGGATCCTCTATGACCCACCTCCCAGAATACTGGAAATAAAAGCAAAAATAAATAAATGGGATATAATTAAAATTAAAAGCTTCTGCACCATAAAGGAAACTATAAGCAAGGTGAAAAGACAGTCTTATGTATGGGAGAATATAATAGCAAATGAAGCAACTGACAAACAACTAATTCCAAAAATATATAAACAACTTATGCAGCTCAATTCCAGAAAAATAAACTACCCAATAAAAAAAAAGGTGCCAAAGAACTAAATAGACATTTCTCCAAAGAAGACATACGGATGGCTAACAAACACGTGAAAAGATGGTCAACATCACCTATTATCAGAGAAATGCAAATCAAGATCACAGTGAGGTACCATTTCACACCAGTCAGAATGGCTGCAATCCAAAAGTCTGCAAGCAATAAATGCTGGAGAGGGTGTGGAGAAAAGGGAACCCTCTTACACTGTTGGTGGGAATGCAAANTATTTCTCCACCGATCTCCAATAGCATATTGGGCACCTACCGACCTGGGGAGTTCCTCTTTCAGTATCCTATCTTTTTGCCTTTTCATACTCTTCATTGGGTTCTCAACGCAAGAATATTGAAGTGGTTTGCCTTTCCCTTCTCCAGTGGACCACATTCCATCAGACCTCTCCACCATGACCTGCCCATCTTGGGTGGCCCCACATGGCATAGCTTAGTTTCATTGAGTTAGACAAGGCTATGGTCCCTGTGATTAGATTGACTAATTTTCTGTGATTACGGTTTCAGTGTGTCTGCCCTCTGATGCCCTCTCATAACACATACCATTTTATTTGGGTCTCTCTTACCTTGGATGTGGGATATCTCCATGGCTACTCCAGCAAAGTGCAGCCACTGCTCCTCACCTTGGATGAAGTGTATCTCCTCACTTCTGCCCCTCCTGACCTTGAATGTTGAATAGCTCCTCTCAGGCCTCCTGTGCCCATGCAGCTGCTGGTCCTTGGACTTGGGGTTGCTCCCCTCGGCTGCTGCCCTTGACCTTGGACTTGGGGTATCTCCTTTTGGCCACTGCCCTGACCTCGGGCATGGGGTAGCTCCTCTCGGCCACCCCCCTAACCTTGAGTGTGCAGTAGCCTGTCACATATTTTTATTTTAATTTTCAAATTTCAAGTCAGAGACTAAACTTTATGAATTTAAAGAGAGAGCCACTTGGAATGCCCAATCTGAAAATGTGCCTGAATTAGTGTACAACACTCAAAGTCAAAGATAGTTCTGCAAATTTCCTTGGAATAGAGGTGTTACAAGAGAGCCCCCACTAGTTATTTTAAATGACTTATATTATGCCGTATTGTTCACTTTAAGACCAGCGAAGGAGACTAATAACAAACAGACAAATAAACAAACAAACAAAAAAATGCCTTACATCACTTTCATCTAATGATGTCAGATTTTACAAAGATATTTCTTAGGCATATACATGAGACTGAAGCAACTCATGTGAGTGACAATTAAAAGTGAACAGAAAAATATGACATTATGCTCAAAAAGATGATATATCAGTGAATACTTCGTCCTCATTAGAGACTTAAATCAGTGATGTAATTTGATTTATTAGAAATAGTCTCTTATTTTTTGAAAAATCTGTAATTATTTCATGCACCATAACACAAACGAGACTTTGAACTGCTTTTTATTGAGCACCTAGAGTGTGACAGGTCCTGGACTAAGAACTATATGTATATGATGTCCTTTTAGGCTTGCAACAACACTTTGAAGTGAACATATGCTATGAGTACCCTCTTTATTGAGATCAAGAAATCTAAGTTTAGTGAAGTGATTTAGTTATTGTCATAGAGTGACAATATCTGGGTAAATGCCAGAGTCTGCGTTGTGCTCCTATATTTACTTTATAAATACATAGAAAGTATGTNGGCTTGCAACAACACTTTGAAGTGAACATATGCTATGAGTACCCTCTTTATTGAGATCAAGAAATCTAAGTTTAGTGAAGTGATTTAGTTATTGTCATAGAGTGACAATATCTGGGTAAATGCCAGAGTCTGCGTTGTGCTCCTATATTTACTTTATAAATACATAGAAAGTATGTAGATGCATTTAAACAAGAATATCTTACTTTTAATTCACTGTTGATTCATCTGTCAATGAGCATGTTTTTTGATGAAATCATGAGATCTACTGTTAGGATTAAATACATCAGTCTAGGAATTCTTCTATAACTTTTAAATAGACTTCCATCAATTTTATAGATTAAGATTTCAAGGCCAGGAGACAAACTTTCTAGACTCAAAGCCCAGCTCTCATACTTAATAATATTATTTTGTACAAAATGCTAAAATGTTTTGTACTTCAATTCCTTCCATGATAAATAAGAATAATATAGTACCTACCTCATAAATTTGAGTTGATGATCTGTTAAATAGAGTAGACATGTAATAAGAATTCAGGAAATATTAGCTATTACAATTCTGTGTAAGAAAGGAGAAATAAGAATGTACATTCACATTTGCTTGTATTTTCATGAAGAAAGAGTAGAAGAATAAAAATTAAAAACTAATAAAAATATCTGCCTGGGGGAGAATAAAAGTGAGACTTTGATTATAATTTTTTATATAGTTTTGACTGTATTTCATTATCAGCATCCTTGGTGAACCCTGCAAGTATTAAATTGAATTTTTCTCTTTCAGACACTATGATATATTTTTCTAATCTACACAAAGTTTTACATAAATTTTAAGTTTTATACATAACATTTGTTAAAGTTGAGAGTATTTAATAGGTAAATGGTAGGATTCTGTGATACAGTTCTAAATGACAAATATTAACAAAAAAAATTAATAGAGGGAAAAAAATTAGAATACAGCAAAACTGGAAAAAGATGTGACTTAGACTTCATTAAAAGTTCAGCAAGAGCTAGCAAAATAATATTGGTAAATGAAAAAAAAATCACTACTTAAGTGAAAAAGAGGTAGCTAGAGAGTGAAGAAGTAACTAAAACCAGGCTCATTTGCCTCAATGTGTGTCTAAGCATTCAGGGAAAAAAAGGAAAATACAAGTTTTCCCCATCCTGAAAAAAATCAAGCCAAATTAAATCAAGTTAAAGGAAGAGATATTTCAGCTAGACATAGAAAAAAAATAAATAAAACATCTTTTGACTATTGTGATAATAAGATATTATCCCTGATACTCTTTGAGGTGGTAACATGCAACACAAATATATTCAATATAGCTGAGTCACTAACGAGCTTCAGGACTACAGATTAGGTCATATCATTTCCAAGAGTTCTACTAACTCTGTTATTCCATGATCTTGAAAGTCAAAAGCAAAAAGCAAATCACTACATTTCTACAGTTTATCCTGTCATACACAAACAAACACACACACACACGGCTATATTTTAGTTAGATTTTTATATGTACTTTTTCTAGTATCACCATATTTTTGATTAATTTTGGTTGCTTTTTCTGCTTAGATTATTTATAACAGAAATAAAGTGTTATTGTAAAAATAAACTTTGAGAATTGTATATTTTTCTTTTTACTTTTCTTTTTACTTTGTCAACAATGTCCACTTAGTCAAAGCTATGGTTTTTCCAGTAGTCATATATGGATGTGAGTTCAACTATAAATAAAACTGACCACCAAAGAGCTGATGCTTTTAAACTATGCTGTTGGAGAAAACTCTTGAGAGTCCCTTCGACTACAAGGAGATCAAACCAGTCCATCCTAAAGGAAATCAGTCCTGAATATTCACTGGAAGGACTGATGCTAAAGTTGAAGATCCAATACTTTGGCCAGCTGATGCAAAGAACTGACTCCTTAGAAAAGACCCTGATGCTGGGAAAAATTGAAGGCAGGAAGAGAAGGGGACAACAGAGGATGAAATGGTTGGATGACATCACTGACTCCATGGACATGAGTCTGAGCAAGCTCCAGGAGTTTGTGATGGACAGAGAAGCCTGGCAAGCTGCAGTCCATAGGGTTGCAAAGAGTTGGACACAACTGAATTACTGAACTGACTTTTACTTTTTATAAGTAGTTTAACATTTTTATTGGTATGAGATCAATTTTAAGGGATGAACTGTCTGATTTGATTTTAATGTTTATTATATTTCCTCAATCAAAAATAAAATTTGAGTATATAACTTCATGAAGTTCCGGGAACTCTCATTTTCTAAAACATGGTATACCAAGGGTATTACCTTTTTTTTTTTTTTATATGATTAGCATTGTTAAACTAAACTTCTCTATTTTGAAACAATGTCTTCTAGACCAAATTTAACTTTATTTTGAATGAAAGGCATCCTAAAATGGTTAAACTCTAAATGCTGACTTGTTTATTTGGAATTTTGGAGGCCTCAAATCATTTTAAATGAAATTTAAAGGTACACATTCTTAATTTAGTTTAGAGACGCTTGCAGATCTAAATGAACATGTTTTCTTTTTCAATCAAATGAAATATTATAATACTGAATACTTAAACATTCTCATAGATATAAAAATCATCTTTAGTTTTCCTTCCTCACCCTCAGCACATCCAGACAGAGCCCTAAAAGTCAAATGATAATGTTACCTCCCATTTAGTTTTCCTCTATTTTAGCCACATCTCTCCTTCCTAGTATCAATTAGTGGCAAAAATTAATAAAACTATTGAAATGATATTCCTGTCAATATAGTTTCAGAAAATTGCTACATAGTAATGCAGTAGTCTTTCAAATTTACACACTTTATCCACCATCTCATTCTCCATATGATCTGCTAACAATTGTACTTTAATAAATGCATCATAAAACCAAGAATTAACTTATTAGGATACATTGCATACATTGTGAACTTTTTTCTTTCTGAAATGATGTTTGACATCTTAATCTTGCTTTTGAGGTAAGAAAATAAGAAATAGACATCAGGAATAAGTTAATGCTGCTTACATCTCATTTTTCCTCTAAGCCACAATACAAGAATTACTCTGACTTATTCTTATTCAGCTGATTGTGGAAAATTTGATTCTATAAAATGTTTACTTTTTATGAGTATTTCAGCTTTACCAGTTCAGTTCAGTTCATTTCAGTTCAGTTCAGCCACTCAGTCGTGTCCGACTCTTTGCGACCCCATGAATCACAGCACACCAGGCCTCCCTGTCCATGACCAACTCCTGGAGTTCACTCAGACTCACGCCCATCAAGTCAGTGATGCCATCCAACCATCTCATCCTTGGTAGGCCCCTTCTCTTCCTGCTCCCAATCCCTCCCAGCATCAGAGACTTTTCCAATGAGTCAACTCTTCGCATGAGGTGGCCAAAGCTTCAGCTTCAGCATCTTTCCTTCCAAAGAAATCTCATGGCCAATCTCTTTCAGACTGGACTGGTTGGATCTCCTTGCAGTCCAAGGGACTCTCAAGAGTCTTCTCCAACACCACAGTTCAAAGACATCAATTCTTCAGCACTCAGCCTTCTTCTTCACAGTCCAACTCTCACATCCATACATGACTACTGGAAAAACCATAGCCTTGACCTGACAGAACTTAGTTGGCAAAGTAATATCGCTGCTTTTGAATATGCTGTCTAGATTGGTCATAACTTTTCTTCCAAGGAGTAAGCGTCTTTTAATTTCATGGCTACAATCACCATCTTCAGTGATTTTGGAGCCCAGAAAAATAAAGTCTGACACTGTTTCCACTGTTTCCCCGTCTATTTCCCATGAAGTAATGGGACCAGATGTCATGATCTTCATTTTCTGAATGTTGAGCTTTAAGCCAACTTTTTCACTCTCCTCTTTCACTTTCATCAAGAAGCTCTTTAGTTCCTCTTCACTTTCTGCTCAGAATGGCCATCATCAAAATTCTGCAAACAATAAATGTTGAAGAGGATGTGGAGGAAAGGGAACTCTCTTGCATATGCTAAGTCACTTCAGTCATGTCCAACTCTTTGTGATCCTATGGACCATAGCTTGCCAGGATCCTCTGTCCATGGGATTCTCTAGGCAAGATTACCAAAGTGGGATACATGCCCTCTTTCAGGGGATTTTCCCAACCAGAGATTGAACCCACATCTGTTATGTCTGCTGCACTGGAAGGTGGGTTCTTTACAACTAGCATCACCTGGTGGGAATGTAAATTGACAAGGCTACTATAGAGAACAGTATGAAGATTTCTTTAAAAACTAGGAATAAAACTACTACATGACCCAGCAATCCTACTATTGGGCCTATACTCTGAGAAAATCACAATTCTAAAAGACACAAGTATCCCTGTGTTTGTTACAGTACTATTTACAATAGCCAGGACATGGAAGCAACCTAGATGCCCATCAGTAGAAGAATGGATAAATAAGATGTGATAAATGTAGAAAATGGAATATTACTCAGTCATAAAAATAACAAATTTGAGTGTCAGTTCTAGTGAGGTAGGTAAACATATAGCCTGTTATACAGAGTGAAGTAAGTCAGAAAGAGAAAAACAAATATCATATATGAATGCATATATATGGAATCTAGAAAAATGGTATTGATGAACCTCTTTGCAAGGCAACAGTAGAGACACAAGCATAGAGAACAGACTTGTGGACACAGCAAGGCAAGAAGAGGATGGGCTGAATTGAGAAACTAGCATTGAAACATATACATTACCATATGTAAGAGAGATAGTCAGTGAGGATTTGCTGTTTGACACAAGAGCTCAGCCCTGTGATCTGTGACGACCTAGAGGGGTGGGATGGGGCAAGAGGTAGGAGGCAGATCCAAGAGGGAGGAGACATATGTATACCTATGGCTGATTCGTGTTGATGTATGGCAGAAACCAACACAACATTGTAAAACAATTACCCTCCAGTTAAAAATAAATTTTTAAAAAAAGAAATGGAGAATTTTATTTGTGTCAAATAAGGATTATTACATGTGAGCAAACTCTGACAAAGCTTTGAGAACCGTTCTACCTGTCAGAGAACCAAGTACGGGTAAATAGATTTTTGAAACTGAGAACTGTACATTAAATGACATAGTTTATATACTGCAGAGATTTATCAGTGCAGAATATAAGTCATTGTGACTCTTTCAGGATCAATAAGGAATGTTATCTTTTAAAAAGTTGTCTTGGTTCTACAAGAATGTCACTCTTTATGAATGAATGGATATTTCTATTGATAGAGAAGGTCAATGTATCATGCAGATACACAATGCACAGTAGAGTAGAAAGAGGAAGCCAAGGGAAGATAATTTTTTCTGATGTCTAACATTTTCTAGGCATGCCATGAAATATATATTTTATCTCATCACTAGTATTTTGGATGAAAAGTAATTTTGAAGAAATCAAGGGATTCATTATGTCCCATGTATATGCTGAGATTTGAACTTGCTTGGTGTGCATTATGATCTTTCTAGTAAAATATCTAGAGTTAGGGAGAAACTAAAAACGTTTAAGGAGAAACTAGAAATGGTTCTCATCTTTAGGAGAATAGCTAATAACATTTTTTACATGTGTACTTGGGAATATTAGCTTAGAAAAAAACTAGTTTGCATAAAGCCACATGGGTAGATATTAAAACATACTTCAAGTGAAAATTTCAAGAAACAAAGTGAGATTTATAACATGATACAATTTAAAAAAATAGAAACTGAGGCATTCAAAACGTCACATATAGGTTTTATAAGGATGAGTTTATATCAGTAGTAAAATTGTATCAACATGAGTGCTTATGGTAAAGAAGAAATCTATTAACATGAGTGCTTATGGTAAAGAAGAAATACAAATTTGAAACTGGACTGTAAGGGGAAAATAAAATAACATAAATGGTCCCCCAAATAATTGAGGATTCAATTATGAGTCTATTCTATGATGGACAATGATAAATAACTCTGTAAAACTCATCTCCATTAAATAAGACAATAAAACAGAACAGACTTTTCAATAGCTTTTTGGGAATAGAATGAACAATGTGGCAATTATAAATACATGTATAAGTAAACAACAATTAAAACACTATGTATCAGAGCTGTGAGATTCTACCTAAAAGCTAATAAGGCAGAAGTTTCACTTTTTCCAAGATGACAGTATGAGGAGCTCTGTAGACCTATGCACCTCCAGCAAAACTGGTGAAATTTATCCTTAAACATACACATTTAATGTCTCTGAAAATAGTCCTAAGGGCAAACAACAAATGAAAAATATGTGCTTAATGAAATCTAAATAAAATTATGTAATGAAATAAAGAGTTTATGGTCTCTGAACCAAGACCTGCTGTGTTTCTCCTTGTTCCAATCCAGTGATATGGAATCTCTGCTCACATTATTATAGTCAAGAACCCTACTCCTTTACCTCCTACTCTGAGTTGGAAGGTTATCATCCTGGAAGAAGCAAAATGTTAGCATTTTTTATCCTGCCCTCATTTCCTAGTTGCTTGCTGAAATTAAGTTCCAAGTGAGTATGAACAAGAAGGATCCCTTTCACCTAAACACACTCATGGGGTTCAGTGCTTCTGAACACTGAAGCCCAGATCATCTTTTCACAGCTCATGGGGTATAACGTTCTACACAAGAAAAGGCAAGCCAAGGAGAACTTGAGCTATTGCCGGTCCCTATCAAGTGCTCAACTAGTAAGTCAAGATCTATTGCCCCTGACCCCAACACTGATGCAGAGCCTGCTCTGGGGAGAAGCAGGAATGTAACAGAGGACTCCAATCTCTCTGCTTAAGAACTGACTTCCTTTGCAGCTGAGTGTGAAGTTCAAGACCAAGAGTACTCTCAGAAATAGTATAGACTGTGTTGAAAGGCAACTGGGACGAGATTGGCAGATTCACTGGAGAAATACAGACCAAATAGTTGGTCAGAAGAACCAAGAGACAAGCAGAAGGTTACTTTTGGGGAACAGAAGAAACCTCAAGCTTTAACAAAGGGAATGGCCCTTTTCCAAGCACTTGAATTTGATTAAATTAGTCTGTGGAACAATTTATGCCCCAGGATATTGTTAAAAACAATAAAGCAATCAGCCAGCACTTAGTGTAGCTGAACAGCTGGGCTTGGTCACCCAAGGGAAAGAGATCATCAGAAAAACCTGCTAAAATCTGTCATTGGACGATGAATATGGGTTAATTCAGGGCTATATACCCTGAGGAACTACTCATTGTCCATCAGTAGAGAAATGGATAAGAAAATGCTAATATAGTCAAGCAAGGAAATAATATTTAACATTTGAAATTAATAAGCTGGATTTGCACTTTCATTACAGATTGATCTCAAAAGAATAATGTTGAATGATAAATATCACACTTAAGATACACACTTAAGGAAGGGTATAACAGGATATCACTCTATGAGTAAACTTACTCCCTTAGAAAATGACATGAAGGAAATATAAAGATACTTTCATACTTATAAACTGTTATTTTTATTTAAATGCAGTATTTATTAATTTAAATTATAGATAATTTCTTTTCATTTTCTGTACTTCCCTTTAGGCTTGAAATGTTGCATAATTAAAATACTGACACCATTTTATCAATATGCATTAATAACTGAGCTACAGGAACAACCATGGAAAAAAAATGTTTATTGTATATTAAACTGAAAACAATGAACAAACAAAAATTAGAAATAAGTACAGATGATGATGATTGAAATCAAGTGAAGAAGTTTTTCCATACTAAATAAAATTACTTTTCTGAAATTTGTAAATTACTACAACTGACTCAAAAACAAAAGTTCTGAGAAATCATAACACATGTATGTATTGACACATTAGTTTTCCACCCTCTGAGAACTCACAGAGTGCAGGTTGGAATATAGATTGGTACTTTTGAGAGAAACATGTCAAAATGTAGTAAAGTTCAACATGGCTATATTCTGTACTCCAGCAATTTCACACATAATAGGTATAAAACACAGAAAATCTCAAACCTTTGTGCAAAGGAGTCATGTAAATGACTGTTGAATGCAGCATGCTTGTGATGTCAGCCTAGTGAAAACTTTCCCAAAATCTACCCAAAAGAGAAACGCACCATGACATTTTATAACTTTATAAAGTGAACCAGAATTAAGTACATTAATATGAATCTATTAAAGATAATTAAAACTTGTGCAGTCATGCCAAAATGAGAATTTATAGATGGACATATACAGATATATATAAAATATAAATGGATATGTTGGGGAAGTATGTAATCTCCTCAGTTCTGTCTCACTGCAGCAAAGATTTGAAACAGCAGGCCAGTGTCACAGCTTGGTTACAGCTCAGAGTTTTATTCAGCAAAGGCTAGGACACCCCCGAGATGTGAGGGGGGGCCGACACTGAAGAAGAGGACTCACTCCTTCTTGGATCCCTCTTTTTATAACTTTTGTCTCCTCCTCCCTGAGCCTGCCCTACACACATTGGGTTAACCAAGAAGGGGGCATATTTGTTTCAAGTGAAGTTCTCACACTGGTCTACAGATTTTCTTTTGTTCCTTTTTCAAGGGCTTTTCCCTTTCTTTGTCTTTTACCCACCACCATTTTGGACTCCTTTTTCCTATTCTAAGTACCTAACAAACATATATATATATATAAATTACTGTAGATAAATATTCAAATATGAAAGTAAAAAATGTATATAGTTTATGGACTTATAAATTTATAATGAAATCTTGTATGAAAGAAGCAAAAAATTTTAGGTAATGATCACCTTGGTGTAAAAAGCTGTAGAAAGGCAGGGGCCTCCAACTGTATTTTAAAGGTTTTATTCCTTTAAGAAAAAAATTAAAGAAAAGTACTCATAATAACCAGTAAAATTCTAAAAGAGTAGGAATCATAAAGCTGGCCTTTGATGTAATTTAATGAACACTGGCTTTCTTCTATTTTGCTTTGTTTAATTTTCACAGTGAATTAACTCTCAGTGTGAATGTTGAGGCAATACTTTGAATAAGAAAATAATAGTTTCTCCTACCCATTGCTTAACAAAATGTGTTTATTGACTAGATGTTTAAATATAATCTGTAAGTCACTAATTTAAATGAGCGAATGCAAGTCATGAAATGACACTTTACTGCCGTTAATTTTCTCTACCTTTACCATTTTAAAATATGCCCCTGGGAGAAAAATGTTTTTCTTTGAAAAACTATTTTGCTTTTTACCCTCAAAAATATCCCAACTTATACTTTATGAAACTAAAATAATGAAATCTTTAACTTTTCAGGATAAACCAATACAAAAAACTATGAGATTATATGTTAACCAGTTTCCAGCTAATTTTATTATTGCTTCTGGATGTTGGTGAATATATCTATTGCCCCTTGACACTATCAGAGTTGTAAATAGTGACAATAGCAAAGCTGTGGGTAAGTCAGTCTTTACAGTGAGTTCAAAAATGCACGTTTGGTCTACAGATTAAAAGTATATTTTAGATATTACACAGCAACTTCTACATCATTGATTATGCTTTCTTCCCAGCCTTCTCCCATCTGGCATATTTCCTTGGCATCAGATCAGAAAATCTGGAATTCACCAAAAGTTTCAAGGAAAAAAAAAACCAGTAGATTTCACAGCACTGACAGAGTTGGATGGCAGTGGGAGAGGTGCTTATGACTACAGGTCTCAATCAGGTGACAAAACAGGAACAGAGGATTTTCCCCATGATACCAAAGCTCTCAGGCAGACAAAAGATCTGCTTTGAGAATGAGAACACTGAGGTACATTAATTAGTATTTTGACTGACAAAGAATGTAAGGGAAGCAACTATGAAATGCTGTGAGCTTACTATCTTTGTTGGTATAATAGTTCATGACCTCTATGCTCAAATCAAGATATGAACCATCAAGGAAAAAAGTTTAGGTACCTTTATTATATTTCCATACGTTTTTGTTCTATTGCATTTTCTAGTTAAACTGAAACAATCTTACATGCTATTCCTGTTCAGAAATATTTCTAGATCCTTTTTACTACATTTTTAAGACAGCTTATTTTCAAACCCCTATATTACATATTTATTTTAGGCAAATGATTACTGGATAAATTCTGAACATTAATATATGCCCTGATTCTAATCAGAAGAGATTTAGAAATATTGTTAAAAGAGGAAAAGTATAGCCTTCCAGATTTTCTGCAATATATTGTGAATTCAGTGATCAGCTACCATGATCCAGTTTCTGCTAGGACAAGAATTTGAATAAACTAGTGTTATACATGAATTTTGATTTTATTGTATATTTTAATTTTGCCAAGTATTTAATTGCTTGGACTTATTTTATACATGGGGCTTCCCTTGTGACTCAGCTGGTGAAGAATCAGCCTGCAATGAGGGAGACCTAGGTTCAATCCCTGGTTTGGAAAGATGCCCTGGATAAGATAAAGGCTACCCACTATAGTATTCTGGCCTGGAGAATTCCATGGACTGTGTAGTCCAAGGGATTGCAAAGAGTCAGACACCACTGAGGTACTTTCACTTTCACTTTACTTTCACCCTTGATATTTGCTTTCTTGGGAAAGTTCTTCCCAGAAATTCATATGATTCTCTCCCTCATTTTATACTTGATACTTTAAAAAGCAATATTGTTGAGTGGTAATTTTACTTTTGTTTATAGGCTACTAAGTATGGATATTTACATATGAGTATTTCTGGTCATTTATCTCAGCTTCCCACTATTCCATTTAACATACACTTAAATATATATCCCTTTCTTTCTCTCTCTGTTTTTTTTGATGTAAAATCTTCTGTTATACTTTACATTTTCAGTTTTTCTCATGTCTCTTTGGCACTATATTTTAACATTCTGTATTAGGCCTGCTTCACACTTAGGCAATTGTAGCCACTCCTATAATTTAATTTATTTTTTATATAATGATTCTTAGGCATATATATATATATATATATATAACAAAACCAGAACACACACAAACACACACATATATATATAGTGTGTGTACAAGAGACAGCATGGGTGNTATTAGGCCTGCTTCACACTTAGGCAATTGTAGCCACTCCTATAATTTAATTTATTTTTTATATAATGATTCTTAGGCATATATATATATATATATATATAACAAAACCAGAACACACACAAACACACACATATATATATAGTGTGTGTACAAGAGACAGCATGGGTGTATTTTGTATTTCTAATTGCCAACCTGTTATGTTTATTGGCTTTATCACACACACAGCACATCTAAAATTAATTTTGAACTAATGCATGCTATTTTCCTATTCCCATCTAACTACACAAACTTGCTCTTCTTACAACATCAAATTCTGCTAAGTACCCCACTATCTGTGCAAACAATGAACCAGGTCAGTTCAGTTCAACTGATCAGTCGTGTCCAATTCTTTGCGACCCCATGGACTGCAGCACTCCAGTCTTCCTTGTCCATCACCAACTCCCGGAGCTTACTCAAACTAATGTCCATCGAGTTGGTGATACTATCCAACCATCTCATCCTCTGTTGTCCCCTTTTCCTCTCACCTTCAATCTTCCTCAGCATCAGGGGCTTTTCAAATGAGTCAGTTCTTCTCATCAGCTGGCCAAAGTATTGGAGTTTCAGCTTCAGCATCATCTTCCACTGAATATTCAGGACTGATTTTCTTTAGGATTACTTTTCTCTATATCCACCACAATCGTCTGAGTCTAGACCACCGTAATCATCTGCCTGGATTTTTTGCCATCTCTACCTGTTTTGCCTCCCTTGTTGTTTGTTTTCTCATATTCTGTATAATTACTAACTAGAGTGAGTGATTTCTCCAAAATGAAGAATGAATCACATTACTTGCTATTTACCTTCAGTGCCTTCAAGTCCTTGCGAATAATGTTCAAATTCTTTATTGTAACTTACAAGACTATCTTCTATTGTCTCTTGTCTATGTCTCCAGATTCATCTCTTGTCTATGTCTCCAGATTCATCTCTTGTTATATCACCTCTCCACTCTAATCTCCAGCCATATTTGCCTTTTAATTTTTGAATCCACCTTATTCTTCCTGGCCATCAAGTCTTTCTATTTGTCAATAGCTTTGCTTACAATATGCCCCCGTGTCTCTTCTTAGCCTGGATAACTCTTAAGCATCATTCAGATACAAATTGATAACCATTTTTTCTAAGATGCTTTCCCTATCCTTCCAGGCTAGAGTAGGTCCTATTGTGTTTACCATGTTATCTATCCTGCATTTTCCCTATCACTGCACTTATTATACTTTTTAAATTGTCTTCTTAACCAAACTTTAATCACTATGAGAGCAGGGACTATATTTATCTTGCTCACCATTATATATCTATGATCAAAAACTTTGCACAGGGCATAGATGATAGTAACTATTTTTTTAAGTGTGCAAATGCATAGTGAACTAAAAGGAAAACACTTAGGCATAAGCTTTTGGATAGTTAAGCAATTTTGTGTACATATTTGTTTCACTTTATTAAAATATTTCCATAAATTTATTGACAAGTAAATGAGATATTTTCCCCAGGGCACTGCAATATATCTAGAATTTCAATCATTTCTAGGCTTTTTTGGTTTAATATTCCCCCTCTTTGTGTTTTTTAATATTTTCTTTTGCTCAATTAAGTTTGGTAACACTGTGACATTCTTTACATGCAAATAAATAATCCATAGGGACAATAATACATACAGATAAGATAATACATGTAGATAAAAATAATTCTTTAAAATATAATATCCATGCAATAAGAATAAGTGGGGTAGATTAATAAAATTGCCCTTTCAATATTGAACACAATTATTAGATTTAGCTAATGGGTTTTATTTTGTGTGCCCCTTCTGACCAATTGCTAGAGGCTATTTTATACTCAGTTGGGAGGAGAAGTGAAAAGGCATGTGATAATTATCAATAAAAAATAATATGATTAATTATTGATTTTAATCAGAAGGGTAGGAAACAGAAGTGATGGCACATCTGCCACATATGTGCCATCATAATATTGTGCAATTATTCAGTAAGGAAATAAAAATAAATGCCAAAGGACTTCAGTACCTTGAATAAAAGGGGTAAAAATTTGAGCTAATAGTACTTAGAAATACCCTATGTATAGCAAGCATACATTATATACACACATATACTCACAACCTCACACATACATTTATACACGTATAAAAGGCTGTCATTAGTTTATGATACTATAATATTTTTGAAGTAACTCTATTAAGATTTAATTAGAAAAATTTTAGTGATNTATGTTCCACTTGTAAAAGCAAAAATGGAAATATTTTATGAATTTCTATGTAAATATTATATTAATAAAACTTGAAAAGTTTAGGATTTAGAAAGAGTCTAAATTTAATTCAATATTTGCCTTCCCTAAGCAAATTTAGAGGTATGTTTGCATTGTAATAAAAATTTGTGAAAAGTTGAATTTTATAAAGCTCATTATTTTCTTTTATTTAGAATAGTTACATTATTTCAAATGTTTTTAAAAGCTTTTATGAAATCAAACAGCAATACTTTTAAAATTCACTAAAATAAATTATCTAATAACTTACATAATTGTCTTTTATGGTTTTTAATAAAAAGTATTATAATTCCATTTAATTTTGAAGTATATACTTAAATTATGCTTCTAACTTAGAGGATTAAACTTTTCCCAAATAAAGATCTCTTATTACAATTAAATTTGATTAACTTTTTATTAAATGATAGGCATGATAAGTAGAGATAGTATTCTGGATTTCTTTTTCAGATTACTAACTTCTATGCATCTATTACATTGCCTGAAAGATGGTTTTTACTTAAAAAAATTTCAAAGGCTACTCCACAGAATGTATATTCATGACATAATTAATAAATGTGGAATTATACACACAATGAATGATAGTATTGATGTTTTTAGAAAACAAAAGCATAACTTTGATTTAGTGGTTGAAAAACTGAGGTCAAAGGAGATTAAATAGCTATTACTTGTGGATGCAGAACTTGAATTCTGATATTTTCTGTTCTCTGACTAAAATGTACTTCACAGAATGTAATAATTAAATAAAATCTTTCTAAAAAGAAATTGGTTATATTTGACCAATTCCGTAAAAGAATTCACTTACAACTGATATAATCTGTTACCACAATGTACCCATTTATGCACTGATGATTACCTACATAACAGCTCTTAAGTAAATCTTCAAGAGAATTATTTGAGCCCTAGAGCTGGAAGCAGGCCAGGGATGTTTAATTAATTGGTTTACATCCAGTCATTCCACAAGATGGCAGTGTAGCATTACTACAAATACTACCCCTCCTGCATATTTGTGAAAATTTAATAAGTAAATGAGAAACTTTTCACAAACATTAGAAAATTGTTTTGCCCCCCCACACACCGTACAAGATATCTTGAAGCTAAACAAATTCTAAATGAATATTAGGCTTCATAAATTGTACAAAAAGGACAAAATGAGCTTGTTTCTGATCCCCGAATGATGCAGACAATCCAAGATTTATCAAGTATTGTTTCAATACCTTGAAGAAAAATCTGACTTTATTTAAATAAGAAATATCATGTATATAAGATGAGGAAACAATGGATTTTATTTTTTCAGTCTTACAAAACCACAGTATGTTGAAAGTGATGATGTATCACAATTTATACTGGGCCAAACTAAACTTGGAGCTTCTCTGGTGGCTCAGTGGTAAAGAATCTACCCACAGTGTAGGAGACCTGGGTTCGATCCCTGGGTTGAAAAGATCCCCCAGAGGAGGGCATGGCAACTCACTCCAGTATTCTTGTCTGGAAAATTCCATGGACAGAGGAGCCTGGCAGATTACAGTCCATAGGGTTGGCACAGAGTTGGACATGACTGAAGTGACTAAGCAGCAGCAAACTAAGCTAGTAGTCTGATTTTAAATTTTAATTTCATATTTGTCTAAATATTTTGCTTATTATGAACAAGAAAAAACCATTTATAATAATTGAATGTATAAATTGATATGACCAATAGATACTTCTATTTTAAACTATAGTCTTCTAAATAAGAATGACTAGTCATACAAATCAGTAAATGGAAGGGTTTTTGTTTGCTTTATTCATTCTCTAACCATAATTTTGAGTTACAGGAACCAATCTAAGTCTCAAATAGAATTCAAGATAGGCAGCCAATCTACACAAATATCCAAAGTATATCTCATCAACACTTAGTATTTGTAGTAATTTTCACAAAATGACTGAAATCATGCTGTAGTGTTCCTGATATTCAACAGACTGTATGAGCAAGTGGGTGAGCTGTGAAGCTTTCAACACAGAAACATCGCGATTATGGCAGATAATTTGATATATTATTTTGTTATCCTTCTTGTTTTGATAACTTGAAATATGTTTGAAGTCTTATGTGCCGTAGACAAGAAAATGTCTATAGAGAAGCAATTCTATCACATATCTTTACAGAGTTAAATCCCCACTCCAGTACTCTTACCTGGAAAATCCCATGGATGGAGGAGCCTGGTAGGCTGCAGTCCATGAGGTTGCTACAAGTTGGACACAACTGAGCGACTTCACTTTCATTTTTCACTTTTCACTTTCACTTTTCACTTTTATGCATTGGAGAAGGAAATGGCAACCCACTCCAGTATTCTTGCCTGAGAATCCCAGGGACAGGAGAGCCTGGTGGGCTGCCGTCTATGGGACTGCACAGAGTCGGACACGACTGAAGTGACTTAGCAGCAGCAGCAGCATCCAATCTAATGAATGCATAAGATAAGAAGAATAATTTTATCACTCATCTTCTTTATTTGCTTTCTTCTTTTTCTAAATCTCATTTTCTGACCTAACCAGTAATTGCCTACTGAAAAAGAAAAAGTTAATAAAGTATGAACTATTATAATATTAAAATTTCCTGAATCTGGTTTGATCTTTCCACAATTTGGTCTTTTAACTTTTTAATGTTAATAGATACTCCTCTTTTCTCTGGGGGAAAAAAACAAAAAACAGTATTTTTCTTCTGCTTTATACTTTTCTGAAGGACTTCCAGTTATAATGCTCAGACAATCTAGTTATAGAGTTGAATCAATATCCCAGACCTGGCTAAATATTTCATTCATGCCTGTAGTCAGAAAAAATAACTTACAGGCAGACATATTACTGAATCCAGGCCAATCACAGACCTTCCCTGGAATGCAGTATAATAGAGCTTAGAAAGAGAGAGAAAGAGAAAGTTCAACTGCCATAGGAAAGGATTTAGCCACGCAAAGAAAAGAGGAAAAAGGTTGCAGAGCAGGGAGTGGAGAATCTTGACAGTACTAGATAATTTTTGTTTATCTTATGTTAACTCTGTGAGTCACTACAGGATTTTTCCAAAGAATGCCATTTTCTGCTTCACTTAGTTTATTTGGATTTCTGTTGCTTGTAACCAAAAGAATTCTGACTGGAACAGCTATTTTTCAAGATATTTCTTTATTAACATACAATATCTTTTAAACATTTGAAGATGATATTTTTAAAAAATGTCTCGATCATCTAGGGTAATACTGTAGATAAATCACAAAAAGTATAACATAGCCTAAAATGTAAAATGACCATATAGACCCTTATAAATATCAGATTTGGAAGTAGAATTACATTTCAAAAACTATATTAAAAATAAGCATAGGATTGGGAACTCAGGTACACTTATGGCTGATTTACGTCATGTATGGCAAAATGAATACAGTATTGTAAAGCAAAACAAACTAAAAAAATAAAAATTAATTTAAAAAAAAAAATAAGCATAGGTGTTGTTATAGTTTAGACACAATTTTAACTTGATAAAGGGTTGTGTTTCTTCTTAATTCAGTTGTCAGCACTGCATCAATCTCTCCCACACCCCATATCTTTTCCCCCAGCACAAGTATACAGGGAAAGATAAGTAAGTGAACAGGGAAAAAGGTCAAAAAGAAGAAATATGTTTAACGTTCAGTTCAGCTCAGTTCAGTTCAATTGCTCAGTCGTGTCCGACTCTTTGCAACCCCATGAATTGCAGCACGCCAGGCCTCGCTGTCCATCACCAACTCCCAGAGTTCACTCAGACTCATGCCCATCGAGTTGGTGATGCCATCCAGCCATCTCATCCTCTGTTGTCCCCTTCTCCTCCTGCCCTCAATCCCTCCCAGCATCAGAGTCTTTTCCAATGAGTCAACTCTTCACATGAGGTGGCCGAAGTACTGGAGTTTCAGCTTTAGCATCATCCTTCCAAAGAAATCCCAGGGCTCATCTCCTTCAGAATAGACTGGTTGGACCTCCTTGCAGTCCAAGGGACTCTCAAGAGTCTTTTCCAACACCACAGTTCAAAAGCATCAATTCTTCAGCACTCAGCTTTCTTCACAGTCCACCTCACATCCATACATGACCACTGGAAAAACCATAGCCTTGACTAGACAGACCTTTGTTGGCAAAGTAATAGCCTTGTTACAATAGTCAAAGTTATAGACTTGTAAAACAAAGAGCAAAAGGCTGGAGGGATGATAACTATGCAAATATCAAGAAAATAGCAGATTCTGTTTTTACATGGAATTAAGGAGAATAACCAAGTCAATGGCCATGGATGACAACAAGATGCCTGAAGACCAAACTCTAGAACATAAGAATGGTATTGTAGAAGGGAATAGTAGGAACCAGTAGAAATAAAAAAATTATGGAAGTATGGTGGTTTATTAAGGATATTTGGATACTGTAACTTAATCATTGTGGAGAGCATCTTCTTTGGTAAGACACATTTTGGTTTATCATGCTTCAACTTTGCTTTTAGTTTCTTGCACTCTTTGTTTTGCTTGTTCTGACGTATTTTTAAGAGGCAAACTCTGTATCTGTTTAATTACAAAGGAAGATTGTCTTAAGAGTCACAAATTTAAAAAGAGAAGTAAAAAGATTTACTCAAGATTTAGATCTTGATATTTTCATGGTACAAGAAAATCATGTTGTCTTTTACATCTAAATTTTTTATAATAGTGTGTAAAATTAGTTGAAAGCAACATCTTTATCTTGTAATAAAGGCGGCAAAAGCAATTAAATAACCAATTTGAATTTGGAGAACAATGAAAGTACTGATATATTTTTGAATTAGAAAATATATGCTATTGATCAGAAACAAAATCAATGATAGTGCTATGGTTATTAAGTTTTCTAGAGACACTTTGGTTCAGAAAAACAATATTAGAAGAAAAGGACAAAAACCTCATTAAAGGACAGATTGTACTAGTGTTCAAATCTACATTTTCAGTGCTTCCCTGCCAATTAAGAAAAAGCAATGAGATAAAAATTCCATCAGACTGTGGGTGATTAGTTTTGCTACCAGTGTGGAAGATAAATATTTTTAGGCCACATTGATGGGCTTATGTAATTAAGGAAAAACAATTCTTGACTTTTCTCCAAAATTCATTCTTCCTATTTTCATTTAACAAGCTTAGTGAGTCAGAAAACCTAGTTGATCTCTTCCAGATAGATATCCTACATAATGAACTTTAATTATAATTATTCAGAAAACCTCAATTCTGTATTAGTGTTTCATTTTTAGTTTCAATCCAATCCATTATCATGTTTCCCATTCTTTATATTCCCTTTATTGAATATGAACAATGGTGATATATCTTGATTTGATAGCATATACTTTGAAATATTTAATCTGGAAAAGTTAAAAAAAACAAATAAATGCAAGTTTGTTTTATGTTTTATTTTGCCAATATAATAATTTGCCTAAAAGAATATAACATCATTTTTTCTGCAATTATGATATAGTGCCACTTTTTACTTTTAGGGGAAAAAAAGTGAAAATAGTGAAGCTGTTTTCAAGGAGAACTACAGTATTATATTCCAAACACAACACTGAAAGTAAAGCAAAAGTTTTAATAAGAGTTACTATTGCTAAATACGTGCTTAACAATGGAGTATCAGTAATAGCAAAAAATAAAAACGGCATAGAAATATTTTTGAGTAAAGAGACTGAAGAAGTGGAGACAGTACAAAAGATTATTATTTGGGCAACAATCAGCACAAATGTCTTTTTCCCAGTGCCAGTCTGAGACAGGAAATATGATATTTTTTCCAAGTAACCTCAGAAAGCATTTTATAGAAGACATTCAACTGCCAAAACTTTTGACATATCCTATTGAAGAAAAATATAACTTTAGTAGTATTTTTATTTTCTACACAGATTGTGTAATCACCATTAGGATTGGAATTAAGTAAGAGTAGCTAAGGAAAAACATATTAAAGGTAATTTTATTTTTAGTAATTTTTAGAGAGATTGAAATCTGTATCACAGCCTGGATACCAGAAAGGTACCACATTTGTTAATATATTTCACTATGAAGTATAAAATATTCTAGGATATCATAATAAACATGCACCATTCTTCTGTGACTTCCAATTAAAAATTTAAATCTCCTAATTAAATAGTGAAGTGGTCATAAAAGAGATACAATAAGTATAAATGTATATTCTCTGAGCTCATTTTAATAATACTTTAATAAGATATACATTAAATAGAATAATTATTGTGTAGGAAATCATGTACACGTTTTCCTGGTGGCTCAGACAGTAAAGAATCAACCTGCAATACAGGAGACTTGGTTTCAGTCCCTAGATCAGGATGGTCTCCTGGAGAAGGAAATGGCAACCCACTCCAGTATTCTTGGAGAGAATTCTATGGACAGAAGAGCCTGGTGAGTTAGAGTCCATGGTTATAGTCCACAAAGAATCAGACATAACTAAGCAAATAACACTAATGTGTGTCTGCTAAGAATATACAGCTAATTATTTCCTCAATATATTTTTCTAAACAATTATGTTGTTTTAAAACTAAGTTAACACTTTCGTGGATATATTACTAATATTAACACTTAAATCCAGTAGACTCAGCAATCTTAAATGGTGACTTATATGTAACCTTAAATTTTGTAAATATTTAAGTACTTTATTTAAAGGTAACTTTAATTTACTATTCATTTGTAATATTTATAAGGTTATACTACATACACCATATCAAGGGCTTTCCTCATAGCTGAGTCAGTAAAGAATCTGCCTGCAGTGCAGGAGACCCAGGTTCAATCCCTGGGTCTGGAAGATCTCCTGGAGAAGGAAATGGCAACCCACTCCAGTATTCTTGCCTGGAGGACAGAGGAACATGGGAGGCTACAGTTCATGGGGTCATAAGAGTTGGACACAACTTAGCAACTAAATCACCACTACCACCATATCAGAAAATATCAAAATGGTAAGATTTTAAGTTTCCACCTCCTCTAAATTAGAAAACTAACATATTCATGGATTCTGGAACATTTTCATGTAAATTTCCTTTACATGAACTTTCTTAAAAAGGATTAGAGACTTCAACATTTTAGTGCAGACATCTGTAGAGATCATACATAATTAAACTGATGGTACTCCCCAAAGAGCTATAAAAATAAATGCTATTCAGTAACTGTTTTCAAGTTCATATATTTAAGAAGATACAGAATTGTCTTTTAGTTCTGTGATGTCAGTGAGAGCTTTAGAGATCGAAGGTTATATGCTGTCCTGAGGCTTTGACTATTAAGTGTCATGTTGCAGATTCTGAATGTTATTTCTAAGAGTAACCAGAAGAGAGCATCCATATCTCAGAGACTCATGTGATAAAATAAATAAAGCACAGAATGTCTACCACTTAGCTTAAGCCACCTCTTTGTGGGGAAATGATGATGAATTTCCTGTGAATATGCTCAAATGACTTAGGAAATGACTGGAGGGTAGTTGATATTCCAAGATTCAAGCATCTGGTGTTCAAATAAACACAATTTAACTGTGTCTCATTTCTAAAAATTTGTTGTCAAGACAATTTGGGCTAAGCAGTATGGCCATGTACTTATTCCAGAACACAATAGTTCACTAATCTAATTACAAATCAGTTCTAAAAAGAATAAAATTAAATTAAGAAAAAATGTTTTGCATAGCAGTGATTTATAGCCTACTTTCCTACCCAAACTTGTTAGAAATGTGAACTGCAAGATATTCAGAATATGATTTTAATAGTAAAGAGGAAAAATTTAGTATGACGAAAAGGGAAAAAAAAAAAGACTCATCAAACTAAAACCAGAAGTCATATATCTACTATTTTTAATAGTAGCATATGAATAATAATACTTCTTTATCCTAGTAAATAAAAAAATCCATTATTTTTCATATATAGCAGATTAATTCAGTTTCCTGATCGTAGTACAGTTTAATTTTAACTTCTTGTGTATGCAAAATATTTATGTATTGATAATGTGACTTTTCTTATTATATATTCATTTCCAAGTCTTGATTATTTAAATTCCTCTGAGCTTCCTACTCCATAAAATTAGTCTTTGGTACTTGACTCAGAATAGAATGTTCTCTCATATATCTCACCTAAATTAGGTCTGGTTATCTCATCATAATACTGCATGCTAAGCCATACAATATTAAATACATAAATCAAAAAGTGGTTAACTGTAGGTTGCAACATTTTCAGGCTTAATGCATATTTAGAAATATTGTTGAAATTATAGTTTCACATACTTTCCACTGAGGGGATATTAAAACAAAATGTCTTACAAAATGTTAGATCAATAAGTGATTTCATAATGAAGTAATTAAATTATTTGGAAAGTTATTTTCTCATTCTATTATAGTATCAATCAAAATTCTTCCCTCTTACTTCTCTCTTTTTTCCTTTCCTCCTTCCTTTTTTTCCTTCTCTTTTCTCCAAATTTAATATCCAGATGCCAATTCCCTGTAAAGTTGTTATGGGCTTAATTGCCAAGTGAAACACTACTTCCTAAATTTATATTTTTGGTCACATTCTCTCTAATGAATTGATGAAAACTATGCAGACTTATCACAGGGAAAATCATTTAAATATATAATTATTTTACAGGTTTATGTAATTATAAGATTGTTCAACAAGCCCAAACACATACACCACAATGACTGATTCTTGAAACTTCTCTTTTAAAAAGCACTTAATGTATATTATTTGAAATAACTGAAACTGAACTTAACTTCTCAAGACAAGCAGTACCTCACTGTACTGCATGTGAGACAGAGAAATAGACTAAATTTTCTTTTGACTAGAAATATTCCCTGACATTCAACATACTGAATTTTATGCATAATATATAAAATCATGATTCATCCAAAAATTGTTTTTCAAAAGTTGTTCGTGTACTGAACAACTACTGTGAAATAAGCATTTTTTTTTAACAGGAGTATAATTATACAGATATTTATCTGTATAATTTTATATATCATTCCAGTAAAGTCATTAAGTCATGTCCCACTATTTGCCACCCATGGACTACAGCACATCAAACTTTCCTGTCCATCTCCAACTCCAGAGCTTGCTCAAATTCACGTCTACAAAGTTGGTGATGTCATCCAACCATCTCATATTCTGCCGTGCTCTTCTCCTCCCACCTTCAATCTTTCCCAGCATCAGTGTGTTTTCAGATGAGTCACTTCTTTTCATCAGGTGGCCAAAGTATTGGAGTTTCAGATTCAACATCAGTCTATCCAATATTCAGTACTGATTTCCTTTAGGATGGACTGTTTGGTTCCTCTTGCAGTCCAAGAGACTCTCAAGAGTCTTCTCCAACACCACAGTTCAAAAGCATCAATTCTCCAGCGGTCAGCTTTCTTTGCACTCTCTCATCCATACATGACTACTAGAAAAACCATAGCTGTGACTCTACAGACATTTGTCAGCAAAGTAATGTCTCTGCTTTTAAATATGCTGTCTAGGTTGGTCATAGTTTTCTTCCAAGAGGCAAGTGTCTCTTAATTTTGTGGCTACAGTCACCATC
Source organism: Neotragus moschatus (assembly GCA_006410615.1). Lineage (NCBI taxonomy): Eukaryota > Metazoa > Chordata > Mammalia > Artiodactyla > Bovidae > Neotragus > Neotragus moschatus. The sequence goes on from SJYA01000955.1 coordinate 409,027, forward strand.
TGCAGTGATTTTGGAGCCCAACAAAATAAAGTCTATCACTGTTTCCATTGTTTCCCCATCTACCTGCCATGAAATGATGAAACAAGATGCCATGGTCTTCATTTTTTGAATGTTAAGCTTTAAGCCAACTTTTTGACTCTCCTCTTTCACTTTCATCAACAGGTTCTTTAGTTCTTCTTCCCTTCCTGCAGAAGGGTGGTGTCATCTGCGTAGCTGAAGTTATTGATACTTCTGGCACTCTGGATTCTAGCTTGCGCTTCATCATCCTAACATTGTGCATGATGTGCTCTGCATATAAGTTAAATAAGCAGCTTGGCAGTGTACAAACTTGAAGTACTCCTTTCCCAATTTGGAACCACTCTCTTCTTCCATGCCCAGTTCTAGCTGTTGTTTCTTGACCTGCATAAAGATTTCTCAAGAGGCAGGTTAGGTCATCTGGTATTCTCATCTCTTTCAGAATTTTCCACAAGTTGTTGTGATCCACACAGTCAAAGGCTTTGGAGTAGTCAATAAAGCAGAAGTAGATTTTTTTTTTTTTCTGTAACTCTTGCTTTTTCAATGATTCAACAGCTGTTGACAATTTGACCTCTGGTTCCCCTGTCTTTTCTAAAACCAGCTTGAACTTCTGGAAGTTCATGGTTCACATACTATTGAAGCCTGGCTTGGAGAATTTTGAGGATTACTTTGCTAGCATGTGAGATGAGTGCAATTGTTTGGTAGTTTGAACATTCTTTGGCATTGCCTTTCTTTGGGATTGGAATGAAAATAGACTTTTTCCATTTCTGTGGCCACTGCTGAGTTTTCCAAACTTGTTGGCATATTGAATGCAGCACTTTCACAGCATCATCTTTCAGGATTTGAAATAGCTCAACTGGAATTCCATCACCTCCCCTAGCTTTCCTGTTCATAGTTATGCTTCTTAAGGCCCACTTGAATTTGCATTCCAGGATATCTGGCTTTATATGAGTGATCATACCTTTGTGATTATCTGGATCATGAAGATCTTTTTGGGGTAGTTCTTTGTATTCTTGCCACCTCTTCTTAATATCTTCTGCTTCTATTAGGTCCATACCATTGATTGTGTGCATCTTTGCATGAAATGTTCCCTTGGTGTCTCTAATTTTCTTGAAGACATCTCTAGCCTTTCCCATTGTTTAACTTGATTTATTTGCTCTGATCATCGAGGAAGACTTTATCTCTCCTTGCTATTCTTTGGAATGCTGCATTCAAAGGGTTTATCTTTCTTTTTCTCCTTTGCTTTTGCTTCTCTTCTTTTCATAGCTATTTGTAAGGCCTCCTCAGACAGCCCTTTTCTTTTTTGCATTTCTTTTTCTTGAGGATGGTCTTGCTGCCTGTCTCTTGTACAATGTCATGAACCTCTGTCCATAGTTCATCAGGCGCTCTGTCTATCAGATCTAGTCCCTTAAATCTATTTCTCACTCCCCCTGTATAATCATTAGGGATTTGATTTAGATCTTACCTGAATGGTCCAGTGGTTTTTCTCACTTTCTTCAAGTCTGAATTTGTCAATAAGGATTTCATGATCTGAGCCACAGTCACCTGCTGGTCTTGTTTTTGCTGAATGTATAGAGCTTCTCCATCTTTGGCTGCAAAGAATATAATCAGTCTTATTTCAGTGTTGAGCATCTGATAATGTCCATGTGTAGACTCTTCTCTTACATTGGAAGAGGGAGTTTGCTATGACTAGTGCATTCTTTTGGCANACTGCTGAGTTTTCCAAATTTGCTGGCATATTGAATGCAGCACCTTCACAGCATCATCTTTCAGGATTTAACATAGAAATACACAGAACCTATAATCAGCTAAAATTCTGAATAGCCAAATATCACTGGACATTTATAGTCCTATATGTTTATTCTAGGACTATGTGTTAGTTTCCCATTGCTGTTAAATTAATTACTGTAAACTTAGTGGTTTAAACAACACAAATTTAATACCATACCCTTCTGAAGGTCAGAAGTCTGAAACGGGTCTCAATGTACTGGAAAAAAAAAAAAAAAAAGTGTCCATCAGGTTGTGTTTCCTCTAGAAGGTCTAGGGGAGAATTTATTGTCCCATCTTTTCTAGCTCATTGGGCTGCATTCTTCCTTGTTTGTGACCCCTCTCTCTATCTTTAATGTAGGGTCTTCTATCTCCCTCTGATTTCACAATCTCATTTTAGTTGATCATTATGGATATATTGCATCCACTTGGATAATCAGGGTAAATTCCTTATATTAAATCTGATTAGCAGCCATTATTCCCCTTTACAAGGTGGCTTAACATATTTTTAGAATTAAGACTTGGACTTTTGGGGGTGACCATCATTCTGCCTACAACAGATCCTCCTCCAAACTAATCTCTCATATTCTTAAACAATATTTTCTGTGTGTGCTGTCATTTCAGTCGTGTCTGACTCTTTGAGACTTTATGGACTAGAGTCAATCAGGCTCCTCTGTCAATGGGATTCTACAGGCAAGAATACTGGAGTGGGTTGCCATGACCTCCACTAGGGGATTTTCCTGACCCAGGGACCTGTGTCTCTTACATCTCCTGCATGGTCAGGCAGATTCTTTACCACTAATACCACCTGGGAAGCCTCATTTTCTGTATTCTGGAATCACCTGTTGTTCAACCATGAATTGATTTACAGTATTATTTTCATTGTTACTCATTTATCTTATACTTCCAGACAACAATCTTAATACGTTAGATTTTCTGCCTTCATTTAAGGGCTTGATGAACTGAGGTGCCAGTCTAGCAGCCTAGATTCAAGGATACTTTCATTCCCCCACTAAGTATTTCTTGGAAAATTCTAAAATGAAAACATTCATTTTAGTCATTTAAGGTATTGCTCTTCAGGAAATTAATCTGGTTATTTGATGCAGCTTAACAATCCTAGAATATCCTTCTGTGATTCACCAGGAATTCTTATCATACCACAAGCCCTATGCTGATACAACAGCCAAGGGCAGACATAATTTATTCAGAAGCTAAATTTCTCAGACTTGGTACAAGGTAAAACAGGATCTCTGCAAACCACCCAGGCACTAGGAAAAAAGTAGATGGGGAAAAGATTGTTGATGCCTGCTTCTGATCTCTCTGGCTTCCCTTGCTCAAGTACTACTGCAGTTCAATTCAGTTAAGTCACTCAGTCGTGTCTGACTCACTGCAACCCCATGGACCATAGGATGCCAGGCCTCCCTGTCAATCACCAACTCTCAGAGTTTACCCAAACTCTTGTCCATTGAGTTGGTGATGCCATCCAACCATCTCATCTTCTGTCATCCCCTTCTCCTCCTACCCTCAGTCTTTCACATCATCTTTTCAAATGAGTCAGCTCTTCACATCAGGTGGAAAAATATTGGAGTTTCAGCTTCAACATCAGTCCTTCCAACGAACACTCAGGACTGATCTCCTTTGAGATGGACTGGTTGGATCTCCTTGCAGTCCAAAGGACTCTCAAGAGTCTTCTCCAACACTACAGTTCAAAAGCATCAATTCTTCAGCACTCAGCTTTCTTTATAGTCCAACACTCACATCCATACATGACTAATGGTAAAACCATAACCTTGACTAGATGAATCTTTGTTGACAAAGTAATGTCTCTGCTTTTTAATATGCTGTCTAGGCTGGTCATAACTTTCCTTCCAAGAAGTAAGCATATTTTAATTTCATGGTTGCACTCACCAGCTGCAGTGATTTTGGAGCCCAGAAAAATAAAGTCAGCCACTGTTTCCACTGTTTCCCCATCTATTTGCCATGAAGTGATGGGATCAGATGCCATGATCATAGTTTTCTGAATGTTGAGTTTTAAACCAACATTTTCACTCTCCTCTTTCACTTTCATCAAGAAGCTGTTTAGTTCCTCTTCACTTTCTGCCATCAGAGTTGTGTCATCTTCATATCTGAGGTTACTGATATTTCTCCCGGCAATCTTGATTCTAGCTTGTTCTTCTTCCAGCCCAGTGTTTCTCATGATGTACTCTGCATGTAAGTTAACTAAGTAGGGTGACATTGCATAGCCTTGACGTATTCCTTTTCCTATTTGGAGCCAGTCTGTTGTTCCATGTCCAGTTCTAACTGTTGCTTCTTGACCTGCATACACATTTCTCAAGAGACAGGTCAGGTGGTCTGCTACTCCCATTTCTCTCAGAATTTTTCACAGTTCATTGTGATCCACACAGTCAAAGGCTTTGGCATAGTCAATAAAGCAGAAATAAATGTTTTTCTGGAACTCTCTTGCTTTTTCCATGATCCCATGGATGTTGGAAATTTGATCTCTGCTTCCTCTGCCTTTTCTAAAGCCAGCTTGAGCATTTGATGTTCATGGTTCTCATATTGCTGAAGCCTGACTTGGAGAATTTTGAGCATTACATTGCTAGTGTGTGAGATGAGTGCAATTGTTTGGTAGTTTGAGTATTTTTTGGCATTGCTTTCCTTTGGGGTTGAAATGAAAACTGACATTTTCCAGTTCCGTGGCCTCTGCTGAGCTTTCCAAATTTGCTGGCATATTGAATGCAGCACTTTCACAGCATCATCTTTTAGGATTTGAAATAACTCATCTGGAATTACATCACCTCCACTAGCTTTGTTTGTAGTGATACTTCCTAAGGCCCACTTGACTTCACATTCCAGGATGTCTGCAGAGATGGTCCATAACATCATTAGTCGAATTAAGAGGCAGACCTACATGGACATGGAGCTAGTCCATCTGGAGGAAAACCAGAGCATGGATCCAAACTTGTGGCAAAGTAAATGTCTCATCTAAATCATCCTCCTCACATGACTGCCACCACTGAGACNCAGAGATGGTCCATAACATCATTAGTCGAATTAAGAGGCAGACCTACATGGACATGGAGCTAGTCCATCTGGAGGAAAACCAGAGCATGGATCCAAACTTGTGGCAAAGTAAATGTCTCATCTAAATCATCCTCCTCACATGACTGCCACCACTGAGACAGGTTCAGCCACACACTGAGCTAGGTTGACAAAGAATACAAATTATCTTCCTGTAATTTTTTATTAGAAACAGACTGCTCACAGGTAGCTTGCTACGAACACATTTCCTAATTCATTTTCCCTGATGAGTCTCTATGTTCATGTATATTTAAAATTAAAAAAAATATTTCCCGCTTCTAATATGTAGTTTTGACTTTTGGAAAGATTTGAAAATCTCACAAATAGCACAGAATTAATTTTAGATTTATAGCAGATAGGAAATGTCTATTTCTACTTCTTTCCTTTGTTCCTCACCTATGCTTTCTCTCTTCAGATACTTGGAACATTTTGCAATTTGTGAACTTAAACTTCCACTGGAAAAGTATACACTAATAATCATTTTGCTACTGCAAATTATAATGTTGTAAACTTTTATGCATACCATCACATCTTGCTCTCCACTGAATCCATAGGTGTAATATTGCCAAATAGAAGACGAACTATAAAAGTGGTTTGTTCAGTTTGACTCATTCTTCAGGGAAATGACATAGTATATCTTAGACAAAAAAAAAGGGGCAGATTTGACACTTGGGTTATTTAACCTATGCTAAAACCCACTATTTTATGTTATTGTCTTTTTGTATGTCATTGTCTTCTGTTAATACTTTTCTTTTTTCCAACAAGAAGGAGGTAAAAAGTAAAGATGAAAAAAAATACATGATTTTTATCCAGTTTGGCAGTGAACATCTATAGCTTTCAGTTCTTTGAAAGTTTAAACATATATATTCATTTATTTAAATATATAAACATATATTATAAACATATAATACACATATATAAACATATATATTCATTTATTTGAAAAAAATGCAACTCCTTTGACCATGGATGCATGAAAGCATGCTTTAAGTAAGACTTAATTGATTAGATTAAAAGATTTACATGAGTTCTGCTATAATGATGCTTGCCACTGTGCACTTTTTATGAAATGTAATGTTTTATGCTTTCTTTCTTTCTTTTCTTTTCTTTTTTTTTTTTTTTGTTATGCATAGTTTAGGGCTTCCAGGGGCTAAAGAACCCACCTGCCAATTCAGGAGACATAAGAGGGTTAGATCTCTGGGTGGGGAAGATGCCCTGGAGGAGGGCATGGCAACCTGCTCCAGTATTCTTGCCTGAAGAGTCCTATGGACAGAGAAGCCTAGCAAGCTACAGCCCACAAGGTTGCCAACAGTCAGACATGCCTGAAGTGATAGCATGCATGTATACACATGCATAATTTATATACAGATAAAAACAATAAATGAATCTCTGTAATTTTATTGAAATACTGTTAGTTCAGCATTTCAACTGAGTGATTATTTTATTGTGTGTGTGCTCTGCTGCATCAACACAGAGAGAATGTCTTTTGTTGATTGGTTTGGTGCTGCGAGGGAGCACACCAAATATCCAAAATTCTGTCGTGCAGGATGAAGTGTAAATGTTTTGCTCTCTTTTTTAGTGAGTGCTTACTATCATAGCCATAGCTCTCAGCCTATATGTGCCCTGTATTATTTAGGTCTAACTTGAAAATAGGTATAGAGTTTCTCTGGTGGTTCAGATGGTAAAAAGCTGCCTGCAATGCAGGAGATCTGGGTTCTATGGTTCTATGTTAATTTTCTGTTGTTTTTGTAACAAATTACCACAACCTTAGTGACTTAAAACAATGAAACTTTATTCTCTTACAGTTCTGGAAGTCAAAAGTCCATGCAAGATCGGTTTCAATGTGCTAAATTCAACTTATTGGCAGGGCTGTTTGCTGGAGGAAGTTAGCCCATTTTTTCACACTTGGCTTCTATGGCTGCCATTAATCTTTGGCTTGTGGCCCCCTCCTTCTTCATTGCGCATTAATCCAAACTATCTTTCTGCCATGTATCATGGTCTCATCATCTGTAGTCAAAAAGCCCCATCTCCCTTTTTTTGTGGTTGGACAACTGTAATTATATTTAAGGCATGTAGGGTTAAAATAAATGCTCTCTCTATCCCAAGATTTTTACTTATTTTACCTTATTATTAATTTAACACATCTGCAAAGTCCCTTTTTCCATAAAATTAACATTTATAGATTCTGAGGATTAGGATTAGGATTTACATATTTATAACCATTAGATTCTCTACATCTTTTGGTTCACAAAGTTCTGGCTTTCAAGAGAAATACCTGTGAATAATAAGGCACAAGGATTCTTAATGGAGAAAAATATATTTTTGAAAAAGTCATAATTTTATAAAGGTTATTATCTCAATACTTACCAAGAGTAAAGACTGTATACCATGCAGCTTTTAAAAATATTTTCAATTCACTTCAGTTGCTCAGTCGTGTCTGACTCTTTGCAACTTCATTAACTGCAGCAAACAGGCCTCCCTGTACATCTCCAACTCCCAGAGTCCACCCAAACCCATGTCTATTGAGTCGGTAATGCCATCCAACCTCCTCATCTTCTGTCATCCCCTTCTACCCCTGCCCTCAATCTTTTCCAACATCAGGATCTTTTCAAATGAGTCAGCTTTTCACATCAGGTGCGAAAAGTATTGGAGTTTCAGCTTCAACATCAGTCATCCAATGAACACCCAGGACTGATCTCCTTTAGGATGGACTGGTTGGATCTCCTTGCAGTCCTAGGAACTCTCAAGAGTCTTCTCCAACACTACAG
>SJYA01000955.1:416683-446495 GCA_006410615.1 Neotragus moschatus
GGACAGAGGAGCCTGGAGGCTATAGTCCATGGGGTCGCAAAGCACTGGACGCAACCGAGTGAGTAACAGACACACGCACACTTTTCAATATTCCTCCTCTAAACTTCATGCATTCACACACTTTACATCCAATCAAAACATGCCCAACATTGTCCCAACATGTTCAAGGCATTCCTCCTTTGCAAATTATACTCCCTCCATGTGTGTATTTATCAAAATATATAAGGCCTGGTTAAAAGTCATCTCTGTGACTTTTCCCAGTCACTCCAGATGGATTTATCTGATAACTCCTTTTTATGCTTCTAATGCAGAATTTGTTAAACTTTTCCCTACACAATCTTCTGGCCTTTAAGTTCCTTGAGGAATCTAGTTCATCATGGTATTTTTGCATCTGTCTCCCACTGAGCTATGAGTTGGCTGAACTGAATTTTTTAAAGAAAAGGTTGATGTCTTCCTCTTATGTTTGATCCTTCCTATCCGCTCAGGATTCTTTACAAGCTTTAATGAAAGAGAACCACAGCTCCCAACCTAAACATTTCCTGCACAGACCACTATATCCCACACAGACACGCTCTCTGGCAAAGCCAATTGGACCTGTTCTTGTCTTTACCAGCTCTGCTTTCATGCTCTTCCCCCTCCTACCTTCCAATTTCACCCCAAGCCCCCAGAATAAAGATGGTATGGGTTGATTAGTGACAAACTGAAGGTGAAAAGAAATATCACTGGAAGAGTACATGAGTTGTTAACCAACAGGGATTTTAAGGAAACCAGAAAGGCAAGCAAAGCAAGCAATGTATACAGGACAAGAGAGGAAAAGACAGCAATCTCATTGTTAACCAATAGAGCTGTTGACCCCTCTCCAACAAAGGAGTCACTAGGACTCAAGAACCTATACATTCAATCACATCTTGGCTCCTGTATCATCCTTGGTGACTGTTAAATTCTCCTGCCTTACAGAAGGAAACTGCCAATTTTGCCACACAAGCTGACTTCACTGTTGCCTCTACAGTTAAAGTCCCAGATCTTTAAACCAGTCATATCCTAATGTTTTATACCTTTTCTAGACAATTTTTCTACTCCTTAGGTATCAATTTTATTAATATATTATAATCTTATTAATATATTGGACCAAAGACTTGACCTAAAGACTTCCTATTGTTTTAATTTTAAAATATTGTTTTAATGTTGTTCCTTAAAATACTTTTGTCATCATCCCTTCCCTGATGGTGCTTTCATTCACTCCCTGGTTTCAAATCCTACATGCTAATGCCCTCAAGTCCACATCTCCAGCCCAGGCCTCTCTCTGGAACTCTGACCCCATAAGCATATTTGCCTATTTGACACTTCTTGATAGTAGCTTTCTAAAAAGTCCATAATCGAAACCCAATGACACACTGAAAGGATCATATAACTTGATCAAGTGCGATTTATCTGGGATGAAAGGATTTTTCAGTCTCCACAAATCAAGCATTGCAATACACCACATTAACAAATTGAAGAATAAAACTATATCATCACCTCAATAGATCAGAAAAAGCTTTTGATAAAGTTTAATATCCATTCATTATTTTGAAAAACTCTCAGTAAAGTGGGTATAGACAGAAATGGCAACCCACTCCAATATTCTTGCCTAAAGAATCCCGTGGACAGAGGAAACTGGTGGGCTGCTGTCCATAAGGTCGCACAGAGTCGGACATGACTGAAGCAACTTAGCATGCATACATGCATTGAAGAAGGAAATGCAACCCACTGCAGTATTCTTGCCTGGAGAATCCCAGGGACAGAAGAGCCTGGTAGGCTACCATCTATGGGGTTGCACAGTCAGACACGACTGAAGCAACTTAGCAGCAGCAGCAGAGGAAACATATCTCACATATCTCAAAGTAATAAAGGCCATATGTGACGAGTGGGTTTCACAGGTAATATCATACCAAAGGTGAAAAACTGAAAGCATTTCCTCCAAAATCAAGAATAAGACAAGGTGCCAACTCTCATGACTTTATCCAATGTAGTTTTGGAAATCCTAGCCATAGAAGTCAGAGAAGAAAAAAATAAAAGAAATCTAAATTGGAAAGGCAGAAGTAAAATTGTCACTGTGTGTAGATAGCAAGACACCATGCATAGGAAGTCCTAGAGACACCAGCAGAAAACTACTAGAGCTTATCAATGAAGTCAGTGAAGTTGCAGGATATAAAATTAATATACAGCAATCTATTGCATTTCTATACACTAGCAATGGACTATCAGAAAGACAAATTAAGGAAACAATCCTATTTACCATTACATCAAAAATAAAATACCTAGGACTACATCTACCTTAAGGGGCAAAAGACCTGTACTCTGAAAACTATAAGACACTGATGAAAGAAATTGAAGACAACTCAAACAGATGGAAAATATACTGCATTCTTGGATTGGAAGATAATCTTAATTACTTCTTTGAAACAATAGCTAATGAGAGTTTCTGTTTGTTGTTATGGAATTTTGTTGTTGTTTGGCTGATTGATTTTTGTTCAAATCAGTATAGTTAAATTTTAATCTAGTTCTCAGACTAAATGTTTTGCACAATTTCTACTCTTTGGAGCAAATAGGAATCTTGTTTATAACCCAGTGATGAATTTTTTATGTCTCCCATAAATGTGCAAAAAAAGAGGCTAACTCTGTAAGCAGAGTATATAGCACATGTAACTTTATTATACACACATATAAAAATTATTTTATTACTCAAAATCTTTACATATCAAGTATATGTGTGAATATTAATGAATAACATGTGTTTGAATCACGTGGGGACCTTGTTAAAATGTAGATTCTGATTCAGTAGGTATGGGGTGGGTCTTGAGATTCATCTCTAACAAACTCCCTGGTGATGCCCATGCTGTTGGTCTGTAGACCTCACATTAATTAGCAGGAATTAAAGTCATTGTTCATTTGTATGTTGTAATTTGGAGCCCAAGAATTCTCATGGATAAAGCGTTTCAATCTGTATGCGTTCCTCTTTCTTACAGCAGATTAGCACTTCCAACTTCTCATTGTTTGCTTCTATCATTTTCTCTATAATAAAACTTATAAAATATAATATTATTTAATGCCAGGATATTTCTTTATAATTCAGTTTTCCTCTTATCAATACAAGGTGATCCTCTTTATCTGGTCTCATGCTTCTTCATTTTGAACTCTATATGATATTTATGAAACCATCTTGATTTCTCTTTGTTTGAATTTGCCAAATACATGCTTAAAACACAACAGATACTCAATAAAAGAGATTCCCAGGAGGTGCAGTGGTAAAGAAACTGTCTGCTAAGCAGGAGACATGGGCTTGATCCCTGGGTTGGGGAGATCCCCTGGAGGAGGAAATGGCAACCCACTCTAGTACTCTTGCCAGGAAAAACACATGGACAAAGAAGCCTGGTAGACTACAGTCCATGGGGTCACAAAAGAGTCAAATGCGGCTGAGTGACTGAGCATGCTCAATAAAAATTAACTGAATGAATAAATCATTATTGCCTATTATTTATTCTTTTACTTTTAACCATCATTTTGTTTTAAGAAGTTTTGTGTTTCTTTTAACCCACTCTAGGGTTTCTTGATGAGTGTCTCAAGTTTGTTCTTTAGGTTACTGATTTACTGTCAAGAGTATCAGTTCTACTCTTTGCTGCTGCTGCTGCTAAGTCACTTCAGTTGTGTCCGACTCTGCGACCACATAGACTGCAGCCCAACAGGCTCCGCTGTTCCTGGGATTCTCCAGGCAAGAACACTGGAGTGGGTTGCCATTTCCTTCTCCAATGCATGAAACTGAGCCTACCAGGCTCCTCCATCCACTGGATTTTCCAGGCAAGAGTGCTGCAGTGGGGTGCCATTGCCTTCTCCATTCTACTCTCTACTGCTTCCGTTTTGAGGGGATTTTTAACTTGTGTGTGCATGTGTCTTAGTAGCAGGGTTGGACATGACTGAATATTCCTGGCAAGAATACTGGAGTGGGTTGCCATTCCTTCCTCCAGGGGATCTTCCCAACTCAAGGATAGAATGTACATCCCCAGCATCTCTTGCCTTGGCAGGTGGGTTCTTTACCACTAGTGCCACCTGGGAAGCCATTTTAAACTTTAAACGTGCTAAGTCACTTCAGTCACGTCCAACTCTTTGCAACGCNGCCTACCAGGCTCCTCCATCCACTGGATTTTCCAGGCAAGAGTGCTGCAGTGGGGTGCCATTGCCTTCTCCATTCTACTCTCTACTGCTTCCGTTTTGAGGGGATTTTTAACTTGTGTGTGCATGTGTCTTAGTAGCAGGGTTGGACATGACTGAATATTCCTGGCAAGAATACTGGAGTGGGTTGCCATTCCTTCCTCCAGGGGATCTTCCCAACTCAAGGATAGAATGTACATCCCCAGCATCTCTTGCCTTGGCAGGTGGGTTCTTTACCACTAGTGCCACCTGGGAAGCCATTTTAAACTTTAAACGTGCTAAGTCACTTCAGTCACGTCCAACTCTTTGCAACGCTATGGACTGTAGTTCACCAGGGTCCTCTGTCCATGGAATTCTCCAGACAAGAGTACTGTAGTGGGTTGCTGTGCCCTCCTCCAGGGGATCTTCCCAACCCAGGGATCGAACCTATGTCTCTTGCGTCTCCTGCACTGGAAGGCGAATTCTTTACCACTGAGCCACCAGGGAAGCTCTTTAAACTTGTACCTGTAGCTTATTGTATAAGTTTCCCACTCACTCAGATACCACTTGGACTCCAACCTTTACCTTAGTCTCATTCTGTAGCTAAAGCTAATTTAGGTGCTTAGCTCCTAGTTCATTTTAGGTAGACTAGCAATGAAACTACCATGCAGAGTGCAGTTTCTGTTTGAACAATATTATGCATGGGACTAGACCTTTCTGTGAACTCTTCCTACACTCTGTCCACATGTGCAACCCTTTTCCTTAGGTCACTAGGCACCTAAGGTTGCCATGTGCCTTTTCCAGACCGCCTTTATTCCATACATAGCATTTATGGAAAAGCCTGGGTGGAGAAATGGAGGCAGTAATGTTGTAGGACCTGTCCAGCACAGTAGAATAATTATAATGGACAAAGTCAACGCTTCATACCTCAGGGATGGCCACTTTTCCCAGTCGTCTGTATAGCCCTTCAAGTTGAAAAAAAGCACAGAGAAGAGAGGTAAAACAACATATATTCTTATTTCCTCTGTTAAGTTACAATATGGTTCAAAGTATGAGGTGTGCCTCAAAGTCTACACTTCTCAATACAAACAGGAAATCTACTCTGATTTGATATAAAATCTACTCTGATTTCACAGGAAATCTACTCTGGCCTTTTGCATTTATACTGTGGATGACATTTTTTTTACTTTTTCAGTCTTTGTTGGCTTGGTTGTATGGAGGGGTAGCAGGCGTGGATACTTTCTATCATGTTAACCCTATAACTGAACCCAGGGATGCAATGCCTAGACCCTGATATTAGTGAGGTATATTAGGAAATGCATGGGGTTCCCATTCCAGATTTCACAAACTCTACATGACCTGAGTAAATTGCATAATCTCATGTAGGACCTTCAATTTTATCATATAAAAATAATTTAAACTAAACTAAAGGATCCCACCCAACCATTGAATGTTTGTGACAAAAATCTGAAAGTAAAATAAGAGTTTTCTTCTTCCTACAATGTTTTAGAGTCAGAAAGACCTTATAGAGTGGAGGTGCTCAAATTATCAAGAAGCACAGAACTTTAAATTCACCATAGTCTTTATGGAATATTATATAATGTTGACATTAAATTCAGAGTCACTAATTATGCAGTTCTGAGGTTACTGAATAAATAAACATGTGGGAACAAGTTCAAATGTTTGTTTATGATAGAGAGAGAAAGCACCATAATCCTTTGCTTAGTTCTACTTTCTAATATTAATTTCATGTTCTATTCTGTTCAAGTACCTATTACTTTTGGAAGTTTCACAAACTCACATTATGATTAAGGGCTCAGGCACTTTGCTTAATCCTGCACCTCTTTCCTGTCTATCTTTCAAATTGGATTCTTAACTAGAACTCTTCCCACAAAGTAAACTCCACTTCTAACTAGAGATATTTGGGAAGAATAACAATTTACTCCATAACTTTAGAAAATAGAGGAAGAGGGGACCCATTTTATTGTCACTATTACTCTGATATCTAAGCCAGACAAACATTTTACAGCAAAACTAGAGTTCATAAACACAGACACAAAAATCCTTGACAAAATATTAGCAGATCAATAATATGTAAAAATGATAATGTCATAATCAAGTGGGATTTATCCTAGGAAGGAAAAGATGCTTTAGTATACAAATGTTGAACTTCCTTGGTGGTGCACTGGAGAAGAATCTTCCTTGCAGTGCAGGGGACACTGGTTTGATCCCTGCTCTGGGAGAATTCCACAAGCTGCACAGCAACTAAATCCTGTGCTTTAAAGCCCAAGAGCCATGACTATTGAGCCCATGTGCCTAGAGCTTGTGCTCCACAGTAAGAAAAGGCATCGCAATGAGAAGCTTAAGCACTGCAATGAAAAGTAGCCCCCACTCATCGCAACTAGAGAAAGCCCACATGCAGCAACAAAGACCCAGCACAACCAAAAAGAAATAATTAATTTTTTAAAATATATACAAATATTGATGTAATTAACCACAGAGTAAGTGTAATTCATAACAGGGTAAAGGAAAAAACTCATATGATTATCTCAACAGATGCAAGAAGAACCTTTGACAATATCTAACGTCCATGCATGATAAGAAAAATCTCTGCAAACTATGAAAAAATCTAAAGCTAGTAGCATACTTAGTTTAAGACTGTATGCCTATGTTTGGAACCAAGGCAAAGAATTTCATTCTCACCATTTCAACATTGTACTGAAGGTCTAAACAAGTTTCTTAAGGCCCAAAAAAACCAAAAAAACCCTCAAAATTAGAAAGGATGAAGTAAAACTGCTTATATTAACAGATATTGTGATTGTATACAGAAAACATCCTAAAGGAATGCACAAAAAGCTTCTAGATTTAGGAAGTGAATTTAGCAAGGTTAGTGAATGAGTATCTCAATATACAAAAATCAATTATATTTTAATATGGTAACAATGAAATGTTGGAAAATAAATTTCATTTACATATCATTCAATATAGGAAATACTCAGGGATAAAATGAACAAAACATATATATAAGAATTATACCCTCAAATATGCTAAACAATGCTGTCAGATACTATTGATGATATTAAAAGGATAGATAATACCATGTTTATGGATTAGATGACTCAAGTTTGTTATGATATAATTTGACCGCAAATTGATTTATAGAGTTAATACAATTCCAACCAAACTCACAGTGGGCTTGTTTTGTAGAATACAACAAGGTAATTCTAAAACTTTGATGAAATTTCAAAAAAAATAGAGTCTCTGAAACAGTTTTGAAAAATAAGAACTTAGTTGGATAACTTATGAATTATCATAATGCTATGGCAATCAAAATAGTGCAGCATTAGCACACCAATAAACAAATAGCCATAGAACATATTAGAGACTCCAGAATCCAAAAATAATAGACCTATTTGTGTGTGTGCATGTGTTTAAGCAAAAGTGCCAAAGTAATGTGACAGATAAAAGGAGAGATTTTCAAGAAATGGTGAGGGAATAAATACCTATCATTATGAAAACAAGTGAACCTCAACATTTATGTCCCACTATACACAAAAATAAAGCAGAAATAGATGTTTTTCTGGAACTTTCTTGCTTTTTCCATGATCCAGCAGATGTTGGCAATNGCCCAGCATTTCTCATGATGTGCTCTGCATATAAGTTAAATAAGCAGGGTGACAATATACAGCTTTGACGGACTCCTTTTCCTATTTGGAAGCAGTCTGTTGTTCCATGTCCAGTTCTGGCTGTTGCTTCCTAACCTGCATAGAGTTTCTCAAGAGATAGGTCAGGTGGTCTGGTATTCCTATCTCTTTCAGAATTTTCCAGAGTTTATTATAATCCACACAGTTAAAGGCTTTGACATAGTCAATAAAGCAGAAAGAGATGTTTTTCTGGAACTCTCTTGCTTTTTCCATGATCCAGCGGATGTTGGCAATTTGATCTCTGGTTCCTCTGCCTTTTCTAAAACCAGCTTGAACATCTGGAAGTTCATGGTTCATGTATTGCTGAAGCCTGGCTTGGAGAATTTTAAGCATTACTTTACTAGCGTGTGAGATGAGTGCTATCGTGTGATAGTTTAAGCATTCTTTGGCATTGCCTTTCTTTGAGATTGGAATGAAAACTGGTCTTTTCCAGTCCTGTGGCCACTGCTGAGTTTTCCAAATTTGCTGGCCTAATGAGTGCAACACTTTCACAGCATCATCTTCCAGGATTTGAAATAGCTCAATTGGAATTCCATCACCTCCACTAGCTTTGTTCTTAGTGATGCTTTCTAAGGCCCACTTGACTTCACATTCCAGGATATCTGGCTCTTGGTGAGTGATCACANCTGCTGAGTTTTCCAAATTTGCTGGCCTAATGAGTGCAACACTTTCACAGCATCATCTTCCAGGATTTGAAATAGCTCAATTGGAATTCCATCACCTCCACTAGCTTTGTTCTTAGTGATGCTTTCTAAGGCCCACTTGACTTCACATTCCAGGATATCTGGCTCTTGGTGAGTGATCACACCATCATGATTAACTGGGTCGTGAAGATCATTTTTGTACAGTTCTTCTGTATATTCTTGCCACTTCTTCTTAATATCTTCCTCTTCTGTTAGGTCCTTACCTAACATTAATGGTCCCTGCCATTTCTGTCCTTTATTACACCTTGGCTTTTGGCTTCCATAATGATATCATTAGAAACAAACTTCAAATGGCCTTATATGCTCAATTGTTTTTATCCAATGGAAAAATGAAAACAATATCAAAATATAAAATGTGTATATCATACTACTGAGTTACTAACAATCTTCAAGGAAAACAGGCAAATCAGTTTTGTATGTAGATGCAAACTTACTATTTTAACATTCACCTCTGTTTTTAGGAAAAAACATATGCATTCAGAACTTTAAACAAATTTTATTTTTATTTACAGAAATAATTGATTAAATCCATTTTTTCAGTTTGGCTTCCCTAGAGACAAAACTTGAAACATAAATTTGTTGCACATGTCTTATTGAGGGAGTATTCTCAAGAGAAAGGGAACAAGAAAAAGATGTGTTTCAGAGGCTGTAGCTGTGGACTATTACCCCAGGGATCTCTGTAACATGAATTGCACCACATATTTACTCCCTTGAAGTAACAGGGTCTGGCTTGCTGTAGCCCTGCTAGTCAGTCCTCAGTGGCAGACTGTGCCTGAAGTTGCAGGTAGACGTGTGCAACTTACCTGACAACCTGACTCCCAGTCAACATTCAGGCAAGAGCCAGTTCTCAGAGAAGAGGTCAGCTGTAAGCTGTTAGGATCTAATGGCCACAGCAACTTGGCTGGGCACCAAAAATGTCCCCTATATCCCTAGGGCCCCAATTCTGAAATATTTTTTATTAAAAAATATGTCTTTGAACGAATAATTTAATTATTGTATGACCTATCTCTCCCTTCACCCAACACTGTAAATTTCTCTGGCTTCTATAGTGACTTATGGCTATATCTTCATAATTATATCAACCTGGCTGAAAAGGGTAAAGTTAATTAATGAATTAATTAACTAAAACAATTCAGTGTATCACATTGTTTGGCTTCAGATTATTTGCAAATATCCTCTATTAAATCGTCCCTCTACAAATAGTTAGTGGGTAACTGAAATACTAGTACTGAATATTTAAATATCATACTAATTTGCTTCACAAAATTGAACTACAATATATTGCATTTGAGAAATATTAATCATTTTGTGGTTTCAAAATAGAAGTAATTTTTTATTGAATATGTAATAGCAGTTTTTGTTTCTAGTATTATTCTTATAAAATTATGACCTGTCAAAAAACTGTGGTCAGTGGATGACCCACTTCATGAAGAATAGTTTTTTATTCTTACTCCAAGAAGAAACAATGTCTTAAACAAACAGCTCTTACATCAGACCATGAAACTTGAAATAACTTTTACCAAGTGCATTTGTTAAATGCATGGTAATTTTCCTACTAAATTAATTTCTCAGTGATCCATGACCTCAAAGAAAACAGAGGTGGTACATCAACTACTCGCTATGCATCTGAAGAAAAACTATGGTTCCAAGTTCACCATACATATAATTAACAGTCTGAAAACAATTTAAAATGATTCCTTATTAATGGAAAGCTATCACATTTTCACACTTCTGGCCACCAAGGGCACAGACATTATTTGATATATTGTTAAGAAAGAGGCCCTGCTTTTAAATGTGCAATACAATATTTGGTTGATAAGCTGCCTAGCCTATCCAGTATAGAAAATGAAAGAATGAAAAGAAAAAGATTCTTTCTGAGGTCACAAAAATATTGCATTACTAATTTCCCAGCTTCATCAGTGGAGTAGACATGAACAATTAAAGGTCCCGAAGAAATCTTGCAGTCTTTGCTATCTAAGTTTATATGTAGTGTTTTACAAATATATAATGACAAAGCCAAATATACATTTCAAGTGCTTTTCTTCTTGTCCTAATCTGAGTTCCATTTTCCCTTTTAATGTTTCCTTCATCATAAACACATATGCACATTTGGCAACCCAATACTCTATAGTTCTCAAAAAATCCATTACTTATTTTCTTTCTCCATTTTGAGACCAGATCTGATAACAAAGATAAGCAGGAAGGAAAGCAGAATTTTTGGACATCATCCTCCTCAAATTCACCACTGGATCAGGAAAGTGTAAAATATTTCAAATTAATTTCACTATCAAATCAGTCTTTCTCAATATTCTGCAAAGAGAATGTGAATTTTTTCTTCCTGGTCTTCTAAGACTTTGGTTGTTTATATGAATGAAGCCAATATAAATGTACATAAATTACATAAAGGAGATGCACATAGAAGTTCACATAAATCGATTAAGAAAATTACATGTTGCAATGATTTATATAACCTTAAAATGATTAAACAGAGCTTTGGATTCTCATCTAAATACAATATCCATTAACAGTCTTCTGTCTTACTAAATCCTTCTGACACTCCCAACCTTTCAGCAGTCCAAGACCATAACTCCTGGGAGTATACACATTTTACTCATTTAATTTTCAATACTATGGAGCCAATCAGTATATTATGTACGGATTATATTTATCTATTCTCTTTTTTTTCTAAGTAAAAAAGCAACTCTGATCCCTAGATAAGTTACCAAATCTTGCCCTAGCTCAGTATATTTATCTATAAAATGGAAAAAACATCTAAATCTCATAATGTTTAAGAGGAAAGTCAGACACAATACTTAGGAGATAAACAATAGATAAAAATTGTTCCTGGTTAAAATTTGCTTTGGAAACTGTTCAAAAGATAAATTAAAGCAAGAATTAAACTCATATTCATATTCCCTAAACTTCTGCCAATGAGGCTTACTCTCCCTAATTTGCTGCAGCTTGTTAAAATTTGTGTATTTTATTAAAGACTTTATATTGTGTTATGTAACTGTTTCACAGTATAATGGAAGAAAGTTTTAGATCCCTTCTCTTTATCTTTTTCAACCATTCCCCAGGGAAGAGGAATGACTAATAGAATTGTTTATGTTCAGAGGTCATTAGTTAGCTCATATTTACTGATGAGGATGCGTATTCTTTAAAAGGTTCATTTGCCTATATGTGGTTTTCTTTCTTCTGATTTCACATCATTAGTCTTCAGAGAAATAAAGAAACTCAAATTATTTGACAATGGTAATTTTTCCAGCTCTTTATACGTGTATGTACAGAGGATGACTGTTGATAGCTTTGTTTTGTTTTGTGTTTTTGGCCTCGCTGTATGGCATGTGGAATCTTAGTTTTCTAACTTGGGATCAAACCCACATGCAGTGGAAGTGCGTAATCTTAACCACTGGACTCACAGGGAAGTTCTTATTGATATCTATTTTTATAACATGGAGCCATACAAAGCATGATAGAAAGACTTGGATTTAGAGGTAAGCCCTTAAGGACATTCTCTGTCACTCATTTAAACCAGGTGCTCCTATCAATCCTTACCCATTATCTGTATTTTGGTTTATCAGGCTCTTGTTTAGTGATGAGTTATTGCCTCATGTTTATCATGTATAGCTCCCTTAAGAGCTCCCTAAATGGGAGATATATACCAAAGAAAGGTAAAGGTGATTGAAAAAGAAAAATTTGGATAAAATACCATCTCAACACATTTCCAGACCTACTGTTATTCCTAACATATGCATATGGCTTAAATGTGCAGATCTGTGTCAGGTAAGGTTTAATGGCAGATGACATGAGCCAAGTTTACTAGTTAATGTGGAAAGGATTTAGTCCTGAAAATTGGGTTCTTGATGAACAAAGCACAAAGAAGCAAGCCCCACACTAGCTTTCTAGAAATGATCCCTAGAACAATCCACAGAATTGAGTCACAAGTTGCCGCTTCTGTCATGATCAGGAAATTGAAGACTTGGGGAACTTCTGCTTGCATTTCTGTGTATAGATCATACCACCATCCCTTCCAGAACTGAGGAATCTGAAGGAAAACAATCCTGAACATATTGCCCCAGGTACACACTGCTTCAATCATGATCCAGGATAACAAAAAGGAGCCTGTGCTCTGCCACTCACCACCCAGGTAATCTATTGAGATTGTACTCTCATCGTTGATAGGAAAACAAAAAACCCATCACAGCAAAGCAACTGCTTACTCCATGATGAAGCTTGCCAGCAAGAACATTGCTTGTCTTCCCCACCTAACAGTGTGCACAAGACACAGAAGAGCACCCTACTTCCTGCTTCAGCAGGTCCAAACATTATGATGTCATCAGTTTGTTGTATTAATGTACAGTGCCCTGGAGGGGAGATCATCAAAGTTTCTCCAGAATAAATTGCAGCATCAAGCAAGACAGGAGTTATATTTCACAAAAATACTGAAAGCATACTACTTCCTACTCAGTTGCAAACAAGCAGATTCTACATATTATGCACCAAATAGCAATATACAGAAAATAATATGAAAACATTCATCATTATCTGTAGTTACATATTAGAAGTGACCACCAGTGAAAAGATCACGTCTCTATAAGAACATCTACCATTGATGTCACCACCTGATCACATGCCCTTATAATTTATATTCCATTCTTTAGATTCTATCTAGTCTATGTATATTGTCCTATGTATAACAAACAGCTAATTTACATAAGTATGTGATAGAGATCAACATCCCTGCATCTTTCAGATCTTTAGTAGTAACATTAATCTCTCTGGTGACCCTGGAAATTATGCTTTTAATTTATTCTTTCTATAGGGAGAAAGTAGCTCTTCCTACTATAATAAACCTTCATTTCACAAATAAGAAAAACAATGTGAGAATTCTGCCTGTGATAGATATAAATATGCCAACTACAGTATCTGAAATATATGATATATTCCTGGAACCACTGTTCTTATTATACTTTGAGACAGACTCAACCCCAAATTCCTTTTATATCCCTTGACTTCCCTAATCCCTCAATCAAACTGGTGAGTGGGCCACATTGGCATTATAGGTGTTTAGAGAATCAGTTCAGAGAAGGCAATGGCACCCCACTCCAGTACTCTTGCCTGAAAAATCCCATGGATGGAGAACCCTGGTGGGCTGCAGTCCATGGGGTCGCAACTGAGGAACTTCACTTTCACTTTTCATTTTCTTTCATTGGAGAAGGAAATGGCAACCCACTCCAGTGTTCTTGCCTGGAGAATCCCAGGGATGCGGGAGCCTGGTGGGCTGCCTTCTGTGCCGTCTGCATGAAAGTGAAAAGTGAAAGTGAAGATACTCAGTCGTGTCCGACTCTTATGGACCCCATGGACTGCAGCCCACCAGGCTCCTCTGTCCACGGGATTTTCCAGGCAGGAGTACTGGAGTGGGGTGCCATTGCCTTCTCCGATAGCCTTGACTAGACGGACCTTAGTCAGCAAAGTAATGTCTCTGCTTTTGAATATGCTATCTAGGTTTCTCATAACTTTTCTTCCAAGGAGTAATTGTCTTTTAATTTCATGGCTGCAATCACCATCTGCAGTGATTTTGGAGCCCCCCAAAATAAAATCTGACACTGTTTAGAGAATAGGGTCAACCTAATGCCAGTATCTATAGAACTCTTCACAGACCAAGAGTAAGCTGTATACCTATGAGTTGATAGTCCTTTCTCATGTGTACCAACTTTCCTTCATTCAAATGAACTGAATGAACCTTCATACCTGTGAACTGACTGTTTGATCATTTGAAAAAGAGTAGTGAATCTTTTTGCAATAGAGGTATATATCAAAACTCTGTTCATTAGACTTTGTGAATTTTGGGAGTTGTTTCCTATATAACTCAAGTTAGGAAAAAAAAAAAATGGCTGTTAGACTACTGACAAAGACTGATCAACTAACCCCTGCCAAATATCCATGTGAGTCAAACTGTTAAACTTACTCTGGCCTAATGTCTGTTCTAGGAGCTTTTGTTCATTGACAGGGAGGTTAAGTGCTAAAACTTGTCTGCTTTAGCACTTTGCATATTAAACTGTTCACCTAGAAAATGAAAGATATTATTATCCTTATTTTTAAGTTAAAGATATAATTATATGTATATGGGTGAATATGATATAATGAACTTCTATAAAAAATGAGGACAACTTGTACTTTTCGGACCATGGGAGAGATCCAAGAGATGGTGAAATCATGTGCTTCAAAAATAAAAATAGTGAAGAATGAGAAGAGGATCCTGACATAAACATTTACATGAAAGGTATACAAGTGAATGTCAAGACTTCAATTATAAAGTCAATGAGATAAAATTTTAGTAACTAACAAAGCAAACCTGCACTACTCTAAGGAGAGAAGACCTGACAACTAATGCTGATGCTGCAGGAACACTGCAAATGTTGTAGCTGATTTTCTGGTGTAATTAGTTCCTGTATGGCAATAAACTGATGTTGATGCTTTATAAGCTAGAGTAGTGGCAATGACTGTAGAAATAATGCATGTCTTGCAAGTAACAAACTTCTGGAAACTAACCAAGTGACCTCCAGTGACAGCAAGGAAAGCATGCTGACTACACCAAGAAAACCTGTGACCCTCTCCCATATGGCACAGTATTTTTAAAGACTTTTGTCTTCAGAAACTTCAAGGCATGCTGTTCAGTGTTCACTGGAGCTTGTAATTATGTTACCTTGTCACCTTTACTTTGCCAGACCCTGACTTACATAACTGTTAAACAGTATCTTGTTAAAATAAGATTTGATGTCCCTGAAAACAATAGGAAGCAATCAAGGGAAACCTGGTAAAGAGTAAAAACATGACCCAACTTGTATATTAATAAGGATCATTTTGGCAGAGTATGGCATGATGGATTCCAGGTGGACACAAAAAAGACTGAACATATGGAAATGCTTAAAAGCTAACGAGGGTAATCTAAGTAAGAACCTAAATCCTGAGCAAGAAGGGATGGATTGAAAAACATGTAATAGGTTGACTTAGTACATATAATGAACAGTCAAAATGCCAACATTTTGTAAAGAGAAATCTAGGATGAATACAAATTTATCTTCTAAATAACTGGGTTGATGATGGTGACATTTATGAAGATTGATAATATGGTAAGCATAAAGAGAAACACCCGTTAATTTGTTCTATTCCCCTCACACACACATCCCACAAACTCCACTGGGTGTTTGATTCCATCCAAATACACAGAGATTAATTGAGTGGGAAAACTGGAAGGAACTTTACTTAGGAAGGAGCTAAGTGATAAAGATTCAGAGCTTACAGGAGAATAGAATGAGAATTTTTCCTAGAACATTTTCACTAGGAATAGTTTTAAACCTGTTGGGGAAAGTACAGGCAAAGCACCTGGGAAAATATTCAAGCCTTGGACATAAGAAGAGAGATTTCATGGACTCCGGTAGCACTGGAAAAAAGCATCTTAATAATTATGCTGCCAATTTCATGGTGTGTAAGGGCAACTATGATTCTCCAAATGGCTCTGTAGACATCTCCTGGGAAGAATGATTGCACATGTTCATAGCAACTGCAAGACATAGAATAATCTGTAGGCATTTATTGAAAAGTTTCTCCATCTACTTCCAAGAAATATTAATACTTATGTTATAGGACCAAGGTTGAATAGACAAAAATTGGAAAAAAAAAAAAAACTAAAGGAAGATGAGGAGTTCAGATTTTATGTGTGATATTGATAATAGCAGATTATTTACGTGGAGATCTTGCATAGTATCAGATATTTTGGAAAGTATTGATAGTTTGAACTATATGTAGGGGTCATTCAACAAGTAGAGTACTTAGGGGAAACCAAAAACAAAAACAGAGCCAAGATGGAACTCTGCATGATGGAAATGTGAGATTTAGCACCTCATTGAACATCTAGATCTGGAAATGTTTCCACTTAAAATAGCAGTGAGATTGAAAATCATATATTGTGGCCTGTTCGTTTTTCTTGTCTTATTTAATTTTCCTCCTTTGTTCGCACATACATGCAAAACTGCTCATCACACTTAATCTCTCTCTGTCAGGGTCCAGCCCCAGTGGATCCAGGGAATTCGAAGCAGGGACAGTGATGGTGAAGAAAAACTTATTTATTTAATTAGAAATATAAAGAGATTAAGAAGAAATAGTATAGTAGGAAATTTTAGTGGAGAAAAGAGGCTGAATAACTTGGTTTATGTGGAAAGCCAATAAAGTTCCAGACAAGGAACTTGCACCATCTACACTGGGCCACAGGCGCCCGCTTGAATAGCAAAGGGTGCCCCGCCTTTGGCTTCCTCTCACATGGGTCTTAGAAGCCTAGGCAAATAAGTAGACTCAGTGAGCCTCCACACCCCAGATAGGAATTCAGCCTGAAATTAGAGGGAGGGAGAGGGAGCAAGAGAAAGAATCCACACGGGGAGGCCAGGCTTGTGCAAAAACCCCACCAACTTTATTATTTATAAGGTGTTTATATACCCTAAATTTTACATAATGGAAGATACAGAGTTATGCGAGGCAGCAGTCCTGACTCTTTCTGTATATCTTTTTGTATACAAAAGGTCTCAGGTGATTTACATTATCTTCTGGCCAAGAGGCCTATTACAGTTTTTGGCTCTCTTCCTTAATGAATGTTAATCTTGTTTCCCCTGAAGTGTTTTTCTTTAATCTGCATCTCCTTAAAGCACTAAAGTTACATCTCTATAGAACAAAGGGCAGTGGGTTATAACAAAGAAGGTACTTAACTCAAAGATCTAATGTTGCTACTTGTTTTTTCTATATACCAACTATATCAACAAATAAAAGATATGGAAATTTGGCAGCAAGTATTGGCTCAATAATGAAATGCTTAATCAGTTTTATCTTAATGATCTTAACACCTCAGAAGCCCCTGCATTCCTAGGATGTTTTAATCTTCCTGTGCTTCTTGCGGTTGGGAGACTCTAAACAATTCACAAGCTGTAAAAAGTCTGTTATCAGAGAGTGTTTGAACTGAAACATCCCTTTCAAATGCAGAAGATTAAAGCCGAGTTAACTTTTTCCAGGGAGTGCCAGAAGAGTGGAAAAGTACAATACAATAAAGCAGGCAGATTCTTATTTTTTGGGGGGGTGGTACATGCTCAGGAAATACCAGGGGAAAAACCTAAGACCTGAATCACCTTGCCCATCAGGCCTCTCTGCATGACCTTGTCATGGATGAGATTCCTCACACTGGCTCCCAGCATCTCTCTTTGGAGAATTTCAGATGCCTAGACTGGCTTTATATTAACGATTTCTAAATTAAAGGAAAGACTTTCACAGACCAATTGATAGATCCCTAATATTAATTTAGCATAAAACAAAATTTTAAATTGTGTTTATTTATTTTCACAATTTTAAGCACTTTATACATATTACCTCAGGCTTCCTAGGTGGTGCTAACGGTAAAAACCCACCTACCAATGCAGGAGAAATAAGAGACATGGGTCCGATCCCCAAGTTGGGAAGATCCTGTGGAGGGGAACATACCAAGCCCCTCCAACATTGCCTAGAGAATTCCATGGACAGAGGGACCTGGTGGGTTACAATTCATACGTTTGCAAAGAGTCGCACATGACTGAGGCAACTTAGCACACAAGCACACATACATTAACTCACTCAATCCTCATAACAAGCCTTTGGCATGGGTACTATTAGTATCATCAGGAAACTTACACACACAGAGGGAAGTCACTCTCCCAAGGTCCCACAGCTAGTAAGTGACAGAGCTGGGCTTCACACCCAGATATCCTGATCCTAGAGTCACTATTCTTAAACACCATGCTTACTGTTAACTATGCTTTCCTTCACTGAGCTCTACAAAAAACTAAAGCAGGAACAAATAATCACAGGTGACTCTCTAAAGTTGTATCAAGAGATGATGAGGAGGAGAAGATGGAAAGGAATCTGTCAACCTGAAAAAAAAATTTAGAGATGGACTCAATACAAATATCTCTGGAGGTGGGCACACAAGACTTGATCATGTGATTATATGCAAAGACTAATATCAGAATGTAGATTGGGCTTGAGGGAGTTTGCTAATGATTAGCCAAAAAAGCAATGTTGACCTACTTCCAAAAGTACAGTTATTTCCAGATACATTAGTACTCACTGGCACTTCCAAAGGCTATTAGAACATCTTCTGAGAAAGAAGAAGAAGATCAGTAATTAAATTTCTGTTTTTTATAGAGGCCCTTACAGATTTAGAACTATTCTGAATATTAGGCAGAACTTTAGTCTACAGGTTGAAGCAATTTATTTAAACTTACTTAACTCCTAAGAAATATTTGATGAATCAGTTTGGATCTCCTAAGGAGTATTTTGAAGATAATCTTTAACTTAGTGATTTGCAATGCAGAAAATCTGCCTTTGAGTGTCTTTTTGTAGATGGCCAAATGTAGCAAATATATTTGGAGAAGTTTTTATCCAGTTTCACATTCCAAAATATAAACCTTGAAAACGACCAAAGGCTCCTCAGATTTATTTTGTCCTCTCTGCTGTGCTGTGGTTATGAACTCAGTCTCTGGAGACAGATGGACCACAGTTGAATCCTAACTTCATCATTTATCATATTTTGTTTGGGAAAGCCAATTAAGCTTTCTAAGCCTGTTTTTTAATCTATAAAATAGAAAGCTGGTATCGCAAATGACTACAGAGAAATATAAAACAGAAAAAATTGTCAAACTCTTGGCATATATGAAGCATAAAATAAGTATTAACTATCATCAAAAATACTTCATATTCTGCTTTTATTTTCTATTTTTGTAATTTGCTACAAGATCCTTTCACAGGTGCCCTGACTGTGATTCTGAGTACTAGGAAAAAAGAAAAATATTTAAACAAAAGATAGAAGCCAACTGAGGAAAATATCAACAGGAAAAGGTGGCAAAAGATTAAAATACATAACTTGTAAAAAAAATTCATTTTAATTGAAAATTAGGTATATTTGAAATTATCCATAACTTCTCCACTAAAGGGTGGAAATAGTCAGCAATGTCAGGAGACTATCTTTTAGAAACCTGTCATATCAAATTGACATAATTATACTTTAAAATACCTCATTATTCATGTGTTAACATGAAAATTTCATACTGATGTACTCCTTTGTCCATATACGTGCCAAATTCTACTATATGAAAAAGAAATAATGCAATATTCAGTATATATTTTGACATCTTTAGTCTAATTTCAAGCCCTGTGGTAGAGAGTGTTAAAATTAAACTAGAAAGCTACTCCTTTTCTCATTTCTTTTTTTGTGTGACAAAAATGATATATTTTGAGTATACCTTATTTGACCAAGCTCCTCTGTAGGGAATTGACAATTCTACCACATAGTCTTAAGGACAAACATAATTTGAAGTACCTATTTAATGTTCTGTGATTCTTTAACACAGTTTGGAATAATCCAAGAAATAGTCACTATGTGGTCTTTTTCATCAAAGTCACATGTTCTGTACAAATGGTTATCAGTTCAGTTCAGTCGCTTAGTCGTGCCTGACTATTTGCGACCCCATGAGTTGCAGCACGCCAGGCCTCCCTGTCTTCCACCAACTCCCAGAGTTCACTGAAACTCATGTCCATCGAGTCTGTGATGCCATCCAGCCATCTCGTCCTCTGTCGTCCCCTTCTCCTCCTGGCCCCAACCCCTCCCAGCATCAGAGTCTTTTCCAATGAGTCAACTCTTCGCATGAGGTGGCCAAAGTACTGGAGCTTCAGCTTTAGCATCAGTCCTTCCAGTGAACACCCAGGACTGATCTCCTTTAGCATGGACTGGTTGGATCTCCTTGCAGTCCAAGGGACTCTCAAGAGTCTTCTCCAATACCACTGTCCCAAAGCATCAACTCTTTGGCACTAAGGTTTCTTCACAGTCCAACTCTCACATCCATACATGACCACTGGAAAAACCATGGCCTTGACTAGACAGACTTTGTTGGCAAAGTGATGTCTCTGCTTTTCAATATGCTAACTAGGCTGCTCATAACTTTCCTTCCAAGGAGTAACTGTCTTTAAATTTCATGGAAAATAGTTATAAAGGTAGTCTAAAGTAAATTGTTTTTTAGATATATTTTAAAGGAATTGGGCATAAGGGAGAAACTTTATATTCTCCTTTACCTGCAACTTAATGCCTAGAATCATCATATCCATCACCATCACTATGTTTTCCCTTCCTGGCCTTTAAAGCATGCCTTGCAGAAAATTCTCATACAGTTATAGTTTTTGTGGAAAGGCACTATAAAACAATTATCTTCTGTAAAAAACTCTCTCTACAAAAGCTTGAATTATTTCTTTTGCTTCTTTAGTTGTGCTACTTGAACACTGCCTCCATAAGAACAGTCAAACCTATCATAAAGCATGCTGTTTATGCCTATCAGAATACACAGGCTAGAAGGAGTTATAACCTTTGTAAGTCTGCTCCTTTTTTTGTTCTGCGTGTGTCTTCAACTCAGATTTTATTTTTTTCCCCTAAACACCTTCCATAGCTTATCTTTTTTCATTTTGCTTTCTTTTCCATTATTTAGAATTCCATTACCATGTCTTTATTATTAGACCAGTGGCATGTGGGTGGATTTTTGCTTGTTTTAGGAGTCAGATAACACCACCCTTATGGCAGAAAGTGAGGAACTAAAGAGTCTTTAGATGAAAATGAAAGAGGAGAGTGAAAAATTTGGCTTCCCAGGTGGCTCAGAGGTTAAAGCATCTGTCTGCAATGTGAGAGACCTGGGTTCTATCCCTGGGTCAGGAAGATCCCCTGGAGAAGGAAATGGCAACCCACTCCAGTATTCTTGCCTGGAGAATCCCATGGACAGAGGAGCCTGGTAGGCTACAGTCCACGGGGTTGCAAAGAGTGGGACACGACAGTGATTTCACTTTCACTTTCAAAGCTCAACACTCAGAAAACTAAGATTATGGCATCTGGTCCCATCAATTCATGGGAAATATATGGGGAAACAGTGGCTAACTTTATTTTTCTGGGTTCTGAAATCACTGCAGATGATGATTGCAGCCATGAAATTGAAAGATGCTTACTCCTTAGAAGGAAAGTTATGACCAACCTAGACAACATATTAAAAAGCAGAGACATTACTTTGTCAGCAAAGGTCTGTCTAATCAAGGCTATGGTTTTCCCAGTGGTCATGTATGGGTATAAGAGTTGGACTATAAAGAAAGCTGAGTGCTGCAGAATTGATGCTTTTCATCTGTGGTGTTGGAGAAGACTCTTGAAAGTCCCTTGGACTGCAAGGAGATCCAACCAGTCCATCTTAAAGGAGATTAGTCCTGGGTGTTCGTTTGAAGAACTGATGTTGAAGCTGAAACTCCAATACTTTATCCACCTGATGCCAAGTGCTGACTCATTTGAAAAGACCTTGATGCTGGGAAAGATTGAGGGCAGGAGGAGAAGGGGATGACAGAGGATGAGATGGTTGGACGGCATCACCAACTCAATGGATATGGTTTTGGGTGGACTCCGGGAGTTGGTGATGGACAGGGCAGCCTGGCGTGCTGCGGGTCATGGGGTCGCAGAGTAGGACACTACTGAGGGACTGAACTGAAGGGTTAAGCACAGACCACGCTCATCTTCTGTTTAAGAACCCCCTGGATGATGAAAATTCAGTAATTTAGTACTGTCTTTTTAAGTAGTTTCTTCCTTAGATTTCCTGTTTTACTTGGCATTATTTTACTTTTATTTTTCAGTATCTTTGCTCTGTGATAACTATCATATTCCATTAGCCCTTCTTTGATTCTACCAGTCTGAAAATATTTTATGTGTATTATTGGAAATAATGACTTATCATTCCCTGATTGTTTAATGATTCTTATATATTTATTTTTCTGTCATATGCTTTCCTTCATTATTTGCTTTTCTTACATATTAGTTATCCTACTGTAAACAGTGATATTGATACAACTTTTTTCTTTGGCCCTGAGTCTTTTAGTATCATCACAACTCTAACTTTCCCAAGAATAATCAACAATATTGATTATCAATATTCCCAAGAATAATCAACAAAGAACAAAGTTTCTAAGACATGGTGTTAAGTCAGTTTAGCAAAAACAAGTTTATAATTCTAATAATTTTTTCAGTATCATGCAAATTTCTTATCTTGACACTTCTATGCCAATCTATATTTTATGAAGTGACATTTATAGGATCTGTAGGAGTTTTGAACAACAGATTCATTTTTTTTCATCTCTAATTTTAATGTCTGCCCACATGGGATAATATTAGGTTGACCAAAAAGTTCTTTTGGGTAAGACTTTATGGAAAATCCAAATGAAATTTTTGGCCAAGCAATATAAGGTTTCATAAGAAACTCAT
This sequence comes from Neotragus moschatus, assembly GCA_006410615.1. NCBI lineage: Eukaryota > Metazoa > Chordata > Mammalia > Artiodactyla > Bovidae > Neotragus > Neotragus moschatus. Next base: position 439,609 of record SJYA01000955.1, read on the forward strand.
TGACATTAATTCAACTCCATTTCTATAAAAAATTTAAGAGAGTTCAGAGACAAATTGAGCTAATCTATTTCTTTAATTTGAGGGGAAATTTCCAGAAACTGCCCAAAATAAACACTTCACTCAAACCTCTAATTAGATCAATATTATTTTACTATTGATGCACTACTGCTTAAATGTACAGATTTATATTCTCCATGTAAGATTACTTCTTTCTTGGGTATGGGTTTTATATCAGATAAATTACCTCATTAATCAGTTGAAAAGAGTTTAGGTCCTAAATTTTAATGATGGTTATTATGTTAAAGTACAGAAAAAATTAGGGAAAACTAACAAAAAAAAGTTTTACACTTCCTTGCCTTTAACTATGTAACAACCTCAGTAATAACTTACTGCATATTTATTTTAATTATAAATGTTGATTTTAGTGTTTAAACTATGAAGGAAACTAAAAAGCATTTGCAATATCACCAAATGTCACTGAATATTTATAACAGGAAATTAGAAGTCACATTAATTTCTCTCTCTGTGCTGTTTCTATCCACATTAATAACATGAATAATGCTCTTGAACTGAATTCTTTTATTAACTCTTACAATAAGGACTAAAAATAACTGTCTCAGTTAACTGAGTACTGTTTATTTGTTTACATTTTATTTATTCATTCATCAGTTATTTATTGGACTCTGACCATAAGCCAAATACTGATATAGAGAAATGGAATAGAAAAATATATGGATGTTATTCCTACACTCAAATTGCTCATAATATGATGGGTCAGCACACATATATGCAAAAATCATACAATGATGAGTGTTCTAATCCAGTGTGATAGAAACATAATATAACTATAACATATATAATATAAAATAACTATGGATGCAGGATTGTTACATTGTACAGAAGACAGGGATAAAGACCATCCCCAAGAAAAAAAAAATGAAAAAAGCAAAATGGCTGTCTGAGGAGACAAATAGCTGTATATTTGTGTATTTGTAAGGACAAATAGCTGTGAAGGAGGAGAAGTGAAAAGCAAAGGAGAAAGGGAAAGATATGCCCTTTGAATGCAGAGTTCCAAAGAATAGCAAAGTGAGATAAAAAAGCCTTCATCGGTGATCAGTACAAAGAAATAGAGGAAAACAATAGAATGGGAAAGACTAGCGATCTCTTCAAGAAAATTAGAGATACCAAGGAAACATTTCATGCAAAGATGGCTCAATAAAGGACAGAAATGGTATGGATCTAACAGGAGCAGAAGATATTAAAAGAGGTGGCAAGAATACACATGATAACTATTTCAAAAAGATCTTTATGACTCACCTAATCATGATGGTGTGATCACTCACCTAGAGCCAGACATCCTGGAATGTGAAGTCAAGTGGGCCTTAGAAAGCATCACTATGAACAAAGCTAGTGGAGGTGATGGAATTCCAGTTGAGCTATTTCAAAACCTGGAAGACGATGCTGTGAAAGTGCGGCACTCAATATGCCAGCAAATTTGGAAAACTCAGCAGTGGCCATAGGACTAGAAAAGGTCAGTTTTCATCTCAATCACAAAGAAAAGCAATGCCAAAGAATGCTCAAACTACTGCACAGTTGCACTCATCTCACACTCTAGTTGAGTAATGCTCAAAATTCTCCAAGCCAGGCTTCAGCAATACATGAACCATGAACTTCCAGATGTTCAAGCTGGTTTTAGAAAAGGCAGAGGAACCAGAAATCAAATTTCCAACATCCACTGGGTCATCGAAAAAACAAGAGTTTCAGAAAAATATCTATTTCTGCTTTGTTGACTATTCCAAAGCCTTTGACTGTGTGAATCACCAGAAACAGTGGAAAATTCTGAAAGAGATAGGAATACCAGACCACCTGACCTGCCTCTTGAGAAATCTCTATGCAGGTCAGGAAGCAACAATTAGAACTGGACATGGAACAACAGACTGGCTCCAAATAGGAAAAGGAGTACGTCAAGGCTGTATATTGTCACCCTGTTTATTTAGCTTATATGCAGAGTACATCATGAGAAACTCTGGGCTAGAAGAAGCACAAGCTAGAATCAAGAATGCCAGAAGAATATCAATAATCTCAGATACACAGATGACACCACCGTTATGGCAGAATGTGAAGAGGAACTAAAAAGCCTTNTATGGTTTTGGGTGGACTCCGGGAGTTGGTGATGGACAGGGCAGCCTGGCGTGCTGCGGGTCATGGGGTCGCAGAGTAGGACACTACTGAGGGACTGAACTGAAGGGTTAAGCACAGACCACGCTCATCTTCTGTTTAAGAACCCCCTGGATGATGAAAATTCAGTAATTTAGTACTGTCTTTTTAAGTAGTTTCTTCCTTAGATTTCCTGTTTTACTTGGCATTATTTTACTTTTATTTTTCAGTATCTTTGCTCTGTGATAACTATCATATTCCATTAGCCCTTCTTTGATTCTACCAGTCTGAAAATATTTTATGTGTATTATTGGAAATAATGACTTATCATTCCCTGATTGTTTAATGATTCTTATATATTTATTTTTCTGTCATATGCTTTCCTTCATTATTTGCTTTTCTTACATATTAGTTATCCTACTGTAAACAGTGATATTGATACAACTTTTTTCTTTGGCCCTGAGTCTTTTAGTATCATCACAACTCTAACTTTCCCAAGAATAATCAACAATATTGATTATCAATATTCCCAAGAATAATCAACAAAGAACAAAGTTTCTAAGACATGGTGTTAAGTCAGTTTAGCAAAAACAAGTTTATAATTCTAATAATTTTTTCAGTATCATGCAAATTTCTTATCTTGACACTTCTATGCCAATCTATATTTTATGAAGTGACATTTATAGGATCTGTAGGAGTTTTGAACAACAGATTCATTTTTTTTCATCTCTAATTTTAATGTCTGCCCACATGGGATAATATTAGGTTGACCAAAAAGTTCTTTTGGGTAAGACTTTATGGAAAATCCAAATGAAATTTTTGGCCAAGCAATATAAGGTTTCATAAGAAACTCATTGACATTAATTCAACTCCATTTCTATAAAAAATTTAAGAGAGTTCAGAGACAAATTGAGCTAATCTATTTCTTTAATTTGAGGGGAAATTTCCAGAAACTGCCCAAAATAAACACTTCACTCAAACCTCTAATTAGATCAATATTATTTTACTATTGATGCACTACTGCTTAAATGTACAGATTTATATTCTCCATGTAAGATTACTTCTTTCTTGGGTATGGGTTTTATATCAGATAAATTACCTCATTAATCAGTTGAAAAGAGTTTAGGTCCTAAATTTTAATGATGGTTATTATGTTAAAGTACAGAAAAAATTAGGGAAAACTAACAAAAAAAAGTTTTACACTTCCTTGCCTTTAACTATGTAACAACCTCAGTAATAACTTACTGCATATTTATTTTAATTATAAATGTTGATTTTAGTGTTTAAACTATGAAGGAAACTAAAAAGCATTTGCAATATCACCAAATGTCACTGAATATTTATAACAGGAAATTAGAAGTCACATTAATTTCTCTCTCTGTGCTGTTTCTATCCACATTAATAACATGAATAATGCTCTTGAACTGAATTCTTTTATTAACTCTTACAATAAGGACTAAAAATAACTGTCTCAGTTAACTGAGTACTGTTTATTTGTTTACATTTTATTTATTCATTCATCAGTTATTTATTGGACTCTGACCATAAGCCAAATACTGATATAGAGAAATGGAATAGAAAAATATATGGATGTTATTCCTACACTCAAATTGCTCATAATATGATGGGTCAGCACACATATATGCAAAAATCATACAATGATGAGTGTTCTAATCCAGTGTGATAGAAACATAATATAACTATAACATATATAATATAAAATAACTATGGATGCAGGATTGTTACATTGTACAGAAGACAGGGATAAAGACCATCCCCAAGAAAAAAAAAATGAAAAAAGCAAAATGGCTGTCTGAGGAGACAAATAGCTGTATATTTGTGTATTTGTAAGGACAAATAGCTGTGAAGGAGGAGAAGTGAAAAGCAAAGGAGAAAGGGAAAGATATGCCCTTTGAATGCAGAGTTCCAAAGAATAGCAAAGTGAGATAAAAAAGCCTTCATCGGTGATCAGTACAAAGAAATAGAGGAAAACAATAGAATGGGAAAGACTAGCGATCTCTTCAAGAAAATTAGAGATACCAAGGAAACATTTCATGCAAAGATGGCTCAATAAAGGACAGAAATGGTATGGATCTAACAGGAGCAGAAGATATTAAAAGAGGTGGCAAGAATACACATGATAACTATTTCAAAAAGATCTTTATGACTCACCTAATCATGATGGTGTGATCACTCACCTAGAGCCAGACATCCTGGAATGTGAAGTCAAGTGGGCCTTAGAAAGCATCACTATGAACAAAGCTAGTGGAGGTGATGGAATTCCAGTTGAGCTATTTCAAAACCTGGAAGACGATGCTGTGAAAGTGCGGCACTCAATATGCCAGCAAATTTGGAAAACTCAGCAGTGGCCATAGGACTAGAAAAGGTCAGTTTTCATCTCAATCACAAAGAAAAGCAATGCCAAAGAATGCTCAAACTACTGCACAGTTGCACTCATCTCACACTCTAGTTGAGTAATGCTCAAAATTCTCCAAGCCAGGCTTCAGCAATACATGAACCATGAACTTCCAGATGTTCAAGCTGGTTTTAGAAAAGGCAGAGGAACCAGAAATCAAATTTCCAACATCCACTGGGTCATCGAAAAAACAAGAGTTTCAGAAAAATATCTATTTCTGCTTTGTTGACTATTCCAAAGCCTTTGACTGTGTGAATCACCAGAAACAGTGGAAAATTCTGAAAGAGATAGGAATACCAGACCACCTGACCTGCCTCTTGAGAAATCTCTATGCAGGTCAGGAAGCAACAATTAGAACTGGACATGGAACAACAGACTGGCTCCAAATAGGAAAAGGAGTACGTCAAGGCTGTATATTGTCACCCTGTTTATTTAGCTTATATGCAGAGTACATCATGAGAAACTCTGGGCTAGAAGAAGCACAAGCTAGAATCAAGAATGCCAGAAGAATATCAATAATCTCAGATACACAGATGACACCACCGTTATGGCAGAATGTGAAGAGGAACTAAAAAGCCTTTTAATGAAAGTGAACGATGAGAGTGAAAACGTTGATTTAAAACTCAACGTTCAGAAAACTAAGATCATGGCATCTGGTCCCATCACTTCATGGCAAATAGTTGGGGAAACAGTGGAAACATTGACTAATTTTATTTTGGGGGACTCCAAAATCACCATAGATGGTTACTGCAGTCATGAAATTAAAAGATACTTACTCCTTGGAAGAAAAGTTATGACCAACCTAGACATTATATTAAAAAACAGAGACATTACTTTGCCAAAATAAGTCTGCCTAGTCAAGGCTACGTTTTTTCCTGTGGTCATGAATGGGTGTGAGAGTTAGACTATAGAGAAAGCTGAGCACTGAAGAATTGATGCTTTTGAACTGTGGTATTGGAGAAGACTCTTGAGTGTCCCTTGGACTGCAAGGAGATCCACCAGTCCATCCTAAAGGAAATCAGTCCTGAATATTCATTGGAAGGATTGATGTTGAAGCTGAAACTCCAATACTTTGGCCACCTGATGCAAAGAGCTGACTCATTTGAAAAGACCCTGATGCTGGGAAAGATTGAAGGTGGGATGAGAAGGGGATGACAGAGGATGAGATGGTTGGATGTCATCATCCACTCAATGGACATGAGTTTTAGTAAACTCCAGGAGTTGGGTGGACAGGGAGGCCTGGCGTGCTGCAGTCCATGGGGCTGCAAAGAGTCATACACAACAGCTACTGAACTGCACTGAACTGAGGAACATAATGATGTATTCTAAAGAATGAGTGTTATCATGGAGAAATTGATTTTTTCCTGGTCTTTATTAAATAAGTAGCATTTTACCAGGCAAGAAAAAGTAATATCACTGGACAGAGTAACAGCACAAAGTGCTAAAGGATGTGGTAACTTTGAGTGCTATAAGTATTGTCACCCACAACATGCACAGTGGTATTTAATAGAGAACGAGTCTGGAAAATTAGTTTGATATAACATTGTTCAAGAAATTGAGTAGACTGTTTTAAAAAATTAGATTTTTTTCTTTTGCTGAAATTGAGAAAACAATAAGATATTGTCCAGTCTCAGAAGAGCATACAGTACACTCAAGATTTGACTCCTGACACCCTCTTCAACATAATCACCTAGATTTACCAATAAATAATTTATGTATTTTAGGCTCCTTTAACTAATTATAGTTCTACATCACATTCCTGGATTTACATTTCCTATGGCTGGGACTTATTTTCCTTTCTAGTCCTCCTTCACTTGCCTGATTCCTACTTTGTTTTCAAATCAAATCTCAGATTACGCATCACATCCTCCAGGAAATGTTGACTAATTCTAATAGAGAGTTAGGTGTGCATTAACAATAATCATATCACTATCAAATGTATGATTTATTATATTCTTCCTCTTCTATCAAACAATGAGCTAGTTGAGGACAAGAACCATGTATAAAAAATCCTCATACAATGGTCAGAAGTATTGTGACCAGTAATATGGCATATAAATATTGTGCATTCCATGAAAGGATAAACTGAGGAAGGCACATCACTTTTCTGGTACCCTCACAAAAATTCATTATTTAGTCTCATCATGAAAAACCAGAAACAAATCCAAACTGAGAGGCATTCTGCAAAATAACTGATCTTCAAAATGGCAAAGCCATGAAAAATAAGAAAAAATGAAGGCGTTTTCACAGATTAGAGGAGGCTAAGAAGACATAACAACTGCATGCAATGTAAGATCCTGGATTGGATTCTGTA